>CM035591.1:18578963-19185922 GCA_020423425.1 Chrysopa pallens | reverse complement strand
CACTCCCACGCATCCACCCACGCTTCCACCCATGATGAGTGAGTTCAAAAATGGGATCTCCTATATATATATATATATAGATTTGTGTTACTTTTATATCAGTTGGCTTATTTGTTATTGTAGTCCAATGTTTACACGATGTTTTAGCAGAATTTTAACTTAACGAGTCGCTTTTTAATGAAGGCCTTCAGGCGTATGCCCACGAAGTATTTCAGATTTATAAACATTGAATCCGTTTCATTTAAATACCGTGGCTATAAAAATATGCTATTTTATCTTAGAAGCAATAAATATTTGTAAGTTTTGTATTTTGAACGATTTACGAGTTTTTAAGAGAATATAAAAGGATATTATTATTTCCTATTATCTTAGGAGCAATAAATATTTGTAAGTTTTGTATTTTGAACGATTTATGAGTTTTTAAGAGAATATAAAAGGGTATTCTTATTGCCTTCTATTGATTTTCTAAGGTAATTTTTAAATTGCTCAGAAAAAGTATACAGGCGGTGAACTCATATTGAAATTGTAATTTTATAACTCAAGAACGGGTTCACCTATCCAAACCAAATATTTAGGCTTTGTTCGGACTATTTAGCAGATTGTTTATGTGAAGTTTGCACAAAATCGGCCGAGCGGTTCTTCATTTATCACATTTTTTGTAAGAAATGAATTCAATAAATAGCTGATCATTTTGTTAATGGGGTTTTTAAATTGATATTACTGCCAGGGGATTTTCGTCAAACATTGCCTGTTATTCCTCGATCAACTCCGGATGATGAAATAAATCCCTGTTTGAAGTTTCCTACAAAATGATCCAGCTGCAAAAGTTTTCAAAACAATTGTTAGAAATTGGTGATGGCAAAATACAAATCTACAAGGATTGATCGCTGTACCGAACAATTTTTGTACAATTGCGCAATCGATAGATGAATTGATTGAATTTGTTTTTCCAAACATTCTTTCGAATTAGAGAAATCATGATTGGTTGACAGAACGCGCCATTTTAGTATCGAAGATCATTCATATCAATGTCATTAATTTTCAAATTCAACCGAAACTGCCAGGTGTAGTCACGACATATAAATCAATTGACAGTGTTATGAATCAACATGAGGCAATAAATTATCCAATTGAATTTTTAAATTCATTGGAACTGGTGGTATGCCATCGTATTGCTTGAATCTGAAAGTTGGTTCTTTGATTATATTATTGCGAAATATTAATCAACCAAAATCCCCGTGTAGCGGCCTTAGATTGGCAGTGAAAAAACTATTGCCAAATTAGATTGAAGCTACGATCTAAACTGCTGAATGAAAAGCAGAAGTTTTTTTGATACCGCGTATCCGTATGATTACAACTGATATTCCATTTGAGTTCAAACGATTACAATACCCTGTGCGTTTATCATTTGCGTCCATTAACAAGGTGCAAGGGCACTTTACGTTTGTGGTGTGAATTTGCAGGAGTCATGTTTTTCACATGGCCAACTTTATGTTGCCTGTTCCAGAGTCGGTACACCCAGCCGTTTGTTTATTCATGGTCAAAATGGAAAAACAAAAAACATTGTTTATCCAAATGTTTTGCATTAAGCTTTAAAATAGATAGCAATTAATAAAATATTTTATTGTTTGAATAAATGAATTTGATGTTCCAATTAAATTTTTTTATTATTTCAATTATACGTAGCGAAGCACGTACCGGGCCGCTAGTATATATATATATATATATATATATATATATATATATATATATATATATATATATATATATATATATATATATATATATATATATATATATATATATATATATATATATAAATATATATATATATAGGGCTCTCTGGAAACCCGTTTCTGCTAAGACAGGTCCACAGTCAATGCCGTGGAATAAGTCGTTGGTATCGCCAGGGAAATAAGAAATACTGCGCAATTGTGACTGTCAACGTCAAAAATGCATTCAACTCAGCAAGGTAGACTTGCATCCTTAACGCTCTTCGATTAATGCATGTATCAGAATACCTGCTGAAGTTTATCAGCAGTTATGTCTGGAATAGTGTCCTTTCATATGACACGGAATCGGGAATACGGTCGTACAACGTCACCGGCTGTGTTCCACAGGGTTCGGTTCTTGGGCCCCTCCTGTGGAATATCATGTACGACATCGTGCCGAACCTGACGATGCTTGAAGACTGTACATCAATGAGATTTGCCAACGACGTGACAGTGGTAGTAGTCGGCAAGTATTTGGAAGAGGTCACATTCAAGGCAAACAGAGCAGTGTCCTGCATACGCCAGTGGCTGACATCCGTTGGGCTGCAACAAGACCACAAGACAGAAGTCGTATTGGTAACCAGCCGAGGAATAAGGGAGACCATCATCCTTTCCATCGGATATTGCGAGATTGAATCTCAAAGGTCTCTAATATAAAGATATCTGGGCATCCAGATTGACGCGAAGCTTCGGTTCGACGAACACCTTCGAATAGTTAGCGGTTAATAGTCAGCGGAACAATGCGTGGTGAACGCATTGACCTGGTTGATGCCAAACACAGGAGGACCACAACAGAGCCGTAGGCAGCTCCTCTCAACGGTCACCAACTCGATCCTTTTGTACGCCGCACCAAACTGGTCGTCGGTCATGGATACCGCTTCTTACGCTCGCCCAATGATTAGCGTCTACAGGAGAAGTGCACTGCGCGTTGCAATCGCTTACCGTACAGTCTGGCTTGTCATCCGCCAATCGACATCTTGGCGAAAGAGCGACAGAGAAACTACCAACGAAGGCACAGTGACACTGACAACACGAGGACACTCGCATCAGAAGAAAGAGGCCACACACTCGAGAAGTGGCAAAGGCGCTGGGAATCATCATCAAACGGATGGACGTATCGCCTGATTCCAGACATCGCGGCCTGGTTCAACAGAGAAGATGGAGAAGTGGACTTCTATGTCACACAGTTGCTGACTGGACATGGAAACTTCCGAGTCTACCTCTGCAGATTCGGTTTGGACTTCGATCCACTATGTCCAAGTTGCCCACACGAAGAGGAAACGGCGGAGCACATTTTCTTCTCGTGCCCTCGTTTCGGCAGAGAGAGCGGAACTAAATGCTGTTCTCCATTGCCATGGTACTCCAGAAAACCTCATCGGCCTGATAGTCCGCTGTGAGGATTTGGAAAGCAGTGGCCGATGCAGCTGCCAAGATGATGAAGATTCTCTAGGGAAATCGATCAAGGAGACGTCCACAGGGACGCGTGGGATACAATGGAATATCCTCAAGAGTTTAGGGTTTTACCGGGTATGTTCTAGAACCCCGCACCGTGCCGGAAGTCCCTTGGAAAGGTGATTTTCCGGCCAGAGCAGTTTTATGCATTTCCCCTCTTAATAAATATATATCCATAGCAAAACCTTAAATTCAAAGTTCTAGGACTTTTTACATATTTAATAGGGATGTGTACTAAATTTTTTTATTACTTTAATTGAAACATCTTTACTTCACGAACATGGAGTTATTTTTTTTTTTAATCTTTAAACATTGTTTTCAAGAATGAGATGGATATATAATCTTTGATAGATTATAACTTCTTTGTTTTTAATCAATTTTAATTTAATTTCAAGTTTTGTTATGGTGTTGATTATTCTTCCTTTTATGCTTTATGCAACTAGATTAATTAAATTAGAATCGATTTAAAAATACAGTCAAGCGGTGTATTTAAAAAAGTTAAAATTCGTCCATAAGTCGTTTTTGGGCAACTGTGGTACGCCTACAGTAGCACCTGACCCTTATAATCAAAACAAGTCAAAAATATAAGGTCAGATGGCACCGTCATCCAAAGCATCGACTCTAAAACGCAATTTCATTGGCCGACCAGTTCGCCCGACACGTCGGTAGACTTCGTGCAAACAATACACGAGTTGTACATAACGCATATTTCATATACAAGAACTCAACAAGTAGAGTTATACATAAGCAACCATTCATACAACACTACGTGTACGCCGAGTACATTTTAAGCCACTTAACTTATGGCACATGTACATATATTTATTATAATAAAATAATATTAAAATATTTCCAGTTGTTTCATTTCATTTAATATAAACATATTCAACGTATAAAATACAAGATTCTACAACCAGTAAACCAAAACATTACTTATGGCACATGTACATATATTTATTATAACAAAATAATATTAAAATATTTCAAGTTGTTTAATTTCATTTAATATAAACATATTCAACGTATAAAATACAAGATTCTACAACCAGTAAACCAAAACATTACACGTCCATTTAGTTTCTATCAAAACGAATTTTAATGAAATTTGGCAAAAGTGAAGCTTTATGTTAATTTTACGTTTGTAATACAAAAAAAAAATTGTGGATAACAAACGTAAAATTAAGGCCGTCTTCATAAAGTTATAATTTTTTCCTGAAAACGAAATTAGTGGAATGCATAACACTAATATAAAACTACACTTCTGCCAAATTTCATTGAAATCGATTTTAATAGAAACTAGAATGGCTGTATTTTTTAATCAATTCTAATTTAATTGATCTAGATTCTTAAAGCATAAAATAGAGATTAATTTGAGAAAAAGCAAATCAAGTTTGATACCACTGCACCCTGAGCAGCGACCTTTGAAATTACTATTTTTTCAGAATTTCTGTTAAAATAATGAAACCTCATGGGAAATCTATCATGTATAGAGATTTTTGTATGTTTTAGGTGATTAATATATTTCAATTTTTTTTAAATTCAAGAACCATCACTTTTAGGATTTTGCATAAAAGTAATGGATCACCCCATACAGGGTAGTAGTCATAGGATGGTAGTTGAAAATTTTCCGATATTATCGTGAAAATAGCAGCACTCGAAAATAAAAGCTTGTGAATGTAGTTGTGCATCTTTTGGCAGTTATTTAACAAGATTTTAGCTATTTTGGACACGTAGTTGTTATTTGGCAATCGTTTGAGTAAGTCGATGGTAGTGATTTTTTGACAATGGAAAAATTTAATATTGAGCCAACCTAACCCAAACAAAAATTTAATGATAGGTTGATTAAATTTTTTCCATTTTCACAAAAACACTCACATCGATTCATTAAAACGACTGTCAAATAAAAACTACTCGTCCAAAATTGCTAAAATCTTGATGAGTCTGTCAAAAGATGCACAATTACATTCACTAGTTTTTTTGACGAGAGCTGCTATGTTCACGTTGAGGTTGGAAACTTTTCAGAATGTTCTCGTATCAAAACTAAGCGATATTTATTTTAGTAATACATTTTTGAAAACACATCGAAATTATCGCTATTTCAGTGTTTTTAAAATAACTCAAAGAAATTTTCGAGATTTTTACAGAATTACTTTTGTGTAGAAAATAGAATTTTCCATGGGCATATGTTTTTAAAAAACTAGTTTTATCTTTTTTATTAAACAAAAAACCCACAAAGTTTAGAAATAATAACGTTTTTTTTCTGTTAATTTAATGTATTAACATATATCCGTTTTACAAAAGTAGTAATGACATTTGAATCTGAAAGGATAGAACGTCTATTACGCTATTTTAATTGAAAGATAGAAACTGTTGAAAACATTACACATGCCGAGAATCGAGAAGAGAATCTGGCGAGAATCGAGTCTGGGACCTTCCAATTGCTAGTCGGTACTACATAACTTCATGCCTTCAGTCTACTTATTTTATATGTTTGTATGTATTATATGAGTTATAATACATACAAAATAGTTATATTATCATGTGTCTTGATTTTATATAAATTCTTATTATTATTAACACAAGCGCAATGATCCATTTTGGGTACGCTTGTCTAATTCTTCGCTTAAACTTAAGACCTTAAACATAATAAGATCCGAAGTTAATTACCATGCATCTGTGGTGTAATTAGTAGCGCTTCCGACTAACTATTGGTGAAGCTTTTCAATTCTATCTATCTTTAAATAAACAAAGAAGCTTTCTTTTAAATCTTCGTACGACCAACGGTGAGCTCCATTTCGTTATTTAAAGTTAATCATTTGTAATCTTAGCGTTTTTTTTTAAAGAAGTATTTACTCTCATTTTCTTTTGATTCTCAACAAAAAATTTGCTCTAATTAATAGAACAATAGTAAGATTATCAAATGATAAATACATTAAATCAAAATTGCATATCTCGGGGCGCGTATTGTAATTGCAATAATTTAGTATAAATTGTCAAATCTGCAACACATTGCTTGCGGCTATCTAAAGGAAAAATATTTAAAAGTAAATATACAATGAAGTAGATAAAATAATATTTTGATGATGATCAGAAAGATAGATTGTTTAATCGTTTAAATGGGAAATAAATAGAGAATTAATGCCGATATTTCCGTTACACCTAGTCGTACGGAGATTTAAAACAGAGCAGCTTCTTCGTTGTTTCAACGGCTTTCAATTATCTGTATATAAACCCTATACCTAGAATAAAATTTATCAACAAATTATTAAAAAATATATAAAACGTGATACCCATGACAAATTTTACTTTCTACAGAAAATAAAAAATCACGAATTTATCTTTAATTTACAGTTATTTTGAAAAAAATGACTGGTATTTTCGATTAATTCTCAAAAACCCATTCCGCTAAAAAAGGATGCCCTTTATTATTTTATCATATTTAGGTTCCAAACTAAAATTTTAAACCATAAAAACGCATAAATACAATTTTTCCTTACTTAAATACATTTTAAGAATTTTATTTTATAAATTATTCAAAAAAAATATACTTAAATTACTTTTTTAACCTGACTTGCTTAAAATTACTTATTCAAAACAATTTGAATCAGGTTTCGCCTTTATTAAAGCGTTAACTTCTAAATATAACAATGTTGACGCTTTTGTTCAAGATTTAAAAATAGAGTCATCTTTTAAAAACTTGCTATTATGTAGTGAACCATAAAATCATAATGGAGCGAAATTTTTAAAAAACTTTTTTCTTTTTATCTTTTCGAGAATTAATTGAAAAATTGAAAAAATTACCTAGTTTACTACAAAATACAATGTATTTAAATATAAACAAATATGATAGACAGTTGGTAAATGTCAATAGTTGAAAATTTTTAGTTTATAGTTGAAAAAGAAAATAAAAAGGCACTCAGAAAAAGAAACTAAAATATATAGTAGAAACAAAACTGTCGAAACACATAAATCTAAACTGCCGATTTCCATAATTCGATGCTAAAGCCACAGTTTAAACCTTAATTTTCTTTATTAACAAACTTACTTTTACCAATACTTTAAAATACAGATAAAAGAATCATAGTAATTTAGCTTCATTGTGATCCTACATTTCTAGAGAGAATGCAAAAATATTATTCATCTTTTATCAAATCATTGTGCATAAGCTAAAATAAATTCCGAAGCTAAATTTTGACTTTTAAATTATACTGAAGTTACAGAAATTCTTTTTAAAAATAGTGACTTTATAAAACAGTTTCACTTACCTGATGATAATAAATTCGAATTCGTCTCGCTATTAGTTCGTGACTGCATAAAGCAATCCGTTAGCTCATAAGTCGCCGAATCTTGGACACTCAATAATAAACCACCCAATAACATATGAGTATTGTACGTATCAACTTCAACTTGCAATGCATTTATTAATAAATTCATCAAACGGGATTTTAACTGTATAAAAGTTGTAACTCCTACACGAGAGCCTGGAGCGACATCTCCAGGAGGTGTGTTATTACTTAATATATCACGTATTGTTAAATTTTGATAATGTAACGGTAATACTAACAATGATAATAAAATTTGTATCGATGCACGACGCAACTCAATTTTCGAGATTGTATTCGACTTCAATTTCAAATCTTTTTCAGGTAACACAATCTCCAAGGCTGAGATAAAAGAGGGAATCAGCACTTGAATGCCTTGTAAATCTAATTTAAAAAGATCTGCACTATTGAGTAAAATACTAGCCATTGTTTCGTCACAATACGATTCACCAGGTGGATGATATTTTTGTTTTAAGCCACATTGAATGGCTAGATAAAAACGTGCCGAATAAACCGTTAATATTTCTTCCCCAGTTTTTTTAGCGCAAAAAACGCGGCATAATGTACCGACTGCTTCAGCACGACCCGATTCGTAATTTTCAGCCATTAATGCTGGTGAGAAATCATTAAATGAGGTACCAGCTCCACTTGAAGATGGTGGATTTGATGAAGAGCTGTTAGGAGGTGGGTCTTCTACTAATGTACTGGAACGCTTGCTTCCTTCGTTTGTTGTACCTGTAAAAAGTAACTGTTAAATCTAAAGAAATGAGTTAAGTTTCAGTCAGATCTAATGCTCAATTCTTCCATTTTTTGAAAAAATAATAAACAACGCTTAATTTATACCTCATATAAAATTATACACAAAAATTGGAAAAGTTCGAAAAAAAAAAACAATAAAATAATTTTTTGATTTGATGATAACGATTTAATTTGTGACTCAACTGCAGTCAATGAATGCATTCAATATGAAATTAAATAAATTTTCAATATTTTTATACTCACTAGTAAATTGTTGTTCCTGGTCAGTACCAATAAAAGCTGCTTCAAATAACCACTCTCCAAATAAATGTAAAATACTGTTACATTTTGGACGATTTGGGGTGAATGTATATCTCCAATCATGATGTAAAGATAAATTTGCTGAAGAGAAAACAATGAAATAAGTAATGATTAATATTTAAAAGTTATCTCAAAACATCTTACAAGATAAGCTTGATGTTGAAGATGGACCAGAATTTGGTGGTGCTTGTACACTAGTTGATCTTGTACTAGCGAAATTGGCTAATGCTGATTTTGGTAAACCTTTTGTAACTGTAGATGGATTTACGCTAAAACTTTTCGCCAAACGACGTTGAGTTGGCGGAGTTGTTGTGCTATGAGATTCATTTATACTTGAACGATGATCTTTGCCTTTTTCCCAAATACCAATTGGTGTGCTATCCTCCCACGAATATGCATGTCCAATACCTAAAATAAAACAGATTTGTAAATTTTTAAAACTTTTTTTATTAAGAGTTATTAATAAATTACCTAAAAATGCATCCACCAAACCAGAAAATCCTTTAACTGCCTTATGGAAAATTAATGGTAAATTATTTAAACATGGATGCTGCGTTGGATCAATTGCACCATCATTTCCAATTGCAAATTGTAAAAATTTATCAGTTTGACTTATTACAGACGGTCGACATAAATTTACTGGATTTCCAATACAATGTAAAAATCGAAACCAACTTTGTGCAATACAATCATTACTCATATCAGGTGGAATTAATTGAGCATCTTCTTCACCTAAACGTCAAAAATATAAATAATATTAAATTATCAAAATTCATTCTATACAAAAACCAGAAAAATATATTTCGTTAGAATTCATTGAATTACATACTCTTTTTAACTATCGCACAGAAAAACGAATTGTTATATTTTGTAATCTTTGCCAGTTTTTATGGCTAGTTTAATCATGATGGTACTTGTTCTTATAGGTATCTAGGGAATGCAATTAAAAAAGGAAGCATTGGGGAGAATGTGAGATAAGCATTATTAACGGAAATATAATAGAACTAGGAGACAAGCGTCCATCAACACTGCTACGCCAAATGAAAAAACTAGCTGGTAATCAACTTGAAAATTTCTAGGATCATTATTCCTACAGCGTATGCCATCAAATATTCGATCGATATTAGCAACAAGCATGGAAAGTTTGGACAAATTAACGACAATGACCGACAAAATTATCAAAATCACCCTACCATCATATACTGAGGTAAATGAAATTACGACTACTCAACGCGACACATATAGTCAACTATCAAAGCTATCCGAACAAATAAACGCGTTAATCATACAAATTAACGAATTAAAATCAAAACAAAACAAATTCAGATCTCGTAGCCGATCGAGATCACGCGACGCGAATAAACACTACTGATACCATTTTAAATACGGGGCGGATGCTCGAAAATGCATAAAACCATGCTATTTTACAAATCTGTAAAGCAACAGTACAAATAATTCGGGAAAATAAAATATATCACGCCGTCTATTCACATACGACAAAAATTCTAACGCAGAATTTATCGTAGATACAGGGGCGGACATTTCAGTTTTAAACGCAAAAAATTTACCAAACCGAAAAAAATCAGAATATAAACTTTTCGCGGCAAATTCAACTACAATCAACACCTACGGCGAAAAGGTACTACTATTAAATTTCGGATTACGCCGAGATTTTAAATGGAATTTCGTCATAGCAGACGTTGACAAAAACATTATCAGAGCCGATTTCCTTAAAGATTTTAATATACTTGTCGATATGAAACGCGGCCAAATAATCGATGGTTGGTCAATTAGGACATCCAGTAGCATTCGAAAAACCAATTTGATACCGATATCTTCACTCAGTTTCACAAACATCACATTCATTCACAGACAAAATATATTCAGATATTGTGAACGAATTCGTGGAAATTTCGAAACCCCAAATGGTTACCAACGCAGTTACTCGCGGTACTAAAAATTTTATAATTACGAACGGACCACCTGTTTCCGCGAAAGTACGTCGCTTGTGCCCTCAGAAATTAGAAACAGCCAAGCGCGAATTCCAATTAATGATAGATCTTGGGATTTGTCGTCCATCTATGATCAACTGGGCGAGTCCTTTACATTTGATTAAAAAAAGTGACGGTAACATACAGACTCTGTGGTGTTTACCGAGCACTTAACGTAATAACAATACCAGATAGATACCCAGTGCCACATATTCAAAATTTTAATCAATTCTTTATTCAATAAAACCATGTTTTAGAAAATCGATTTAGTACGAGCATACAACCAAATTCGGGTTCACGAAGATGACATACCGAAGACGGCAGTTATCACACCGTTCAGGCTCTACGAGTTCTTGGTTCTTCCATTTGGTTTGCGAAATGTGGCCCAAACCTTTATGAGATTCATTCATTCAGAATTACGCAACCTAAATTTTTGTTTCGCATACTTAGACGACATTCTGATAGCATCGTCAAGTGAAACTGAGGACTGCGAACATTTAAAAATAGTATTCAACCGATTACGCGAATATGGTATTACCATCAATCTCAGCAAAAACATCTTTGGCTAGCCTTTCTAGGTTATTTAGTTAATAATAAGGGTATCTCACCTCTTCCAGAACGCGTCAATTCTATCGAAACTTACCCCTTACCTAGCTTCAATTCAAGCCCCTGTAATTGAATTGACAAAAATTTAAAAAAACGCGATAAAACAATAATAACTTGGTGCGAACCAACCATTAATTCGTAAACTAAAAACGGAAATAGCAACCGCAACGATACTAGCACACCTGGACCCACGAAATTCGTTATTTTTAATAGTAGACGAATCTGATACCGCAATTGGAAGCACAGTCGAACAACGGCAAGGGGATATATACGAACCTTTAGCATTTTTTTCATAAAAATTAAGCGATACACAAAAACGATATAGTACTTACGATCAGGAATTACTAACTTAAGCAGCCATTCATACCAGACTGCATGTACGTTAAATACATTTTAAGCGTCGCAACTTATAGTACGTGTACATATATTTATTATAATAAAATAATATTAAAATATTTCAAAGTATTTCATTTCATTTAATATAAAAATATTCAACGTATAAAATAAAAGATTCCAAAACAATAAACCAAAATATTACAAAATGATTTGTTTTTTAACCACCAACATTCAAATAACCGCTGTATAGATAATACAAACAGATATGACCTCGCCTAAGAATGAGGTTAGTTATTGGACATTTATGCTAAAGAAGAATCTAACTACCTAAAATCTTACCATGAATCTCCAATAATGTATAAGTATAAATACATATTTAGTCGTAAAATAAAATTTGTTTAAGTTTTCATAAACATAATCGGTATTATTAATTTAAGCTATAATATGTGAAACAGAGCACCATTGATGAAACAAACTTTATATGTTTTTCTCGTCTTCGAAACAGTGTATATAGATTAAGTTTATGAATTCTAATAGTATTATTTATTGGCCGTTACAAACACGGCTAACCATCAGTTTTTGATGAAACTCATTCATCCTAAATTTTCCTAGAATATTTAAGGGAAGTTTCAAAATTATTTTCAGATAACAAGTTTTTCTTGGGAACTGGGATAAAAATATAAAGATGTATTACTTTTCAAAATTCAGAACGTTGGTCTTTATTTCCAACGTTTTCAAGTAATCTAAAACAATAAATAAGATAAAAAATATATATTTTTACAACCAAATTATGGAAAAAATATAATAATAAAAAAATGCCTTACTTAAATTATTTTCAGAACACAAAATTAGAGACAAAGTAAGAAAGGAGCTAACAAATTATGAAGAAACAATTTTTTCTAAATCACTTTCAATTTCAGCTTCCGTACTTTCAAATTACAAAATTTCTTATACTTTTTTATCAAATATATTTTAATAGTATTTTATTTGGTAAAATTTTGCTAATTAATTCTCTTTCACTTTGTTCTTAAACGTAATTCAAATACTTCTTACAATGAAATTTTAATAACAATACAAAGAAATACTCTATAAATAATAATTGTGGGAATAGGTTAATTCATTGTGAACTAAACGAAATTAATTTTTCATAAAAAACAGTAAAAAATTCTTTTTATTACTTACTGATTTTCAATTCAGGAAAAGTTGGTCCATACATAAACGACAATAAGCGCGCTGTTAAAGCTAAATTAATACGATTCCACTGTTCAATTAACGCTACATGGTGCCGCCATTTCATACAATTTTCACGCATAGTTTTCCATAATGGTGGTGATGGAAAACATTTACCACATGCCAACAGCCACACTTCAAACAACACACCCAAAACTCTTTCGCACAATTGATCACCTCCCACATCAGCCGAAGCATCATGGATATTTGGTGGTGCCAATAATGTGTCATTCACTGATATCAAAAACAGTAATAAACAATCCCATGTATCTTTGGTCATGTGACGTGACGTCTGTGCTAAATGCTGCAGGGTGCGAAGCACACGATGACATAATACCGCTTGACGATTTATAGCATCAACACCTTCGTCTTTACGTGGTACAAATAAATTTTGAAAATGTATGATAATTTTCCGGGCGTATAAATTTGGATCATCATATACTGGCTTAGGAACACTGACTTTTGGTATTGTATCTAAAGCGGATAGCCATTCACAATATACGCTGACACAATCACGTAGAGTGTCGTGTTCGGCTAACGGTAATGTTAGGCCGTAACATATTACTTCCATATACCACAGTACTTCCCTAAAATAGAAATTACACTTAAAAAGAAATTATATTTTTTAAATGAAACATTCTCTGTCAGCATCCTACTAGGAAAAGCAAAATGATATTTTAACGATTTAACCTTTCAGAAAAAAAGGAAAGAATCTGTGCAAGAGAAAAATCAAAAGGGTTTAAAATAGTAAACGAAATTGAATTAACGTACAGTAATTATATATATATATATATATATATATATATATATATATATATATATATATATATATATATATATATATATATATATATATATATATATATATATATATATATATATATATATATATATATATATATATATATATATATATATATATATATATATATATATATAAATTTTGAAACCTTGTTCGACGGATATCTATTATTCTATTATTTTTCTTCTAATATGAATATTATAATATCCTAATATCCTACAATATTCATTTAATAAGAATGTATATTATTTCTAAAATTAATTAATTGTATTTTAATTAAATATGTGGAAACGATATTTTATGTCGAAAAATAATAATAATATAAGCATTTTCATTTCAAAAAATACGATTATCTTTTCTTTCCGACAGAATGCCAAATAACAGTGTAATAAAAAGAATAATAATTATCATTTATCTTTGTCAATCTTATTGCTGACTGCCCAAAACAAAAACGAATCGATAATTAAAATAAAAAGGTCTATTAATTAAATACAATAAAGAAAACATATTATTAAGTATACTGTGCTACAAGATCTCTTGGAATGGACGCATATCTGGAAATTTTTAACTTATTCAATCGATATTTTTCTTGACCCTAACCCCGTTTAGGCAAAATACATATGTTAACAAGTGAAGATAAAAATTAATAGTCAAGTGTTTAGACTCGATATATGGTTGAGTATCAATGTTTTATGGTTTAAAAGTTAGGTCATGAATACATTGGATCCAATGAACCTATTTGACTCTTTAACTAGAATACGTCATCAAAATTTTAATTCTATTTTTTCGTTTATGAGTTGTCTTGGTGACGGGCGGGCGGACATACGGAAATGGGCTAATTAGGTGTTTCTACGAACACCTATACCAAAATTTTATTTGTGGCTTCAATATTTTCAAGCTAAAATTAATATACTTTGACATATTGTATATATGTCGAGTATAATAAAACTGATCATTTAATTGTAACTGAAGTATCATCAATAATCTGCGAAAATTTAAGCTTCAATTTCAGTTTCTCATAAATACTTCATTGATAACAAACGCTTTCTTTTAAGTATATTTATCATATTTCTATAAAGGTAGATTATTGGCTAGTGTAAGACCAAAAAACTATTTTAAGAAAATAATTTTTCGATTATTTTCTGTTGATTTATCGTCACAATTTAAATTTACTCGTCAGTAAAACATAAAAATGAAAATACCTGTCGGTAGTAAGTGGACTAGGTTCAGCCGCTTGTGTAATACGTAAATTTGTCGCTAATTGTCGTACAACTTGTAAAGCAACATCTTTACCAATATTTGTGTCAAGTTTGTCCAAAACACTTGTACCGTCTTGTATATTGTTTTGTATTAAAGACGTTAAAGATGTCCATTCTCCATACATGCCTTTACCTTCAGCATTAACCTAACGTTATAAAGATTAAGTATTCAAATTAAAAATTATTTCACAAGTGAAAGTACCGTTAATTAGTTCAAAAATAGAATATGAAAGTATTACAATACTTTTTAGTACCTTTAAGTTAACTTTATTAAACACGCCCAAATTCATAGATGTTTTTTTTTTTTCAAATCATACACTTATTTCTTAAAATTAATTCAATATTTATTGAACGGTTTCATTTGTAAAAGTGATTTTTAATCATATTTGACAGTTTTGAAATATTTTGACAACAAATCTTTTTGATATTTGTTTAAGCAGTGGTTGTCAACATATTTTTGTAGGTGTTTCTTCATGATAGAAACTGGTTTTTTTTTAACGATTTAGGAAAAAAAGTTTCACGATCATAATGAAAAAATCTTTAGCACATATTAAATTAAATAATTATAAAAATGAGGATCCTCGATTTGACGAGTAATTTTGGTAAAACAAGCCAAAATAAGACGATAATGAAGAATACCAATTTTCGAGTTATCAGCACTTTTTTTTATAGAAATTATCGTGTTTATGTCTATAAATATCACAATTTAAAACATATTACAATATTTAACTATTATTTTGGCTCGATTACCATATCCGTGGTGCCTCGATTTTTTTTATAAATTTGGGTAAAACAATCCAAAATAAGATGAAAATGAAGAATACCAATTTTCTAGTTTTCGAATATTTTTCTAGTTATCCATGGGTAGTTTCATCACAGGTTCAACGTAGGGGCCAAAAACCAACCCGACCTGTGCAAACTAATCCTCACAAATTCATGGGTAATTTAATCACAGACTGAACGTTGGCCAAAAAACCAACCCGACCAGTGCAACTAGACTCCAGAAATTAATGAGTTAATAACAGTCGAAAATGGCCTACATGTACTTTTAATAGTTGTATTAAATATACAAGTGTTGGTTTCTTTAAAACGAATTAAATTTCGGTTTTTTGTGCTTGAATTGTGTTTTAATTATAGTCATTTAACAAAAAATAATAATTAAATCTTGTCAAATGTTTTAAATTGTGGTATTTATGTGACATAATCACGATAATTTCTAAAAAATGTCGTTAGCTCGAAAAATAGGCGATAACTCGAAAGTTGATATTTTTCATCTACGTCTTTTTTTAGCTTGTTTTATCAAAATTAATCGTCAAATCGAGGTGCCATGGATATCGTAATCTCCCCGTTGATGTTATCTATTGAATGAATTCATTTCGTTGATATGAAATGAATTGATCTTTGTTGTTAGATTAAATTTATAGTTCAGTTTTTATACAGTTTTTGATATGTGACGTTTGACAAAATAAAAGGAATTTAGTTTTTTGTATAATTTATGATCCTTAAATTGCAAGCTATTTCGGCGTATTAAGTATGGCTTTTGGATAATATATGAGGTTTGTATGATATTTGTATGAGGTTTTTGGATAATATAAAGCAGTGTGATGGACGGGGTGATGTGCTGTATCTGAGGAAGCAGGAGCACATCGCGAATATGAGGTCTTCTTGAAACCTGCCAATATGAGGACTGCCACCAATGCTGATTCGGAAGTCTGGGTTGGGAAACGGAGATTTTTTCCAACGACTTGCGGATGGATAGGGTAGTCAAGGACATGGAGATGAGGGGAGACTGCGAAATGTGCAAGGTGCAGAAGGTGGGGCCAGAAATGAAGACCAACCGTGGTATAACTTGCGGCCCAGCCAAAGAGCTAACGAAAAGGTTACCACAGAGGCTTCACGATTATCAGTTCACGATTATGGATATCTAGAGTTGAAGTTATCTATGGAATGAATTCATTTCGTTGCTATGGAATGAATTGATGTTTGTTGTTAAATTAATTTATAGTTCAGTTTTTATACAGTTTTTGATGTGGCGTTTGACAAAATAAAAGGAATTTAGTTTTTTGTATAATTTACTATCATTAAATTATAATTTGATTTATTCTTAGTTCATCATTTGTTCTTGAATGTTCGCTATAAAAATTTGTGTAAAATTTTCGCTTTCTGTCATTAATAGACAAATGACAAACTTTGCCTACTAATGACAGAATGAGTATTGTTTCATTTCCAACATTGGATATAAGTTTTCGTGGTTTATTTTATAGTATTTACCAGCAAACAACTATCACGATGTTCATGATTGTACTTTTCTAAAACACCACTTCAAACGTAAAGTTGATGCATGCCCCATACACTTTATATTCTGGATACAAATATTCATCTATTTAAAATTATTAGTTAAACAAAAAATAGACGATTTGAAGGAAGTACAAACGTTATTTATGCAATCATAAATGGATATTTATAGTCCAATAATGACAAAAAAATTGTCGAAAGTTCTGAGATAACAAACATTAAAAAAATGCAGTCGAATTGAGACCCTCATTTTTTGAAATCCAAGATCCTCTTTATGTAGGTGATATTTGTAGTCAACTAAGCTCGGATATTGCGTATTATATTATAGGCTGAATTATCACAACACATCATAAAATAAATTTCTATCGACCTATTCCCCTAATTATTCGGAATATAACTATAATTATTTACAGTTATATTCCCAAACAACATTTATATCCAAAATATAAAAATTCAATTGACAGTAAAAAAAACAGGAATATAGAAAATACCAAGAAAAAAATCTTAAAATATAAACAAATTTATTTTATTTAAAAATTTTAAAAAATAGTCAAAAAATTACATGCATTTCATTTTCCTGATTAGTAACACTAATTATCACAGTAAATTAACAGTAGAAGCTTCCGTTTAATAATTTTCCATCAAAATATTTTTCAAATAACTAAAAATATCAATTAAATGAAAAAATTACATAAAAAAAATTGTTTTAAAAAAAATACCTAAATTCATTTTATTATTAATACAATATTTACGTTTTAACCGATTTATTTTAAAATTTTAAAAATTATGATTGAAAATTTAATTTTATTGACTGATATTATCTTCAGTTTATAAAAATTACTTTCATTAATTTAAAAAAAAAAAAAGAATGTTTAATATATTTTGAAGAAAAAAGTATTTACAAAACGAAATAGGAAATAAAACAACCAAATTTGAAAACTTATGTTTTATAATAATAGATGGGAATAAAAAAAACATAATTTATTACATTTACAATATACTGTTAATAAAACGGAATTAATATTTGTGCAGAATGTTTAAAGAATTTACGACAAATATTTAAAAACATTAAAAATCAATTTTATAATATTTGCCATCATGGCACACATGGAAAAATAAAAAGTATTTTAAATATTTTATTTTTCTATTTTTAATTTGAGACTATCAGCCTGATTCACGAAGCAATTCGAGAATTTACAAGTCAGAGATTAATACATAATATTTACATAAACGTAATATAATTTTTAATGCTTAGACGTCTTGCAATTTTGCTCACATTTAACTTTCATACATAAATATCGATTATATACGTTTAAATATCGATTATACATGTTTAAATATCTATTATACACGTTTAAATATCGATTGTATGCGTTACGATATTATGCGCCTAGATGAAAAACTGTGAACAGAACACATATTTCTCCATCACTTTGGAGAAAATTCATCAACTATCTTAAAACAGATTGATTATTCAAACACTCGAGTCGTAATCGTTTTAAATCTTCATCATCGCTACTATCATCTGAAAACTTTTTAATACGTGATACTTTTTTTAACGTTGAATTACTTTTCCGTTTTCTACGTTTTCGTTTTTCTAACTCCATTTCAGCTATTTCTAATAATGATAATTCTTCGTTCATTACTACTGTATTATCAACAACAAATGAATCCTGAAAAACAAACCTTTGATTTATGAACATTGTTGATGAGTTTATAGGCCTCTTTTAAAAACTTACAAGTACATAATTACTTTCAGCCTGGTTCCAATCAGCTTGTGAACAAATATCATCCATTTTTACAGGAGGTAAATTCGGTATTTTAAATTTACCGTTTTGTGAATTATTTCTGGAAATAACCAAACTATTTGAATAACTATTAGCTAATTCCCTTAGGGAATATTTGAGCCTATAAGGTAATGAAAATTCTATATATTTTTTGAGATATATTTTTGAGATATATTTTAATGTAAATTTGAAAATCAGGTGATTTTTTAAATAAAAAATTTAAGTTATTACTATTTTCTCATCTAAAATAATAATTTGGATAAAACTAAAATTTTCTTAAATTTATTAGCTTATTAGATAAGAGTAATTTTTCAACTAAAACAAGTCAGAATCCGCATATTATGTTACAACGAAGAGTTTATTTAAAACGATAATTAGGAAAAAACATGCTCTTTAAATGCTTAATAGTTACTATATATTATAATCTAAGACTTTAAAATGATGCTTTAAGCTTACTTTACAGACTGCAAATATAATGCATGCATGTCAACATTAGTCTGTGTTAAGGTGTGGTTATCGTCAACAAAACTAGCTTCAAAATCACTACCACAATCTTCGTCAGAACTATTGTCTTCATCATCGGACACTTCAGCTTCATAATCAATAAATTCTGATCGTTTTTTCTAAAAAAAGAAAATTAGTCGTTAAGAAAATGCTTGTTAATTTTATACTGAACCACTGAAGTCCACTTTGTTAAAAATAACTAGATTTTTTGATAAATCCTGAAAGAGAAACAAAGCTTCGAAAATGGAAAAAATGTCATTTTCGAAATCTACGTCATTCGAAACTAAAAATTTCAAATTTAAAGAGTGAGTTAAAAATTTTTGTTTTCATTTTATTCTAAAATTGAAATAAAATTGTGTATGCCAAAAATATAAAAATAATTATCTAAAATAACATAATTACCTTCTTTTTAGTTTTTCGAAATTGCTGACCAGTATTTTTATATTGTTCATAACCCATCAAAGTATTGTTATCATCTTCTTTTTGTCCTAGAACCTTTTTTTGATTAACAAAACTGAATGTAGATAAATTAATTGATTTATTATGCCCTTCGTTACCATTCTCATCTGAGTCATCCGAAATTACAATACTCGTTGAATTCATTGATTTATTTTCAATTGATTCATCCGAAATTGTAATTGTATTACTTTTATTTAATCCTAATTTTAATTTTTTTCGAGAAGGTCGTGTAACAAAATCTAATAAGGAAGCATCATCGGAATCTGAATCATGTCGATATGACGTTGATGCTTTAGTAGTAAAATTATTTTTTGTAGGATTATTTACAATTTTCGAATTTACTTCATTTAAATTACGTTTTAATTGAAAAATATTTAATTTGTTATTACGAAATTGATTCAATTTATTAGAAACAGACGGTAAGTTATAAACAAGATTTTCTTTCTGAGAACTTGAATTTTGATTTATATTTTCACTTTCTGTATAACTTTCACAAAATTGATTCAATTTATCCGAAGCAGACGGTATGTTATTTACAAGATATTGTTTTTTAGATGTTAGCAAAGTTTTATTTACATTATCACCAAATTGATTTATATTTTTCGATGCAGATGGTATGTTACTCACAATATTTTCCTCCCGGGGTGTTTGAGAATTTTTTTCATTTTCACTTGTTGTACAATTATTATGAATTTGTTTAAATTTATTCGAAGCAGGGGATATATTCACAATATTTTCTTTCTGAGACGATTGTGAACTTTTATATTCATTTGCAGTACAATACGAGTTATTCGATGAAATTTGTTTTGTATTTGGTAATTTACCATGAGCAGTATTTGGTGCGGTATAAAATAAATCACCTTCAACCGATTCATCACAAAATATATCTTCATCACTTAAATAATCCAAATTAATTTCCGAAAATGATAGAGTATTAACTGATTTTGATCGTTGAAAATTTAAAATTGGTGACAATTTTGGTGAAGGAATTTGTGTATCACTGTTTCTATGATTTTGCCAATTAGAAATCGGTGATGTTTTTTGTGTTCGAATTTTAGTTTGCGATTGTGAATTTAAAATCGGTGATATTTTTTGTGATGGAATTTTCATTTGCAATTGTGAATTAAAAAAAGGTGACTTCTGCACACTAATTTTTGATTCATTCTTTAAAGATGGTTGCGTGTTCAAAATAGGTGACAATTTTTGATTTTCCACTCCGGAGTCATCAATAAATAAACTTTCATCCCATAATACAAAATCATTTGTTTTTTTCGGGATAAATGATGCTTGAGTTATTGTTTGCGATGAAAATTGTTTTTGACTTTTTAACACTGGCGAAACTGGATAATTTTCAATTTTAGCATCATTTTCCATACTTTTATTATTAATATTCTTCTCCTGTTTCTTTGTGTCAAAATTTGGTGGTAAAATAGTTTCTAACCTCTTTTTATAAACATTTGTTTGAATTTGTCGTTCTGGTTTGTCAAATTTTAGCGGTAAATTTTGTTCTAACCTCACTTCATCTTCATTATCAAATAAGTTTTCAATTGTGTTTAAACCAAAAAATTGTAAAGCTTTTATAGAAATTTCATCTGGTTTATAAACACTTATATTCGAAATTTTTGAATTTGAGACTGAATATTCTACAATTGTTTTATTTTCATTACAGGATTTTGAATTTTGAATTGAATCTTCCATAAGTTCATAAATTGCTTTTTCATCTTTCATCTCGTAACATAACTCTGATACATTAAATTCTCTACCATATTTTGAAGAGTAATTTATACTTCTATCAATTTGTAATTTAGAAACGTTAAAATCATCATTCACAAAATTTGAGTTTAGACTTTTTTCAGTAATTGTAACCATACTTTGATCTTGAACAAATGTTTTTGAGATGTGATTTATACTTTTATCCTGTTGTAACTGAGCGGCATTAAAGTCATTTCCGAAAATTGAGTTCCTAATTTTATCAACTCCCTTTTCCATACTAAAATTTTGAACGGAAATTTTCGAATTTTGAATAAATGATTCAAAATCTGATTTAAATGAAATATTACTAATATTTGAAATGTTGAAAGAATTTTCATTTGTCATTGGTAAATTTACACTGCCTTGCGTTAACAGGTCCTGAGTCAACGGATTTTGAAAATTATAAAGAGAAAAATCTGGATCATGCGTTTTACGTAATTTTTCAAACTGTTTTTCACGATTAAATTGTTCAAAGTTGAAATATTCCGTAAAAGGTTGAGCGACATCGTAGTTTATTAAATTTTTATACGTTAAACAATCGAGAATCGATTCATCTGGTACAGTAAAAGATTGAATTTCCTGAATATCATCTAATTTTAAATATTCTGTAAGTTTTTTACAATCAAATAAATCATCACAAATCCCACAACTTTTCTCTAATAATAATTCAGTTGTTTTATTCGTTGTGAATTCAGAAAGTAAACTTAAGTATATAGCATTATTTTTTGCTAATGAATTTGGAGCTTTTTGAGATTCTTGAGTTTGTTGAACAGTTTTTGATAGCGATATAAAATCATTTTTATCTAGAAACCAAAAAAATAATTTAATTAAAATTAACATAATGTAAGACCGCACCCCCTAATTATACCAAATATTACAATAGTATTCTCCAAAAGATAAAAAAAAAAGTTTATTCAAAAAAGGGAATTCTTAACTCTAAAGATATATCCAAATACAGCACAGAAGAGAAAACCAGATTTAACTCATTGAAATTGGATGTAATTCTATCCCTTCAGTTTGTTACTTATACCATAAAGGGGCTAAAAACCTTTGAGATTTAGAAGGTCTATGAACGCAGCGGGAAATCAAGCTGCTTCTCATTCACAGTGATGTGCATTATGCATTATTAAAATTGAGTGCGTTTCATGAGATTGAGTCTTTATACTACAAAGTTTTTTAAACTGAACTATCGCCTACCATCTCCAAAATTTTACATCTCCATAGATCCTAATTATAGAAAAATTATGAAGAATGGTGAAACCTACACTCATTTATTCGTTTATATCTGCAAGAGTAAGCAGGAGGTTTGGTTTACAGAAAATTTAGCCTATAATCCTTTGACCCTTTTGTCTTAGGAGAATGTATCCTTATAGCTTATTTTTTTATTTTTTTTATTTTTTTTTTTTGTATATATACCTTTCAGGAGATAGTTTTTACTTGAGAAGGGTTCAGAGAACATATAACCCATATTTTATAGACTTGGCTACAGTCTCTATTATCTTTTATTTACAGTCATATTACGAATAAGTGAAAGAAGTAGAAACCAATTTGGCATTAACAAAATGTACGAGAGACAAGAGACAATGAAATTTATAAATATTTTTTACGGATATAACTTACCTTGTTGACTTTGAACGCTTTTGCCGAACATTTCTCGAATATCACGATTTTTTGTTTTTGGAGCAACGGTCGATTTAATATTTTTTATTGGTAAATTAAATTTCAATTCCTCACTTTTTCGATATAATTCTATTAAAATTTCTGTATCTTTGGAAAGTCCAATTAATGTTTTACATTTTACTTGTTTTAAAAAATTTGTTGGTGCAAACATTGAATAAAATTTACTTGATTTTGAAATTTTAAAATTACTTAAATCGTCTAAAAAATATATCAAATTTAATTCTAGATTTACATCGAATGATACCTTTCTTTCATACCTTTTGAAAATATCCACAAATTTTGTCCTGGATTAGGTATAAATTTATCATCGGGAAGTTTTTGATTAAAATTAAGTACCTCATTTTCATCAGCTCTTTTTGAACTTCTTCGATTACCTTGTTTTGGTGAAATTTGTTTTGTTCCTGTTTTTTCTTCCGTTGATTCCATATGTAATTGTAAGCAGTTAGGTTGAATTCTATTTGGAATAACAGGGGGGCCAGAAGGCAATAAACTAGTTTTGACAATTATGCTCTTCGTTAATTTCTCATCTAATAAACTGCTTTGCTGCATAGTTTCAGCCAAGGTCTACAAAACGATCTAATAAGATCCTAAAGTATAAAAAAGATTTTTATATCCTTACCTGTTGTTCCCTACCCTCGGTAACAAGTATGACAACACGCCCAATTTGATGACGGCCAGTACGGCCCATACGTTGTGCTAAACGAATCGGCGACCGATTAGCAATATCAAAACAGATGATTAGTTGTACATCCGCTACATCTAAACCTTCTTCAGCAACACATGTACAAATTAATGTGTTACATTCACCTTTACGAAATTTTTCCATCACAAATAATTGTTGTTTTTGTGAAATGGCACTTTGCCCAAGAAACATTCGAGGTCTAATAAGCGGTCTACAAGTGAGTAACGCAGCAAAAGCCTCTTGTACACTATCACGATATTCACAAAATATCATAACGCGTGTATCTGGATATTTGGTGAAATGTTGTTGACAAATATCGCGTAGTTTATTAAATTTTGGATGACCAAATACAAAGTTTGGATCGATCTAAAATAAAATTGCAATAAACTTTTATTTTGAAATCGTGTTTGTCTTAGAAACTTCTTTAAAAAAGTAAAACTAGTAGATGACAAAGGAAATAGAATTAAATATTTTTAAAAACATTGAAATTAACATTGGAATTGATCTTCAGAATCAATTAAAAATCAATCCATATTCATTATTGATAAGGGATAGCATAAATTTAATTAAAAAGTTGATTATAACAATTTAAGAAAACCAAATAAATTTGTCAGATATTCGGTACAATTTCTACACAATGTTTAAGAATACTCTGAAAATACGTTAAGCTTTCGATTGATTGTTCATGCAATTGCGATTAATTTTATAGTCCAGTTTGTATACAAACCTCAGAAATAGTACCATCCGGTAATTGACATACGTTCAATTCAGCTGAGCCTAAATATGATTGAATTTCTTTTAATAAATTCGTTAGACGTTCATCTTTCCGGACCCAACCTTTATCCCCTCCATGTTCTATGAGTAAAATAAAAAAATGTATATTTTTTCTATACAAAATAAAATTATATAAAATTAGAATACAAACCATGGTAAAAAGTAACAAATCCTCGTAAACCATGTTTTATTAAAACTTCAAAAGCATGATACAGTGTGAGGCAAAATGTGAGATCCTGTAAAATGTAGTTATCAGGACGCCTGAAAAAAATATTAACCAAATTTTATAAACAGTATTTTAACAGGTTCTTAAAAAATTTTGAAGCACTCTTTTAGCTGATTGACGATTAAAATATGAAACCTCCTAAAATGAAAACATTTGTCGTAAACAATGTTGCAAGAAAGGAATTTGAATATAATTGGCCGAAAGAAGTTATGTCATTAACAAGATGATTTTGAATTTTGTTAAGGACAAAAAAAGTGAAGATAACAACTAACAAAGTTAATTGTCTAGATACTTGACTTATGGTTGAGTATCAATGTTTGAACTATTTTTAATCATAAGCATTTATAAAATACTCTAAATATCCAGTCTAAATAGTTATAAATATCTTATAATAATATGTATTGTAATTACATATTTGTAAATTAGCTAAATTTGAATTATAATTGTGGCAAATCAAAACATTTTACGAAAAAATGTAAACAAGTTTTGTCTTTTAAAAAAAACAAACATTTTTCGCCTTCTATTTTTTATAGACTTAAACTCAGTTTTTATGTCTAGAATACGTCACCAAATTTTCAACTACCTATGTCCTTTCTAGTTATCTTGATTACGGACGGGTATGCGAAAATGGGCTAATTGAATGATTTTATGAACACCTATACCAAAATTTTGTTTGGGGTTTCAATATTTTCTACGTTAAAAACTTTAGACTAAAATTAATATACTCTTGACAAATTGTATATATGTCGAGTATAAAAACAATAAGTGTTCAAGTAATTAAAACGTTTTACCAATCATAGATATCTTTACAATGCTAATCTGGTTTCATGGAGTTATTTTAAATTGATTACGTGAATTTTTCAAACTATTTATCCAGATCTACCTTTTATGTCCTAGGAATATATTAGATATTCTAATATATTAATTTATTTTAGATAATTAAAGTTAATTAGGTTACTGTGAATTGCATTGGGATGATTTGGGTTATTTATAATTACTTTGGCTTACTTGGTGTATATAGATTAATTTGGATTTATTCCGGTAACTGTCATATTTATTCCAATATATGGGAGTTAAATTTTTATTGGTGTATAGGCGACATTTAGTATTAACCCGGCTCTGCTTTTAGGTCCTGAGTGCAAACGATTTATCTCCGTAAATGGTAAAAATAATTTTATAGAAAAAAGATATAATTATTATTATTTATTTTTTAAATAGATATTTGATAATTATACAAGCTCCTATCCTCTAAAATAAATATATTACGTATAAAATTAGTGTTTTCATGACTCAGAAAATGTAATACAGTAGAACCACGATAACGCAATAGCTTCTAATCTATACCTTAATGAACTTTTGTATTCCCTCTTTTGAACTCTCAGAGTCCAAAACTCTTTTAATTAAATTAAGAAATTACCTATAACATGCCACGAATAATTTGGCATTGAATCCCAAATAAAGTGTGTTTATATCTTATATAAGTAACATTTGCATATAAACTTGCACTTCTAACTATGCATAATCTCTAAACCTAAGTTAAATAATGACCATTAAAAAAACTTCTTAACTTAAACCTTTAAAACACAATAATACAAATATTTTAACGTTTCCTTTAGATTTTATCTTACTAAGGTCCTACTGTACTTAAGAAAATATTGTTTAGGATTCTTACTTTCCCATTCTTTGACAATGTTCCTTGTATTCTTTTTGAATCATAAAAATTCGTCCTTTATGTATATTACCAGCTGAACCAGTTAATACACCACTTTTCATTAGCCTTCGTGTGTACTGATCCAAAATCTGTATCAAAAATATTAATTTTGAAAATAAAATTTCCAAACCATGTTTTCTAAAATTTACCTCAATATATTTATCACGTATAGATGCTAGAGGTTCCCCTAAAGGCACTACAACTGTTTCTGTAATTTTATTAAAAACATACGGTTTAACATCTTCACTAGATTCAGTACGAATTTCGAGTCGAGAAATTTTTAATACACGACAAACTTCAGCCACTTGAGTTGGTGTTGCTCCAGGTGTAGCACTTAAAGCTAATATACGAATTTTAGATGCGTGATCTCCTAACAAGCGTAAAACTTCACAATAAGCATAGTTTCCACGTGCACGATGAGCTTCATCGATGACTATACATCGGATCAAATGTGCTGGGCATATTTTTGATTGTAAATCTTTCTGTAGAATTTGAGGTGTGATAAAAAATACACGTACTTTTTCCCATAAAGGTTTTCGAGTCGTATTTTGCGTGTCGCCTGTTAGTTGAATTGTATGATCTTTTGGAATACATGTTATTTTACGACATGCGTCCGCTTGTTGAGCTACTAGGGGTCTAGTTGGTGCCATAAAAATTATACGACCAGTTGGATACCAACGATACATATTATACATAACAACGGCAGCTATCATAGTTTTTCCAAGACCTGTTGGAAGACTTACCTAAGAGAAAAACAGAGGAGCCGAAAAACAGAATAAATGTATAATTATTTATTTCCAAATAAATGATTGTTAATTTTACCATTGTATTATGAAATAAAGCTGTTTGTACAATATCAAATTGATATTGTCGCAATGGTAAATTGGTGGGGTAAATCCATGTGTGAGCCGCATGCTTATCAAGTCCATTAAATTTTTCTTCCTCATTGTCATCGCATAATTCAAAATTTCTAAAATCAAAACATAGACATAGAGAATCAAAACAAAGGATAAATAAGTTGAATTAAGTTAAAAATGTTAACTTACATATTATTATCTATATCAGTATCAAATAATTCGTCGTATTCGCTCATCGATTAAATTTACAATTATAAAATTTACCTAATAATAATCATTGTATAAACTTTCTGTAAATTTGACGTTTCATAATCAACAAGAGTAAACTAATGCAAAAATGAAATATAGATGGCAGGTGAAAGGCAATATTAGTATGTAAGTGAGCTAGTTTTTTACTTAATAGAAGCCATGTTGTGTAGTGAATTGAAATATTGTAATAACCCGTGGAGCTATAACCGTTAAACAGAATAAACATGAATTGCATATGTAGCTGTAAACAAATGAAATATCAAGTGATTAATCTACTTCAGGCGTACGTTGTAGTAACAATTTAATGTGATTTAACTATTTATGAACGACTACAAGAGCAAATTTTGTTGTGTAGTGTAGCAACGATTTAACTATTTGAATGATAGTTAGATATATACAATACAGGATTATTCATTTTGTATTTTGACATTTGTGAACATTCATTATAGAGTACAATTGAAATGTACATTTAACGAATTAAATCCAAATTTTTATTAAACATTGTATATGTGAGTTTTATTTATTTCTGTGAAACCCTTGTAAATTTACAGTATCTTTTCCAGGCCCATAACCAAATTGATGACTGTGTATGATACTATTTTAGATAAAAACAAATCAATTCTATTATTTCAAAACCTTTCAAAAAAAATTTTTTTCTTTCGGTTAATACAAATTAATAGATATTTTAATTTTATTTGTCACATGTTTATTAATTACAAATTTACAATAGACTTATTTGCAATATATTATTTATCTGTCACAATTAACAATTTTTGGACATTAATTAGCAAGCATGGATTCAGGTATATCAGGGTGAAAGCCAATCTTCAGCCGAATGGACTATGTCGGTAGATTTAGAAAGTAATGGATGTTCCAATTAACACAAGCCTGAGTGTGTAAAAGTAATAAATATTACTATTAACAATTGAAGTTATTTGCCTAGGTTACCCTGATAAAAAAGTCCCATTCAACTTCTATAGAAATTGAAAAGGAATGAATAGGAAATCAATAGGATTAAATAGGAAATCATTTCTTATTCAATCCTATTCAATTGAATAGCAAATCAAATTGGAAATGAAATATCCTATTCAATCTTATTGATATCCTATTCATTCCTATTCAATCCTATAGAAATTGAATGTGTATCAAGGTAAACAAAGAGTATAAGATATATTATACATTTTGAAGGTAAACAATTACAATAATAAAAGTCTGGTTTTATAATAACTATTAACGGTGAATTCAAAATTATAATAAATATTCTGTGTAAAAATATCGGACCAGCGTACACCATCAGATTTTCTGATCAGAAAATCTGATGTAACACTTAATATGTATTTTATAGTAGAACCCGCCCACGATAAGAATTCTACATAAGACATCAGATCTTTCTTACGATGTTATCTGAGGTAGGACATCTGTTAGTTAAAAAGTAATTAAATATTTGAAAGTTCATTGGTTGATTGTGGTTCGTTGTACGTATCCGATGATATGCGCTTGCTTAAGATTTTTGTCTCATGAATGATCAGATATTCTTATAAGAATTTTTTATAATCCGATGGTGTGCGTTGACCCTCAGATTTTCTTATCAGAAAATATTGTGTCTTATGTAGAATTCATACCGTGTGCGGCGTCTAATATAAAATACATACTAAGAGTTACATCAGATTTTCTGATAGTGTGAGCTAGGATTTAACTGTGAGTTCACGCATGCTCAGTATGTGTTGCCGGAATTCAAACGTTATAATGTCGTTTATATCTTTTCGAAATAATATAAATAACATCCAACAAACGTTTTTTTTATTGAACAAGTAATAACTCATTAAAAAATGAGTTATTGCAAACAAAAGAATTATAAAAAAAAAGTAACAAAATTAATATCACACCAAGTTAAGGTAGCCCAATTATTAATAGCGACACGTTGGGCATCATAATACAACATAATTTATATACAATGTGATTTTTAAAATATTTCATTGTCGTTACAGTCAATTAAAAAAATTATGTGTTTTGGAAACCTAATTTTTTATTTTAATCAGACAATTTTTAATTACAAAAATAAATGCCAACAAACAACTAATTTATTATATTTTATAAATATTGTTATTTTAATAAAAAGTTTTTAATTTTAAAATATTTATTTTATTTATAATATATAAAAGCAAAGCGGCTTTATATTTAAATTTTTATTATTTGGAAAATTTGTTTTATATTTTCATTTTTTAAAATCATTTTCAATAAATTAACATTTATTTGTTTATTTGATAATCGTAAAAAATAGTCAAAGATTATAAGTTAATTGCTTGATGCAATATAATCTTTTATTAAAACATTAAAACTATTTATTTTTAAAATTTACCTGCAAAATTAAAAGTTTAGAGAGAGACTATAACTTTTACCGATATATTCTCTACATAAAATAAACATGGTCAGTAAATTTAACCACGCTAACTATTTTTTTTTTTTTTTTTGAATGTATCGTTAATTCGTTCTTTGTTCTTGATTATTTGCTATAAACAATTGTTTGTTCTAAATTTGTCTAAATTAGAGCTCCGCCTGTGTAGCACCCTTTTGTCGAATTTTCAAATTTTCTTTGTCGAAATCGTTTGGTCACAATTAGGTTTATCGTTATCAATAGGTAGGTTTCATCGTTTGGTGATTTTAATTTTCGAGTTATAATAGTTGTTAAAATTTTATTTAATGAATTTCATTCCAAAAATTTTAAATAGCATTTGAAATCAAGCATTCAGAAAATTTAAAATTGAATCAAATGCACATGTATTTGTGACTAAATAATAAGCCTTGTTTACGGGAACCGGTCGATTTCCGATAATTAAAAAATCCGTTTTGCGTTTTGTAAGTTAAAATAAATTAGAAATAAAGTCAAAATAAAGTTTAGATCATCTAAGTAAAATTATTAATATTGTGGAGTTTTTGCTTTACTAATTGTAGAATCTTATATTTTTATATCTTAAGGCAGTTTGGCCGCAATCCGAAATCAAATAAAAGACAATTTTTTTTTTATATATAATATACGAAGCATGCTATAATAATTGATAAAAATTCACATAAGAATTTAAATGATATAATTTAGCACGGATTATAATTAAATAATTAAAGTGTTGTAATAAATAAAATATTATTTGACTATTACTCAACTGTCACTAGATAATACGAACTTTTTTATTTCGTTAGAAAATAAATTTAATATTATAAAAAATATTTTTTATATTTATTAATGTTCAATATCTTTTTGTTGTAATATACCATTAAAAATGCTAGTTACTATTTGAAATTGGTGCGCTTAACGGAGCCACCATTATTCCCCTAGTTAATATGGAGGACATAGTGTCTCCGCTAAACGACAGAGGTAGAAGCGTCAATATTGAAAAATTAACTACATCGAAAGTACGTGGTAAGTTGTACCTAAATTTTTTCAGTGTATATTTGGGATATAATTCTATCAATTTAAAAGTTTTTTTTGCGGGGTCAACTTTGCCAATTTTCTACAAACCTACCGTTTCCGGTATTATTGTAAAAGGATACTCATAAGAGCTAGTGTATTTTTGATAAACTTTAATTATATTTTATCTCTTAAACGGTGTGGTAAAAATTCTAATTTTTTTTTATAGGTGCATTTAATTATAATCTTTCGAATAAACACAAAAAAATATTGGGTAAACTTTAAGTCCTTTGTGTACCAAACTACCTTAAATATTTTGATTTTTAGTAAATGAAACAATTTGAATTATTTAATATTTTTATTGTAACAAATAAATGGTACTTGTGCATGAATACGTGACTAAAAATGTACTCAAATACTTGGTGCGATGATTATTATTGTTCTATGCTTTCGTCCTTCTGTGTTGTACAAGTGATCTGTGTCGTCTGCACGATGTTTACCGGCGTATTGGGCTAACTGATCGACCAATGAAATCGCGTTTTAGAGTCTACGATGGAGAGTAGTGCCATCTGATATTTTTAAGTTTTTATGATTATAATGGTTAGATGCCTTACACTATTATATTCATAACAAGTATTTCATTTAATATTCTTCCTTGACTTAAACTTAAAACCGATTTCCATTTAATATTTATCATTTATCAAAGACTTTAATTAAAATAATGGTCAATGTTGAAATCAATAAATATATTGATATTTTACATTGCTTGTGTTTGAAATTGGGTGATGAAACGATTTATATTACTATATTTTATAATATTACAGACTGTATAAAATAGTTTATTAGTTTTGTCATATTTAAAAAGTGTAATAATGAAATTATAAATTTATATTAATTAAAAAATGTTTAATGTTTTTGAATTTTCCCAATTTCTTAATATATTGTATAATTGAAAATATAAAGTTTTATGGTGCAATATTGAATAGTCATCTCTTAGTAACATTCTGAACAATCTTTGTAACATTAGTCACCTACCATAGATTGGCTCTGTGAAGTTAGCGAACAAAATTTTCTTTTCCAAGTTTTTATGGATTGTTGATCATTTGTTGGTTATGCAATTTTATTGTTTGAATGTAATTATTTGATTTATTATATACAAATTTAATTTTATGTGTAAAGTTGGCGAATAAAATTTTCATTTCCAATTTTTTTCAAAATGTATTATAATTTTCCTTTCCAAATTTTTATGATTTAATAGGATTGTTGTTCGTTTCTTGGTGATTGATTGTTGATACATTTTTTTTCTTTGTTGATAATTATTCGATGTTGATATCATAGTTATGGTTTAAATTTTGTGTGTGAAAATTTTTATTTCAAATTTCTTCAAATTATAATTTTGTTTTCCAATTTGTTTTTAAATTTTTTATATAATTTTTTTTTTTTTTTTTTTTTTTTTGAGAGGTGCAATTTTATTGTTTGTTGATAATTAATTGTTTTTTTATGAACAATTAAAATGTTGTAAGTAAGCGAATAAAAGTCAATAGGAAATTATATATCTTATAATATAAAAATGAATCGCAAAATGTGTTGGTAAGTGCATAACTCGAGAATGGCTGGACCGATTTGGCTAATTTTGGTCTTAAACTTTTGGGCTAATTTTTGGAGAAACATAAATAATTAGTAAAGGAAAATAATATAAACGACAATTTAATTTTCGAATACAAAATGTTCCTAGCTGTGAAACATATTTTGTCTTTTTTTTTCTCACATGTTACAAATCATCATTTCCATAGAAACCAAAATCTAATTTTGAAATTCAAAATAAAAGTTCTTTATCTATTCAAAATAAAACTTCTTTATCTCTTCCCACTAGCAGTATGACGAACTGTCAACTATATAAAGTGTGCATATCGCATTGTTCAAGTATTACCGGAATCATTCTTAGTTCAGGAGGTCCATATACCTTTCATCAAGTGTATGTGTGCACAGCAAAAATTATCGGATGAAAGCGGTCCCGGGTGTACCCCAGCAAATACCAGGTAAATACCGGGTGGATATAATGTACCGGGTGCACACTAAATACCGGGAATCCGATAAGAAAGGATTTGATATTCTTCCCCTTAGGATAGAATTGCATCCGCATGTAAACTATGTAATATCATTTATTAAAATCTGAAAAATATCGCAGCAACGCGTAAACCGGGTGGGTATGCTTCAAAATATAAATTAATATCATAATTTATTCTGATTTGCCGCAGCTTCATTATTTAGTTATAGACAGTTGAGAATATGTTATTATATTTAGGAGATATTGATGTTAATTATAAATAATTTATATAACAAAACAATGTTTACCCGGGTCAGCTATTCAAAATAGAATTTATTTATCTCTTCTTTTCTATATTACTGGTTCTGGACTTCCTTTTACCATTTTTCATCAAGTATATGAGAACCACAGCACAATTTTTTTTATAAAACACGAGTGTATATATAAAAATTTCGTATCACGGATATCCCACACTAAATAGTGGGTTACACATCAAATACCGGGCATCCTATAAGAAAAGATTTTACTTTTTTTTTTTTGTTTGTATGGGACAACGGAATTCATTCGTCCAATCTGCTTCAAATTTTGCATGCAATCGATGTAATATCAATTGTCACCGCAACGTGTCCGGGTATGCTTTAAAATTTATATTAATATCAATATTTATTATAATTTGCCTTGGCTTTCAGTATTAAGAAATAGAGGAAAGTTGTTAAGAATATGTTATTATACTTAGAAAATGTTGAAGTTAATTAGAAATATGTGGCAAAACGACGTTTGCCGGGCCTGCTAGTATCATATATAATCGTAAGGTGACTTACACGACAATAATCACGATTGCGCAGGTCGGACATCTGATTGGCGGGAAAATTAAATTACTATAGGTTGACGAATAAAATTTTTTTTCAAAATAAAACTGTCTTTTCAAAATACTATTGGTTTTATTGGATTGATAATGGAATTTTATTATTTGTTTTATTATAAATCAAGTTAAATGTTATATGTGATGTTAGCGAATAAAATAATCATATCAATTTTAATTTTCCAAACAGTCCATAGAAATCATTTGTTGAACTTATTTTTACTACTATTTATTTGTTGACTACTACTTTAAAAACATTACAATTAATTTTCACCATTATGACCAAACTTGTGCAAATTGGCAAAATAATTCAAATACTGTAACTTTATAAATAAAATTTATATAGATGGAAAATATATGCAAAATAAATAAAAATAAAGGAAAATGTAGTTTAAAATAAGTTCAACCAACGATTTCCTATCGACTAGATGGAAAATAAATGAAAAAAAAAATTGATATAAGACTATTATTCGCCAACTTCACACACAAAATTTAAATTGTTTATAACAAATCAAATCAAATAATTATCAACAAACAATAAAAATGCATCAACAAACGATCAACAATCCTATAAAAATATATAAAATTTGGAAAGGAAAATTATAATACATTTTGAAAATAATTGAAATGAATAATTAATTATTCGCCAACTTCACTCATTAAATTTAAATTGTGTATAACAAATCAAATAATCACCAACAAAAAATAAAATTGCACCAACAATCATCAACAATCCAATAAAATAAAAAAAAATTTGAAACAAAAAAATTTTATTTTCTAACTGCACAGAGAGATGACCCCGGACTGACGTAACGATCAATCAATAAAGTTAAGAAACAGTCTGACATCACAATCTGTTTTTGGATGGGTGACCACCTAGCAGTACTGTGTACTGTTATTGTATAAAAAAGAATAATAATCCCCTTTGGTTAATGGCTATATAGCTGAAAGCAGCTGAATCCAGAAATTAAAAAAAAAAAAAAAAAAAAAAAAAAAACAAGAAAACTGCAAATAATTAAACGATGAAGTATAGATAAAATCGAAAAATTTTAGATGACCACCTAGCAGTACTGCGTACTGTTGTATAAAAAAATAATAATTCCCTTTGGTTATTGGCTATATAGCTGAAGTAGCTGAAGCCAGAAAAAAAAATCGAAAAATTCGACATAGGAGTGATGACTTTGGAAAAATTTTTATTAGTTATAACTCGAAAATTAAAAATGACCAAACGATGAAACTTAATAACCAAATGATTTTAAAAAAGAAAATTCGGAAAACCCGAAAATGGGATGCTATAGAGGCGGAGCTGGTATTTACTTTTAATAATAGCTATATTTCCTTTTTTAATTTGACATTTGTTTGTGGTACGATTTTTTATCACCAGAGCGAAATTTTTGTATAAACAAATTTTAATATTACCGCTCAAAACAGTAAAAAAAGTTCTTGAGTGAAATAAAAGAAATTCATCATAAATAGTAAAATTTTTATAAAAAACTCATTTTTATAAAATTTAGTTTTGTCAATATTTTAGTTTTTCGTTACATTCGTATTTTAAATAATCATGCCTAATAAAATGGACACAGAATTGACAACATTTTTTATCAAAGGTATCTTAATAAAATTTATAATGTAATATACGAAAAGCATACCCAATGTATTATTTTTAGGTTTACCAATTGATTATGGTCAAGAAACTTCCTCCGATGGAAAACTACTAACATTAAATCATCCGAAAAAGAGAGTCGGTACAAAATTTTATTTCATTGATAATATGCTGCATGAGCTAGTATTTTATAAAACAAATTCCTCGTATTTTATTGATGAAAATGTTAAAAGTACTGGAAAATTTGTATTTTCCAGTCCGATTGATCCTATTTTCATAGGTAATTTTGAACTGTATATTTTCTATTTAATACATTATTTTAATTAAAGGTTATTTTTTGTCTAAATTTTAGTTTTACCATATTTGAGAGAAAAGCCTCTCAATTATATGACACTAGATGAAATATTAACGGATAACAAATATCCAGATTTAATTGAAATTAAAAATTGTATTGGCCTTAAATATTTGCAATTTGCAATTGATTATTCGGTTAGTATTTATTTATTTATAAATGCGTAAGTTCACAATACATCGCAATAAAAATAATAGTTTATAATTTTGAGAGTGATTTACAGTAAGTAGCATGGAAATTTTCTTTCCCTGTCCTTATAAAAGAGATTTCTATTAACTTAAAGACTCCTATTTAACAAAACTCAGATAAATTAAATTGATATTCGTTAAAGGGTGATAAAAGTTAATATAATTTAATATAGAATAATGAATAAGTAAAAGATTAAAACCAACTAATAATATAGTTGGTTTTCGTGTATACTCATGATACCCATCAAAGAATCTTAACCATACTGGTGTATAAGAATACTTAAAAATTACAAAATGCAAACACATACAATGACTAGGTGTGATTTAAGCCATCAATGTTTAGCTTCATATTTAAAACTCAATATATAATTACTCATAATCAAATTGATGTTCCAAAATTATATTTAAGGATATAATTGATATCTAACGCATTTTGTTAGCCTTTAATATTTTATAGCATTACAAACTTTAGAATAATTTAATATACTCATATAATTCATATACGCCGGTTATAAAATTGAATTATTATATAATGAAATGAAAAGAGGAGAGTATCAAATTGTATAAATTTTCAGGACAATAAGTTTAAATACAATGAAGAAAAAGTAATAGAATGGTTGAATAAAAAATTCGATGCCTTGGTAAGCTTGCTAGAGAGAAAACTTTTACCTCCTGATACAACTGCAAAGAAACAAGCACATGGGATTTTATCACAATATTTAGAATATCAGGTCTATAAAATATTTTTAAATGAAAGACCAACATATTTGAAACGTAAAGCATTAACGAAGGAGATTACATCAAAATCTGTAAAAAGACATAAATCAAAATAAATTTTTTAAATTCAATTTTGTTGTGATTTAAAAATTATTTAAAATTAATATTTTTCAATAAATTTATCTTTCAATGTAACACATAATAGTACACTTTGGGCACAATTTACGCACTTACGATGAGTTAAAAAAGGGTCCTATGGGGTTCAGATTTTTTATAATCTCTGTTAATTTAATGCAGATTTCTATAATGAGCGCAAATGATTAAATAGCAATCCCTCCTGTAACTCCGAAAAAATTTTATAAGAGATATTTACCTACTAATATTAATTCATAACGCATACAGACGTTTATCGGATTCTATTTTGATTTTATATCTTTCTACTTGAAATTTTAACTACACAATGGGATAAATATGAAAATTTTAGAAAAAATTACAAATTTTCACCCCAATTTCCTATATTAAAATTTTGTTGTATTATATAAATACGTATTTCGCCTAGGTATAATAAGGTCATCATCAGTGTTGAGTCAGCCAATCGTAACTGTTCTTAAGGAAATGTTATTCGTTTATAATTCGGCTAAATTCGACCAGAAACACTCATAATTCAATCTCTAAATCCCAAGTTGAAACATTTCATTAATTTGTGTTCAAATTTGAAACATCATAGCATACATTTGCATCTGTTTTATATACAAACTTTTAACTAGACTATTTATGAATGCTTCAATAAAATTTCAGCTCACTTGTCTGGCAACTTCAATTCTGATGATGATTTCGTCATTCTGATGATAATAGACATCATCGGCATTGACTTCGATAAAATTATACAGCTACATTTGAAAATATGCCTGTAAAGCATATTTTCAACGTAGAAGCATTACTTAATACGGCTCGATTACGATATCCGTGGCGCCACGATTTTTTTATGGATTTTGGTAAAACAAGCCAAAATAAGACGAAAATGAAGAATACTAATTTTCGAGTTATCCATTGGTAGTTTAATCACAGGCTGAACGTAGGGGCCAAGAACCAACCCGACCCGTGCAAACTATACCCCATAAATACATGGGTAGTTTAATCACAGGTTGAACGTAGGGGCCAAAAACCAACCCGACCCGTGCAAACTACACCAAACAGTCGAAAATGGCTTACATGTATTTTTAATAGTTGTATTAAATCTATAAATGTTGATTATTTTAAACGAATTCAATTTCGGTTGTTTATGCTCGAATTGTGTTTAAATTATGGTGATTTAACAAAAAATAATAATTAAATCTTGTAAAATGCTTTTAATTGTGGTATTTATGTGACATAAACACGATAATTTCTAAAAAAACAATGTCGATAACTCGAAAATTGGTATTCTTCATTTTCGTCAAATCGAGGCGCCACGGATATCTTAATACCTTATCTCCCCCTTAATACCTTAAAACAGGGCTCGTTTTCTTACATGTGTTATATTATTAAAATCAAGGTCAGAGAAATAAAATAATAAAAACAGTTTATATAACATGAAATATATATTTGTCAAAATTTATTTACAATATGGATTTCATTTAAAATATATCGTTCACAGCCATTTTAAATTCATAATAATTTTCAACACAAAAAAATTTAATAAATATAATAAATATTCATTTTTTTATGTACAGAATCTTACAATTATATCATCTCAAATATAATTCTCTAATTGATAAAATTATTCTGTTATTTATTTCATAAATTTAACTAGCCTCTTTCCAGACTGTTTTAATTTATTTTGAAAAAATAATATTTTCTATTGTCATTTTTTGAATGGTATTATTTTTTACTAGCTTTGTACTAAAATTTACATTATAAAAATTATTTATATAAAATACTATTTTTCTTTTAATGTGATTTGTACAAATGTATTAAAAACTAAATGAAATCTTGGTGGCTTATTGCTGAACTGATAATTTCATCATATTAGTTAAAATTGAAATTATTTTCAGTAAAATTTGTCAAATTTTTATTATCAAACGATTGAGATCTTCCAACGTTTTTTCTTGTACGAAATTTCTTGTAAGTGTATTCCTTTTCATGGGTCCGTTCTATTTGATTGAGCCACCTCAAGTTTAAAACTTTAAATATTGTTTTCATTCAAAAAGGAAGATAATTAAAATTTATAAATATAAAAATTATTTTACAATAATTTACAAGTAGCTAATTTTACAAACAAATCAATTTTTCCTCCTAACACGTTTTAATCGCCCATTTCAATAAGTCGTAATAGATGCGACTATACAAAGTCGAGCCGAGAACTTATAAGAAAGTTACACACAAATTAAAATATATTATAATTGCAATACATCTTACATAATATTATGCATCATAAATTAAAGTGTTAATTACTTAAAAAAACATTTTTTGTATTTGAAATTTTTCTTTATATATTTTGGTTTAAAAGTTCGGTCGTAGATTCGTGAGAATTTGACTGATTTTGCCCAATATGCAATGGTAGCGAATCTGTCTTATCAACTACCTAATGTTAAAAATTTATACTGATTTCATTCGATCTACACGAGCAATCTTCTCAAAAATAGGACACATAGAAACGCACAAACGTGTACACAAACATTCTTATGAAATATCGCTATAAAGGCTTGGGCGAGTTCAAAACATGTTGAATATAATTATTGAAATAGCTTCCATTATGAGGAAGTTAATAATATGAGTGAAAGAATTGTTTATTAAATAAATTGTAAAACATTAATTTGCAACCTCCCAGGTTTGACAAATGCATCTGAATACAAAATACATTTTTTTTTTTAATTTAATAATAAAAAATCGATAAGATAAAAATCCACATTAATATTCTGCTTGAATACCATTCTAGCACACAATCAAGTAAACATAAGATGTTTAAAAACTCTATAACACTACGAAGTGTTTTACATACTTGGTCAGAAATTAACGATGCCTATGAATGAAAATAACTCCAATACGATAAATAATCGTTTTTGCTACGATTTTACCTAGGTATCAATTTTCAATCAGAATTTTAGTAAAAATTAAAAAATTTTTTGAATATTTATATCAAACATACGAAACATATTTTTTTGTAAATCATGTGTGGCAAAACTGACAGTAGTAGTATAGTGTCAAAAAGTTTTTAGTTAAAATTGTTTATTAGATATATTTAGCAATTTTTATAACCTTTCGTGGAAAATAATTTTTTCCGCACTGTTCTGCGGTCGGTAAATAGAGTTTTTCCATTGTGTGTGTCTATTTTCTATGAAAATTTTAATATATTTTCTCTGCGATTAGATGTAAGTGAATGTTTCACTTTCAGCGTTTATCAAATTATTTATGATAAAGCTTTAACCAAAGCCATAAATATCATCTTTGATTTTAAAATGTGGTTAATAATAGTCCCAAATTAAAGTAACAATAAACCTCAAAATCATCATGTGCCCCATTTAACTTTTAAATAAGCAAACCCCTTAGCACCTAATAAAAAATACGATAGTTATATATTTTCTTGTATATGACAGATATTATTATAATTTACGACTTTTTGCAATAGACCGTTTCCACAATAATTGCCATATACCCATAATTGATGATATTGTTCCAATAAGACCTATTTGCCATGAATTTAAGCGGTTTGACCACAAATAACCAGCTGGTAATGTATTCACAGCGTGTACAAAATCAAAACAACTTCTAACAGCACTTAAAATTTCTAATTGTTGTAGCATATTAAGTTTTATTAGTTCGGCACTGAAAATATAAAATTTAGAATTTGGGTTATATTATTTTTCAAATAAAATTAAAAACAAATAAAAATAACAGATAAAATCAAGATTTGCAAAGACATATAAAAAATGTACAAATTTCAAATGTTATAAAACATCAAATTTGTATAAATATTGAAAAAAACATTTATTCATTGACTAGATTATTTGAATAAATGTTTAGTCATTCTTAATTATTTAATTTTGCAATATTTGCTAGTCCAATAGAATTTATTGCTGTAAAAAATAAATCAATTAAATTCTAAACTAAAACATGTAAACATGGACATGTATTAAAAATCTTTGAAGAATTAAATTTATGTAAGAAAAATTCACATCATTTTATATCAATTCGTACCTTAAATTTTCGTGAAATTTATCATGGATATTTAAATTAGAAAGATAAATAAAAGTACCAAATATGATTGAGAAATGTTAACTCATGCGGAGTTATATTTTGGAAAACTTTTTGTAAATTCATTCTGGTAATATTTTGAAAACGTTAATATTAATTAAACTATCTAAAGTTATAACCATTTTGTAACGTTTTTTAATATCTTTCCACTGACATTAAATACGTTGGGTTATAAAAAATTTTGTTTGCCGAAACCTTTTTCAATTTAGATATTACGATACTTAAAATGATATGCCTCTCCCCCAAATCTTTTGTAACCAAGTATTTTTTTTAAATTTACGTTAAAGAGTAATGTTTTGAATCTACACCAAAGCAAACTTTCGAAGTAAGACGATATTACATTTGAAAATATATTTCTCTTGTTATATATATTTATTTATTTTTTTTATTGCATGTTTACCAAAATTTCAATTTTTCTGGACAAGTTAATTTTTAAGCCGCGATAATTGATTTTTAAGAAAATTTTTTTGGATAAAATAATTAAAAATGGAAGTTTGTATTCAAATGTATCATATAATTCTGTATACTCAAAACAATTAATTGTCTTACCTTGCATTAGGATTACTTTTCAGACAAATTTTATGCTTTTGTAAAACACTTATATAACGGATTGACCTAAAATGAAAACAATAGAAAATATAATTCTGATTAATATAGTCATAAATTAACCTAATGATACAAACTTCATAAGTCCAAGATAAATAGAGGCCACCCAACAAACAGAGCTAGCTGTATCCCATGCACTAGGATTTTGAACATTTATTAGATCGTGTTCCGCAAGCCACGCTACTTTTTCAACAGGATAATATAATTGATCAATAACGTTTCGAAGTACACCCATATATGCCATATATGAATCAGGCTCCTATAATACAACGTTTTGTTATGTATATAATATAAAACATGTAATGTTTATTTACGGCTATACCTTTTTGCCCAATCCATATGCCAATAAAGTTTGTAACATGGGTAAATCATCTAACAATCTCAAAACAGCACGAGTGGCTGACATTTGTTTACTGAAAATATTGAATCGTTTTGATGTTAAAGGATCTTTCGATAACCCTGACAACATTTTCGTTGAATAACATAATGTTCGAATTATCTGAAAAAACATCAAATTATAAATATTTGATTGTTATTACTCAGCAAATTTTTATTAAGATACCTTATCACGACCGTTGTATGTTTCTAGAATTTCACAAATTTCATCTAAATCCATTTTTATATACATATATCTACAATTTGATTTATCAAAAATATGTTTTGTATTATTGTTGATTTTACACTCGTTAAACTTATTATGTATAGGTATCACATTCCAACCAAATACCACTTCCTTATTCAAATTTCAAGTTAAAGGACACTGGTTCACCTTTCTTTTTATTTAATACCTACTATTAGACAGTTCTTAACTTCTTAAACTTTTACTATTCATACAACAATTCGTACTAACATTTATAGTTATATTTTGCATATTAAGTATCATAAACTATATTTTACCGATTTTTGTCTATGTTGACTGTTCACATTAATCACTAATTGAAACTTTGCACCTGTTTAAATTTTCATGCCTTTGACTATCATAGACTTACAAAGTTTTTCTAGATAAAAGTCATAATGAGGAATTTTTTTAATTCAGGGCGTTTACATTTTAACTAATTAAAGTACAATTCATTATCATCTTTAGGGTCTGTTCACTAACGTTAATCTTCAAGTGGGTTAAGTAATTTCTTTGCTGCATTGATTTTTATATTAGGCATAAATAATAAGGCATTAATGAAATTTAATATTACTTATTTGAATTTAGTATTAAAATATAACGTCAATTTAATCATCTGATGATTTTTATATGATATATTTTAATTAAAAGTTTTCATCACATTCATTGTTGTTTAAATATTACTGACGACTTAGCAAATCACAACCTATGATCACGGCGTCACCATGTTTTCAAAAGGTTAAACATATATAAATCAAGGAGGTTTTGACATAAACATAATACTCCATTGAAAAGTTACATGGTTCTTGCGCTTTTCAGAGGACGCAATTTTATTATTGGGACGTGTAAGGAGGGTTACTAGGAGCTTAACTCCAAGTTTGTGGGGTCGCAAACCTTGTCCCGCAGCCGCCATCTTGGAAAAAGGGGTGCAAACGCCTTTTTCGCTATATCTCGTAAACTATTCATATCTCAAAAAATTTGTTAAGGTATAAATTGTAGCAAATCGCTTTGTCTACTTTTGTTTATGTAAAATTTTTATGCTTTTTCAATAAAATTAAAAATAAAGAAGTCATTAACAAAAATATCAAAAAATTTCGCAACAAATTTTCTTTTTTGTTATATAACTTCTTTATTTTTAATTTTAGGATAAATATGCTAAGTTCAATATTATAGAGCATCTCTTAAGGAAAATTTTAACCTATAATTTTTTTAAATTCCAGTAACTAATAGGGGTTCTACAGCCCTGTAAATTCGACCAGGTTCTTACTATTCGCAAGAATCCAAAGAAACAAAACGTCCACCTTATTACGGCCACTAGATATTGGTCGCGGGACAAGGATTGCGACCCCACAAACTTGGAGTTAAGCTCCTAGTGACCCTTCCCTCACGTCCCAACAATAAAATTGCGTCCTTTGAAAAACGAAAGGTTAGGCCTAAAAAATGTAACATTTCAATGGAGTATCATAGCAGTTTTATAAAATGGAATATTATTATGTTTTATAAAATCACAGACATAGAATATGTATACAATGTTATTTGTCTATCAATATATTTGATATGTATATTGGACATTCACGATAAGATCAAAGAGTATAGGATAGAGGAGAAGCAGCCGTATAATTGTAAGCGACATCTGGTTTTTCAGGATATACACTATCGAGCTTGTTGTCTTTTGCGGGGACGACGATGAAGGAGGATTTTTGAAATATGATATCTACGCTTGGGTTTTTGATGATTTTGGTTTCTTAAAACGTAATAGTTAATAAATTAATAATTTTAAAGTAAAAATTAAAAAAAAAATGGTTCGTTGTAATGTGAAAGGTTGTACAAAAACACAGAAAAAAAAGAAATATACCAACACCAAACAAAAAGTTAAGAAATCAAAAATGAAAAAGTTTACTAATAAAAACACAATTTGCCAAAAAGTAAAGAATGTGATACCAAGTAATGGAGCCCAAAATATACAGCCTTCCGAAAAATAAAAGACAGAAGGTATATTTTTTTACATATTTGTTTTTTATGATTATTTTTTTATAACTGTCAAAAAATTATTTTTAGCATAAATCTTCTTAAGATTCCATTATTAGTAGTTTAAAAAATGAAGTATTTTTTATTTTATATTTATAGTATATTTACTGTTATTAGAATAGCTTATATTTTATTTAATTTTATAACAATAAAATGTTTTTTAATAAGTTTAAATTTATTGACCAAAAAATATTATTAATAAAGTATATCTATGTTATACTTTACTCTAATATTTATATAAAATATGTAATATCTTTTTACGCTTTTGTTTTTGACAGCTAAGAATAAATAATAAAAAAATTAATCAACGAGTGCGTTATAATTCTATTCCTTTACTTTCATTAAATTATTTTTTAATGAAAAAAATAGGGCGCCGATTTGAGGTTTTAGGGCACTAAGACTTACTCAGCAGAGGCGCTGAAACTCATATACTACTATTTTTCATTAGCTCTTATGGGCTGCTTATCCTCTATCCTATACTCCTTGGATAAGATCTCAGCGCCAGAGTAAAATTACTAAATTAAAAATAATTACTACTCATAAACACACTCAGCTGATTACTTTTCATTGATAAGCAAAATGTGATTTGTATAACATAATACATTTCACATCTCCATATGCAATGTATTAACAAAATATGGTGCTCTTATTAAGACTCGTTCTATAATTATCAAAATAGCTAATAAAGGTACATACGAAGTCTGCGCATATTTATTCATTATTTTTAAAATGTCGGTAAATTCTTATTTTCTTAAAATTTTTCAAACATCTTTGACGTCCATTATATCAAAAATTAACATTTTATTTTGTAATGTCAACTTCCTGTATTGTGAAAAATTGTAAGACCGAGCTTAAGTGATTTAAATTAAACGCTAGGCTAAATTATAAATTTTCGTTGCCATTTTTTCCATATCATGTGAAAATCATGGAACATTGTCATTTGCCCTGGTCTATTGCATCAGATTGAGAAAACGACAATATACTTACTATATACCAGGAAAACAAAAAATGGGAAAAAAATTTGTAATTAAAAAAAATCAAAGTTGCTTTACTTTATCTGTAACAAATACACAAAATTACCATAAATGTCTATTCCCCTTTATTATAGTTTGTTCCCCTTTATTATATCTATAGCTTCTTCGTTATAATCACTGGTTATAAAGTGATTATATGACTGTGGTTATAACCAATAATTTAATTATCAACGCTTAGAAAGTACAACGTAACTTCTTTTTTAGTTTCTGGTAAATTTTGAAATACGACATTAGTAATTTACCTAAACGGCACGCTCAAAATCCGTTCCACTTGGGTTTGTGATTTGAACGCTCACAAGCTAGTAGAACGGGAAAAACCGCGTGACCATTGTCAGCGTCAATTTGATTCATTTATGGCACTGATCTCCAGGGTATATGCAGATCAGTGCCATAAATAAGTGGATAGCTTATGCTTACTTTATTATTTTACAGAAAAATTTTTAAAATATGGAACTAATTGAAAAACAATCAGCACCACACAATACCAGAAGAAGAACTAAAATGAATTGAACTGCGCATACTAAAACTACAGACCATGCAAACGATCACTGATCTGTATATAATAGACTAGATCAATGATCAGTACATTTGACTGATGACTGTTAAACAAATTGCTGTTCTTGGATCGATTTTAAATAGCATTGGTATTGGTATTGGTAACTCCTATTTAATCTTTGAAAATAGGTGTGGAAAATCTGTTTTCTAATAGTTCAATGTATTGTTATTGATACAGATGTAACGTCGTGTTGAATCTATTTTTAAATCAATCTTAACAAAATCATAAATCAGTTGCCTTACCTCTTATATTTAAATCCAATTTTTATCTAATTTGACAAAGTTGATAGTATATTTTAGTTTACAGCACGAGAAACTTTCTCTTAATAAATCCGTCCATGTTTCTACAATTTAAGGAATTTAAATAACATATAAATGATATGAAAAAAAATTTGTATAATGACAGGTCTAAATTTTATAAAAGTGGAAATCGATATTGTGTTTGAGAGGTTTACATTCGCTGGAGGATTATATGACTTCACATGAAAAACTATTTCCTTCATTTTCAAAAATATTTAGGATACTACTTTTTCTCAAATGAGCACGACGGTCAGGAAATACATGCAGTTTGCAGAAAAATGTTTAGCACATAAAGCAAAATACTGTGATTACATCCAATTTTCTCGTTTTCATATTTATTATCCATTTCTCCCTTTCTTCTTGCTTCGAAGGGAACGTTAAAAATACATTTATGTAATATTAGAAAAAATAAGCAAAGTATGGAAGTTCTAAAATCCTTATTAGATAAAGACACTGTACTTTATAGTAGCGTCATTAAGGTTGTGAAGATAGAGATGAAAAATAATCTTTAATTAGCTTATAACTTCTTTGATTTTGAATTAATTTTAATTATTACCTCAGTAAAGTATCGAAGCTAGTTTTTTGACATTCTAATATAAAATATAGCAAATTTAGTATCATTAAAATACTCAATTGAATAAATTAACAATTCAATAATTTATAACAATTAAAATTTTAATAATATAAATACTTAATGATGGCTAAATTATAATCATTGAATTTCATTCTAGTTCCTAGACCGGTATTGTGAGGCTCTGATTATTTTTGTTGAACAGTAGTATCAGCTGTCCACTATATAGAGGTAAGGAAATATTATGATCTCTAAGTGGAACGCAACTAAAAAAGTTACACATGCGACATGCAACGAAGATTTTTTTTATAAATTGAGAAACCTAACCTAAAATGAAGTGTCATTGGAATCGATGAAAAATTTTAATAATTCTAAAATACTTAACTTAAGTAAGGTACAGGATTTATTATTACGAAAGCCACGGCTAATCGATAAAACAGTATAAATTTTATTTGATATTTTTTTCTATTTATATGTAAAGGTTACATTTTACAAAATGTTACATTTTGGATTTTTATCGTCTCGAATCATAACACAAAAATTTCTTTTATCAAGTATATCACGATATTCATCAGCATCTACTATTATTGTTAAAAATAATCCAGAAAAAGGAGATGACCTACCCACCAAAACAATAGACCTTAAACCATCGATAACTTCGGCACCTAAAGTGCAGCAACCAGGGGATAAATCAACAAATCTTGTAGCAGCTGCATTTGCATCTTTAAAATCTGAGACAGTTTTGCCATCAACAAAAAGCGGTGTAAAGTTAAGACGAAAAAATATTACTGATGATGTAATCGATAATGCAACGACAGTTGATTCTTTATTAATGATTGCTGAGGCTCCAATTGTATCTCGAAGACATGCACTTAAGGTTTTTAAAATTTTCATTAATATAATTCAGCCTGAGTCTATTTAAAAAGGTTTATATATTAATAATAATTTAGAGAGGGATGAGGTAAAAAATATAAACAGAACAATATTATTTTTCGACCAAAATAAATAAGTTTTTGGGATCTTTTCGAATTTTTAACGCAAAGACCGTAATGACTGGAAATGTATTCAAATTCTAAGTAACCAGGTATTGATTTGAAATTATTAGTATTACCATAACGTAATATTGAATTGTAAATTAAAATATGATGAGTGCACTACTTGATAACCGTGTATGTGCTATCACATATTAAGGCGTTACCAAATTGTGATTCTCAACAGGAAAAGTGTTCAAAGTTTCAAACAAAAGCTGTTTACTTTAAAAGAAAAAAAATTTTGTTTCTCTACATTTTTATTCTTTCTTTTACTAGGCCAATTTATATTGGAAAACATATTAAAATGTCAATTTTCAAAGTTTCAGTCAGATCAACCGATGATATTGCTGGATTATTCCTAAAAGCTATTTTTGTCAGGTTTCGAGTGTTATTTTTCACAAAATTAGCAACTTACGAAAACTTCAATAATTCGGTTACTATTAAAGCTATCTGTCTCTGTCTATGCTTTGACAAAAAGTGAAAATTGTAATTTTGACTTCAAGTTTTTCACGGACATATCTCACAGATTGATTAATATTGGTGCTTTGAGCCTATTAGTATGTCTATTTTAGATCTCTGATATTTTTTTTCTACTCTTTTCAATTTCTCAAAAATGGCCTTATTTGAAAGTTTGTAAATGAAAAATACATAAGTCTAAAACATCCTTCTCTATAGAATATATTGATCACATATTGCTCTTAAAAATATCTTAAAGTTTAGACAGGTATCTTTAACTCTGTTATTGGAGTTTTCATAGAAATGCAATACTCGAGTCCAACAGAAATGGTTGCTGCTGACATAAACAATTAGTTACAAAAATCAGTGCTAAATTCAATGTGTTAAAGAGTCAAGATAAAAGGGAAAAAATTTGAATTTTTTTGGGAGAAGTCACGTAACACCATCGGTTAATATGACATGTATTGATCCAAGTATACTCGATAAATACTAAATCTGACTATTCTTTATTTGTTTTTATAGGTTGTGTGACATTTGCCCAATTTTTTTGTTTTAAAATAGTTTCATTTAAATTTTCAGGTGGTCTCCAAATTAGCAGATTGGTCATCATCAGGAAAAATAACAATATCAGATTTTGAAACAGACGTTCGATTTCAAAAATTGTGTCGAATTTTAGGCCGAACAGGATCTTTAAATAATAAAAATGCCAAAGTACAAAATCGGACAGTTAACGTTGGTGATGATTTATCAACAGTTTTAGGTGTAACGGGCGACGACGAAGCTGCTAAATTAGTTGCAACCATTTCATTATCTCAAATGGTAAAAGTTTTATCGGCATTAGCTCAAAAACGTAGACGTTCTACACCATTATTAAGATCGTTAGCAAATAATATTACAAATTCAAATGAATCCTTAGATTTAAAACAATGTGCAGATGTTTTATACGCAGCTGCTGCTCTTACATTTCCCGAAGTTTCATTAATGGAACGTGCGTGTACTGATTTAACAAACAAGTTAACCTTAAATAATGATAAAAGTGCTGTTGTTGGATCGATTTTAACTAGTATTGGTATTTTAAGGTATAAAAATACAGGTAATTAAAATTTATTTAATCTTTGAAAATAGGAGTTGAACGTCATGCTGAATTTATTTTTAAATCAATCTTAACAAAATCATGAATCAGTTGCCTATGCCTCTTATATTTAAATCCAAATCCAATTTTTGTCTAATTTGGTAAAGTTGATAGTATATATTAGATTACAGAACGAGAAACTTTCTCTTAATAAATCCGTACATGTTTCTATAATTAAGAAATACAATGAAGAGAATAAACTGACGCCTTGTTTTCTATATTGAATGTTTTACTTATAAAGAAAAGTTAAAAACGTTTTATTGTATGAAAAGTTAAGAGATCGCAAGAGAGTCTAGTCTCAAATTAAGAGCCTACGTTCCTTAAAAATGAACAATTGTACATTGTTCTTTTAAGCAATAAATTTTAAAATATGCACTATTCTTTACAAATTGTATAAACCAAATATAAAAAGTGTACACTAAGTGTAGATACACCTGCAATGCGAATACTTGTACTAAATGCCACTTACTGTTTATTTCACAAACAAGATCGTTCCAACGCAGATGAAATGTAAACTTCCCAAAAAAGTGCAAGAAATATAAGTGACAAGTTTTCAGATAAACAAGTCTAATATTTTTTACATTAAAAGTTTAGAATATTCAACTTCGCGTACGCAGTAAATGCCATCGTCACTTTAAGCAAAGCTATTAATTATTCATTAACAAAAAAAAAAAAGGCTTTTGACTTACAACCTATTTACTATTTATTTTTATAACACTAAAAAAATAATTAAAAAAAAATTATTTTCATAAAATTTGTGATTTTTTAAATAGATGCTACCAATAGTTTATCTCAATGCCGTATTTTGTGTTTTTGAAGTAGTCATGATATTAAATAGGTAAATTTTTTAGGGATCAATACTTGACATCGGAGTACTAGTGCCTTTATTTAGTAACTTATCCTATAAGTATTTCCAAATTATACAATCTCTTAATGTGTTTGACTCCAAAATTATGGCGTTTTAAAATAAGATTGTTATTAAATAGTTTAAAATTAGACTGAAATAATTATTTCGTAACTTAACGTCAACCGGAGTGTTGCTAACTGACTTTTAAATAATTCTTCCTATTATATTATTACTTCCATGAACTAATCTAATTACTAATTTACTATTCGAACGCTACACAGCACAGTATATAATTTGAAAAATCGATCAAAAATAAAAAATATATTATTAAGGATGGTGAATGGCACTTTTAATAAAGTTATTATTAGAAATGCATTTGAGGTTTTTAAAAGCTTGCTCTTCTTGCTTCCGTAATAAGAGACTTATGTTAGTGAGCCTTATCTAGTTCCCAATCCACTTCGTGAACAAATACATCTTATTTTCCAATTTTTTTAAACGAAATCAAATCATATGTTTTAAATTTTAAAAAGAATTATATAAATTATAAAAAATGCATACAAACTTATTCAAATGAACAAATATTTTTGGTTGTTTGTTGTGATAATAATCCATTGAACGGCGTGACGAATCATAGAGTTTTCAACCGAATTTGTTCATTTGCGTTTTCTAATTAAAAAATTAAATCTTGTAGCTGTATTGGATTTAATATCGGAATGGATCGTTAAACATCATGATATTTGCCGACCGCAAGATATATTTGCATTATTTTTAACATTGGCTATGGTTTCATACCATCCAAGTAATTCAGCAGAATTATACAAGGTAAAAAAAAAAAATTATTATTATTTTTCTTTTTCTTTAATGTTTATGTTTTCATTCGAATAATTTTTAGGTGATATTACCTCAGTTAAATATTTCCGATGCAGTAAAATCAACTGTATGGCTTGATTTTGTATGGTCTTTAGTTGTTTTAAATATTGCAACCGAGAAAGATGTTATTACTGCATTAAATCCAGAGTTCATAAAACGATTAAAAGGTATTTATGGAAATTATAATATGTTGTCAAAATATTAAATTTGTTAAACTTCCGTTCCAGATGAGAATTGTTTAACAATCACATCAAAAATAAAACTATTAAATATTCAAGCATATGCAAATACAGTATTTGAAAAATATACGGGACCAACAGTGCCAGAAGATTCTGAGATTGCAACTGTAACGATTGTACGTTCGCGAGAAAAACAGGCTTTAGTTGCGGCAATGTTAGACTCTCTAGGTAGTTTATTACCATCTACTACGTACTTAAAATGTAACGTAGATACTGGAATGGGATTTATTTTAGGTATGTATATCTCTTACTCCTAGTATAATTGACAATGAGCCATAATACAGAAAAAATTCAGTCTCGTCTAGGTTATGATTTGTTTGAGTTTATAATAAACTGCTAATCGCATGAATAATGTTTAAATGAACATATATTTTAACGACAAAAAATGTGACGCACTTAAATTTTCAAATCTGCTTATAATTATAAACAGTTAAGATTTCTATGCTGTTGTTATCAGATTTAAATTTTTTTAAAGAAAGTCGAAACTAAAATTTAAAATAAATTAAAAAAAACAAGCTTTTATAATGTTCAAAGTAAATCAAAATCGATTAAAAATAATTTTTTATTTAATTTTATAATATAAACCAAAATACGTTTGTATTGACAAAATATGGTACAAGCGTTAAGAAGAGAAAACCCAAACACTGGCACTGATAAAAAAAATAAAAAATGATACAAGTTTATAAAAAATCGTGTATTTTATGATTTTAAATACATGTGAGGTTATTTTATGAGGAGAAAGTAAAATAATAAAATATATATGCTTCTTAGACTGTTATATATTCTTTGACATTTATTGCGATGAAAACAAAAATATACTATCTCAGGTTTAAATTTATTTACTTAACTACATAGACTAAAAGTAGCTATGCAAGAAATTTTCCAAATAGCTGGTTTTGTAAAAGACATTGTAGAAGCTGTTACCGTAACTGTGAGCTGAAATAAATGTCGATATTTAACTAGTAAAGGATAAGAATGCATAATATTCAGCATACATTAGTTTTTAATTAATATTTAGTCTAAGCCAAAAGTGAATTGTGCAAGCGGCAAGGTGAGCGCAGACCACTGTTGATCCATGTGCACTAGTGTGTACAGATGAGTAATTAATATATGATGAGTGCGCGTTACTTTTAGTACATTAATACAAATACTATATAGAATTTCTTTTCTCTCTTTATAATTTTATTATTTAAACGTATATAAAATATTCAGAACGTTCCATTTTTTCGTCACTTAACATGCTGGTATGTAAATAACTCGATGACAAAAGCTCGTATGAACATGTATAAAAGTGTATTTTAGAGACAAAAATACATTTTAAATGTTTCTGAATTTTATTTATACACCTTACGCAATTCCAAAACAATTTTCTTCACTACGATTGGGAAATAATTAGAAATTTTAAACTATTTCACAATTCATCGACTAAATATCAAATAAAATGTAACTAATTTGATCAATTTATTTATGCAAATATATAATTGCAATACATATTATTATATTTGTGTTTATAACTGTATGGACTGCATGCTTAGAGTACTTTATAAATGCTTATAGTTAAAAATAGTTCAAATATTGATACTGAACCATATGTCGATTATCTAAACAATTAACTGTATTAGCTGTTATCTTCACTTGTTACAAGGATAGCGTTAGAAAATTTTTATTTATTAAAATAATTGTGATTCGCTTTTTGGTCTGAAAAATGGCGAATGGCACTCGAATACACATGTTTATTATGTGATTCCTGTAAACTTAGGGATTCAAAAATATGCTACAAATTTTTATTAAATTTTTGAATAATTTATTACTTATACGAAATATAAATAAACGACGTGACTATCCGTCCGATCAATGGGAAGCTTTTCGGGTCCGCGAGTCCGTGTACGGAACCATCCACGGAAAATTTTTATCGATTCACAGTTCCACCAACAGGAAGTTTTTCTCGATCCACGGGAAGTTTTATCGATTCACGGATCTACCAACGGGAAGTTTGTCTCGATTCACGGGCCCACCTACAGGAAGATTGATTGGATCCACGGGTTCATATATGAGAAGTTTTTTCTCCGTCCCTGATAAAAATAACCTATTGAATTCTATAGAAATTGAATGGGAATGATTAAGATATTTCATTGAAAAATGATTCTCTATTCAATCCTATTCAAAATTTGAATAGGATTTAATTGGAAATGAATCGCTATATTAATGTAAATATAGTCTTACATACCATTTCTAAGGTTTTTGATGAGCAAATTATATAAGCACAAATTTATTGTAAATTTAAGTATACATGCACTTTTTTTATTTTTTTTGTCGATGATTTCGTTCTCCGTTTTATTTATATATACGAGGAAATATCTATTGAAAAAATAAAGTACGAGCACGGGTATTAAATTAAAAAATTTTTGTTAGATAACAAGTTTCATTCATATGTTGTGCGGCCTATTCCTTTTATTTTTCCTATTATTTTTATAAGCGATGGCATTATAGTTTCATCAATAGTAGCTAATTCATTTTCGTTGTTCCTAAGTCACAACTCTTCCTGTATGGATAACTCAACTCTTCAAACTGTGTTTCATTATTATTGAATGCTATCTTCAATATTTAAAAATATTATTTTCTCATTAGTAGTTATAAATATCCCTTGTCCTTCAGAAAAAGCATTTAGGACCAGCACACACCGTAATATTTTCTGATCAGAAAGTCTGATTTAACTCTTAGTATGCATTTTGTATTAGATCCCGCACACAGTAAGAATTCTACATAAGACAATAGATTTTCTAATCAGAAAAACTTATCGTGTGAACATGCATACGATGCTGTCTGAAGAAGTATCAGAATTTCTTATAAGAATTTATTACAATGTTAACTGAAGTTTCATTGATTTTCTTTACTGCCAATTTTTTTCCCTTGAAAATTGCGTTGGTTTTCCAACATGTACTTCTTGGTCCATCTAGAACAACATAATTTTTCTACAAATAATGGCAAATTAAAATAGTCTCTCACAAAAAAAAATGTTTTTACAAGGTAGAAGCATTGATTGATGAAAAGACACATCGATTAAAAAAAAAAGATATATGTATACTTAAATTTACAATTTAGATTATAATTTGTTCTTCAAAAACCTAAGAAATCATATGTAAGACTCTGTATTTACATTATAAAAGCGATTTTCTGGATAGTGGATCGAGAAAAACTTTCTTTGTGGATTGAAAGAAAACTTGCCGTAGATGGACCCATGTATCGATAAAAACTCCCCCGAGGGTGGACACGTGAACTGAAAACAATTACCCGTGAATCGAAAAAGCTTCCCGTAAATGGTTCTGTGTATTGTAGACAGGAAAAGTTTCTCATGGTTCGGACGAATAGTCACGGTGATACTTATTAGCTTGAGCTGAAATTGTGGCGAATCTAAACAATATATGAATAAATTTTTCAAACAAAATTTTCTTCTGTTTTTAATGGTTCAAAAGTTGGATCATGGATCGTCATGTACCTATTGGATCCAATGAACCGATTTTATTCATTTACGAACTTCATATTACTTTTTAAGTCTAAAGTACGTCACCGAAATTTCAACTCGCTCATCTCTTTTTGTTTTTGAGCTATTTTGGTCATGGTCGCACGGGCGGACGGGCTTGCGAAAATTAAATGATTCTATGAACATCTATGCTAAAATTTTGTTAGTGTCTTCAAAATTTTCTAGCCTAACAAACTTTAGACTAAAATTAATATACTCCGACATATTGTGTATATATCGATAATAAGAATTATATATTGTAGAAAAGATAATGTTCGTACTGAAAATAATACAATTAATTGTCACTCTTAAATACTTTTGTTTAGATGGTGAATGTTTAGTCGATGTTAAATGCAATCCACTACCAGTATCAGAAAAATCCAATGGAATAAAGTAAGTTAATTTTTTTTAAAAATCTCTATGTTAAAATTTTATTTCAAATATTTATTTTTTAGAATTGCATTTATGGCGTACGATTATCATGATTTATGTCGAGGAAATCGTTTCGAATTGAATGGTATGAATAATTTAGCAAAACGATTATTAGAAAAGAAAGGTTACAATGTAATTGGTGTATCACATACAGAATTTAATCCAAGAGATAAGTTAATCCGACGTGTACAGTATTTAGAATCATGCTTAAAAGATGTTGTGAAACAAAATTCAATAAATTAAATAAAACCAATTAAATAGCTTTTATTAATTCATTTTTTTTTTAAAATAATTTATTGTTGATAATATTTTGTTAATTTTTTTTGCAAAAAATATCTGTGTAAATAAAAATTAATATTTTTAATTTTTTGTTATCAATTTTTTTGAATATGATTCGGCCAGTTTATCTAAAAGTAGTGTATTTCTACGTTAACAAGTCAAAATAAATTATGTTTGACATTCTAAAAGTCCTTTATTTTAATACACAATTTCCTTGTTGTAAAATTTACTATTTAATGGGTAAGAAAATTAGACCACAAAAGTTTTAATAATTTGTTTATATACAAAATGTAGACTTAAATTTCTCAAGCAAAAGTTAAAGCCTCGTAATTGGCTTGTCATTAGGATGTTCAATATGATAAATGTAATTGATTATCTGACATTATGAATTTATTACAATTAAGATATAATCAAAAAGTGTGTTTTGTATTGCATTTTAATCAGCACAAATAATCAGTAAACAAAAAGCCTTCACTGAGAGGAAGTTTGTGTAATGTTGGCGTTTTTGTAAATTAACCTATGTATATGTACATATATACGTTCTTAATAATTTCTTGACTTGTATAAAATTTGCGGCGTAATTTGTAAACAGCATTGATCACCTTCACCTACCATCAACAAAATCCACCAAGATCAACTCGAGACATTCACATTTCAATTCTTTTACTCATTGTATTTAAATCAATATTTAAATGCTTCAACACCGACAATAAAAATTTATCAATTTCATATCTTAACTTGAAATGGAATTAAAAAACAATAAAATTGAAAAATTGCCTCGAAAAATCTGAAAAATACGCAAAAAATCCTTTTTGACGGTATAGAGAGGTTGCCTATAATCGAAGCCGATGTAGGCTTTCATGAATAAAAATACTATAAATTAAAGAAATTTTATTGAAGTAATTTTTCAAAAAATATACAGTTATTTTTTAACAAAGTTAATATTTTTTTCCGCCGAGATATATTTAATATTGTTTATTATTTTGTAAATGGATAAACAGTGTCTTTAGTTTTTTGTAAATTTTTTTTGCATACTTTGATTGTTAGATAATAAAATAATTCGACAGCACTCAAAAAGCTGAATCCTAAAAATAAACCTAATAAACCTCCTGTACTCGCTAGAAAAATTTTAATTCCATTAATAATACTTTTAAATAAAATTTGTAAATTTTTTTTTATTAAGCTTACATAGAAAATCGGTCAAACCAAACAATTCTCCTTTCGTATTTTTGGTGAATGTTTTAGTCTCGAAATAAAACTCTATTATAGCCATATTGTTCCTAGAAATATTAAAAAAAAGGTTAATAATATATTTGATTTTTAAAATGAAATGAGCAAACTTACGCAAAATATTTTTGTGTTTTTCCATCTAAGTATTCTGAACGGATTTGTACTAATTTATCAATAATTGCATTACTGTTTTCTCGATCATACGATATTTCAAAACACGCTGGCAGACATTTACATTCATCCCTTTAAGCATAAAATGGAATATAAAACAAATATGTTTTAATTAAGCTTCTGTAAAATTGGCTAATTTAGGAAAGTTTTTTATTTTATCTACTAAAACCTTAGATCTTCTTTGGTACATTAAAGGGAAAAATCATAAAAAATGATGTATCTATCTATAATAAATCTCTAATGCAGAATTATACATTGTATTATTTTCTATTTTCACGCACAAATAACAAAAAATATAATTATCTAGAGAGTTATGAAATTTAGCAAGCAGAATATTTACATGAAAAAGTTTTCATGTTTAGATTGTGCATAAATCTCATTAAATTTAGATATTTTTATTTTTTGAATTATTTTCGCATACAAATAACTTTTGGAGAAAACTTACTGAATCTTTTCGAAAGTATGTTAAAAGCCTTTCAATAAGATTTGTCGTTGAAGTCGTTAGCTCGAAAGCTAAAGGAGTTATAATGAAAATAATCTTTTACTCAATTTTATATCTTAAAAATTAGTATTGTAGACAATGGCGTCCCCCTAAATAATCTTTTACTCAATTTTATATCTTAAAAATTAGTATTGTAGACAATGGCGTCCCCCTAAATATTAAAATTTATCTTAGGCATGTTCTGATTAATTTATCAAAGTACCAAAAAAAGATCGTAAAAGTTTAACCTTTATGAAGTGTTTAGAAAAAAAATTTTACTAAATTATTTTTTCATTTCCCGGAAAATAGTATTAAAAATTAAGGAAGCAATTTTATTTTTGATGTCTCTATAGCCATTAAAATTCTCTACACAATGATTTTTAATTCGATTAGATAGCTTAAAGATCAAGGAAGTTATTATTGACAAATCAAATTTAGTTGTAAATGATCTTAGTCAAATCAATGGGTCAATCTCGGAATCCAACGGAATCAGCTGAATTTTTGTAAAAACCTTTATTTTGATATTATAATGCTTGCCGTAAAATTCACAATTGGTTACGTGTAAGGAACTTTAGGTATTCAAAGTCAAAAGTCCCAAAAATCAATTTTTTGAAAATACTTCATTATTTCTGTATCCAATCTAATTTGTATTCATTATTAAATTTATCCTTGCAGGGGTAGTCAGGGAAGCTTCCTGTAAGCTCAAAACGTCGAGATCTGTCGAAAACTCAATTTTTTCATACACAGCTTAAAATACACATATAATAATTTATTATTTTTTTTGGAATTTACGGTAGGCATATCTATCCTGATAATCCAGTCAAAATATACATTTGACTTAGCCAAAATTCGCATAGAGTGTTAAACGTTAAATACGTCATTATAACTAAAATGTGAAAAATCCCCGTCGATCCCACTTCTGCAAAAAATTTTATCCAAGGTCAAACTGCAAAATTAAGATTGTTTTCATTTTTCTCGAAAAGGGTCAATTTTATCGTGAAAATGGGTCACAATTGTCTACAAAAATGGTCGACATTTATCACTCTTTGATGCAATGGGAATACGTAAAACTATAAAGTCAACTCTATATAATTGCTTTGAATGTTTCAACTTCGAAATTGATAACACAAATGCTATCTACATCATCGATGGAGGGTATCTATTACAGCGTGTTGTATGGGATCGGTTTGAAACATTTCATATTATTTTTGAAAAATATGTTTAGTATGTACAAAGACATTTTGGTGATAACAGTACGATTGTATTTGATGGTTATACTAATCATACGGAAAATACTAAAGCTGCAGAACAACGTCGTCGGACTACAAAAACATATTCATCTGTTGATAATGTTTTTGTACGATCTATGAAAGTTCCAACAAACCAACAACAATTTCATGCAAATGCTCACAATAACTCTCGCTTCATTTCAATACTATGTGAAGAATTTACAACTGCTGTTATTCCAATAAAACAAGCTGATAATGATGCTGATGTCCTTATAATTGAAACAGCAATAGAACAATGCATGGAACAATAAAACAGTATAGTTATCTTGTCTGCCTCCAACAACTGCTTCTGCCTTTCAACACTTGTATCGTGCGTAATATCAAGTTCAAGTGTGGCTAGGCAATGAACTGGAACCAGAAGAATGGGGTTGGAAATTAACAGATAATTATTTTTGGAACCAATTCAAACTCTACTCCCGCCTGCTCCAGAAAAACTGCTCAATACTATTTTTTGTAACTGCAAGACGGATTGTAGTAAGAATTGTGGCTGTCAAAAAGTGGGATTATTTTGTTCGCCAGTATGCATCAATTGTTCCAAAACAACCTATTCCACTTCGATCATTAGCAATATTACCATACTTTCAATCCTTAGGATATGATCTGATCAAACTTTATTACAATAGATCTTGGAGTATAAATACATACTCAGGAAACCACATTTAAAAAAATGGGTCAAGTACATTATGTATGTAGTGCGGAAATGTGTGTATATTTTGTAAAATATGAATTTTGTAATTGTTAAAACCACGAAATCACGAATGGTGAGTCGTACGAGAAAAAGTATCTAGACCATTTTTGTAGAAAATTGTATGATCTCCTTGGTCTGATCTATTTTCACGATAAAATTGACCGTTTTCGAGAAAAATTAAAAAACTTAATTTTTCAGTTTGACCTTGGATAAAATTTTTTGCAGAAGTATCAACGGGGATTTTTGACATTTTATTTATAATGACATTTCACCTCAGCGTTAATGATCAGCCATCAATGATCATCTCAGCCAATATTCAGCTCTACGCGAATGTTGCCTAAGCTATGACTTTTTTTGTCTATTTTGACTGGATAATGATTAATTTTGATTGGTTTCACGAACCACGAATACATGAATATCCCATGTCTGAAATTATACCATACTCCAGACTTAAAATAGTCTGACTAGACGAAGATTTAATGCTACAACTTGACAATGCTCCTCGTATACATAAATTAAAGTATGTAGAAGTATGTATGTAAGAACATTTAAAGGTTTTAAAAGTATATTGTAATCACTTCAAGATAAAAATAATAATGTCCGAATAAGATTTAATTTCATTAAGCGGCATTTGCTATGATTTAAAGGTTTATTATAAAAATATTTAAATATAAGGATTCATTTTTTTAACAAACAAATTTAATTTAATAAAAGACTCCAACTCCAATTAACAAAAACTCAGTTTTATTCTTCGAAGTTAAATAAATAATTTTTATAAAATAATATTCAACTTTTGTTATTTTTAGTTAAATTTGTCTAATCTTTTTTCACTTTACTATTATTAAATTCTTAAATTTCATATTGACATACAGTACACAAAAAATTTATTATTTTTGAATATTAACTAAAAAAGATTTATCCAAATACTGCTCTGTTTTTTTTTTTAACATTTGTATTTTTGTAATAGATATTTTTTTGACTCTTGTATTCGTTAGATATTATTAATACGTATTAAAATTTTTATTTAGAATTTAAACCACGAAACATTTTTCAATAGCAAATTTATACCAGAAGGCCAACTCCTCTATCTCAGGAGGCGATTGACTCCATAAAGAAGGGATTGCATAGATATATGGTTTATGATAACAGTTTGAAGTTTTAAAATTAATTTTCTTAGATTGAAAATATATTATAATGTTGTTAGCCGGGAAAAAATGATTTTGCCTAATTATATATAATTATATATACCCGGGAAAAAATGATTTTGCCTAATTATATTTGACGATTAATTTTGGTAAAACAAGCTAAAATAGGACGAAAATGAAGAATACTATACATATTATATGCACACTGTTTACTACGCAAAAACTACAATATAAAAAATTTCACAAGATTTATTTACTATTTTTTGTTAAAATTAAAATTTAATCACTAATAACCGAAATTTCAATTTGTTTGAAAGAAATGAACACTTTTATATTAATCATATTTATCGGTAAAAGAACGCCATTTCGACAACTCCAAAAATAGGCGAATACTCGAAAATTGGTATTCTTCATTTTCGTCTTATTATAGCTTGTTTTACCATAATTAATCGGCAAGTCAAGGCGCCACGGATATTGTAATCTCCCCATTTAGTGGCAAATTAATGAACTACTTAGTTGGTTTTGTTATTCGTACGAAATTAAGTATGAACAGTGTAAGAATAGTTTATGAACGGAAAACACAAAATAATTTACATAATTTTATAATGCAGAGAGATAAAGGTGGATTAGTTTATCTATCTTCTGATGTAATAAACATTTGCTAGAAAAGGGAAACGTGAATAAAAAATTTTTTATTGAAGAAAGAAATCAAAAACAATATTATTAAACATACGTTTTGAAAACTTATGTGAATGAGAACATTTTTTCATCTTAAGAAATCAGAACCATTATGTTATGAAAAAAAAATTTAATTTGATTGTTGGCAAACGCCAATTAACAAATAAAACTTATTATTTTAAAGTAAATAAAAATTATTAGCATTAATTATTTAACATTATTCAACTTTAATTATTTTTCATTTAATACCACTCTAATCCCGAGTTATATCAATTACAATTTATATAATTATAATAATTTGAAAATTAAGTAATTGAATGTTTACTATATAGACAGTACACGCAAAAGTATATATTACTATAAAATAATGTTAAATACTATAAAAATATTTAAAAAAATCTAAATATTGCCCTGTTCTCTGTAAAAAAATTATTTATCATTTAAAATCTAAAATTAACGACATGTAACGACATTTGACAATAAAATTTTGATATTGGGAAATCTGCCGGGGGAGTGGCTTTTTTTACCGACAGAAACAGTTACTAATCAAAAATAAATTTTTAATTTTACATGAGATATTGTTTAATTAATAACTTGTTTTAATTTAAAAAAATAAATAACTAAGTTTTCACTAGTATCAAAGAATGGAAACATTCATAGAAATTCATACTTTTTATACATTAAAAACATTTTAGTACTTACCCTGACCACTAGTTAGCTATAGTTGTTATTTAGGACTATGATTGATATATTATGTTATTACCAGCAATGACATACACACGGCTATATATTCTCAATGTCGGTAAGGAATGAAGGTCTGAAATTTTTGATAAAAGGAATATAACAATGAATTATACAATTGCATACTTGTTATATATATATATATATATATCAATTATATATGTGTTTTTTCATTCATCGATGGAATTCACACACATTTAAAAACCATAATCGCCGATGAATATGTTCGTCACATACGTCGATGAATATACTTTGTTTAATAATTAATATTAACCGTTTTGGAGAGAAAGTGTGTATGAATTCCATCGATGAAAGAAAATACAAATATAGATACACAAAACTATTAACTCCTATTCAATTGCAATCACAATAAATACCACTGAACCCTTAGATAACAACTATAGCTGATTAGTGGTCAGGGTAAGTACTAAAGTTTTTTAAATACATTAAAAATAGAGTTATGAATTTCTATGGGTGTTAGTATTTTTTGATACCATAAATACAAATAAAATTTTTTTTAATGCGAAATAAATTATTTCGACATTTTAAATTTTATAACTCGAGTATGAACAAGAAATCACCTATTATGAAGTTGTTCAGCTTTGGATAGTTCACATTACATCCGTCAGATAGAATATTTTAGTGGAAGACTTCTCAATACAAGACGTCTTATAATTTTACAATATCGGGCAAAAAAAAACATTTTTCACGGATTTTCACGGATAAATCACTCAAATAATACTTATCCAAATGTTATGAAATTTGTTATGCACAATCTTGAAATAAAACCGAAGCGCAAGTTGAAGAGTTTTTTGCTAAAAAACATTTCTAAATATATAATCAAATTTTGATTTTTAGTTTTTTTTTTCGAGAAAAACTGTTTGACTTGGCCAAGTTTTCATGCCAAGATTGTGCGTGCATACCGAATTTCATTACATTTAGATAAGTATTTTTTGAGTTATTCCCGAAGGGTCTTTTTTACCATGTGAGCGAACCGAGGTTTATCTGAAGGTTAATGATTCTCTCTTCCCTCTTTTTACTCTGTGTAAGCGTCCGAAGAAAAAGCAACAGAAGTATAATTGACTATTAAACAGCGTAGCGACGGGTAACAGTTTGTTTTAAATAGAGTTCGCTACATTAGTTAGCAAGATATGGACGTTTATGGGTAAACGCAAGTAATAAGATTATCTGATCAGAAAATCTGATGCAACTCTTTATTTTAAATTAGAACCCGCACACGGTAACAATTCTACATTACACTTAAGATTCTACATAAGATTTCTTAAGATGTTATCTGAAGTAGGCTACCTCAGTCAAAAAAGTAATTAATAAATATAAAGAAAGTTCATTGGTTGATTGTGGTTCGTTGTACTTACCCGAACATATCCGATTATATGTGCTTGCTTAAGATTTTTGTCTGACTGTCAGAATTTCTTATAGAGCTGTCTGATGGTGTGCGTTGACCATCAGATTTTATGATCAGACAAATTACATCGTGTGTGCCGTCCTTAAACTCTTGATTAAATAAAGAGAGAGATAGTAAATGTATGACGTCCTTATGCTAGTATCTAATAATAGAGTAAAAAACCAAAAAAAGTATGGTATTCTTTATTTTATAAGAACAAAATTATAATTAAAATTTATGAAAAAAAGTCAGCTTTTGTAACGCTCCATAAAAATATTATTTTTTCCAAATGTTTGCCTATTCGGCGATTTCTGAAAGCAATGACTGTTGCGACAGCTTTGGAAAACAGCCTTTCGCTAGGTATAGAGGTACCTTCTATATTCAAATAAACTCGTGCTTGTTTATATAACACTGGGAATACGGGATTTAAATTGTCCCATTCATCGAATGGGTCAGATTTTACAGCGCAGACTGAATTAGCCAAATAAAGATAAAATAAATTGACACCTCATCGGCTTTCGAGGAAGTAAAATCTTCAGACCCACAGGTTGACATTTGTATTGCCTCCCACGCGCATTTGCGTCTTGAAAATGAATCGTGGGTCTAAAACGCTGCAAGTGTATTAAATTCAATAAGACCAAATCTTTTCTTACATTCAAACTAGTAGTTTTGTTTGCAACCGTGTAACACATTCTATTGACGATGAAAATTTCTTTAGCTGCGATGTAAGACAATTAATCATGGATATGGTTTGGATAAGGTACCTGATCTGATGATTCTCTTGTAACAAATTCGAATGGCTGTAACAATGGTATCAACTGTTTTAATATTTCAATTTCCTGTTCAGTCACTAATTCAGGACTATCTGTAGCGTTTTCCGGCATAGACTAACAAGCTTGCCAATTACACAAAACTAAGACAAAAAAAAAACAAATGAGAAGCTAAAAATGGATGCGTTCAAAAACTTCATTTTAATAACATATACATTTTTATTTATCAATATCATATACTGATATGAGTACTTTAGACCGATAACTACTCGATATTTAATTATCGATAAAAAGTATCGATACTAAAAGTACTTGATATCGGAAAAAAATATCGAGTATGTATTTGCATTTACTCGTATCGTTTTACCCCTAATAGTATATGAACTCTATAAAGAAGCGATTGAATAAAGTAAGAATTTTATAGATATCAACCAAATATTATAATTTATGATAAAAATGTGTAAATCAACTTACTGAGACTAAAAATTTATAACAAAATAATTTAAAATCGTTGATGGAATACATCGAAAATCATTAGTCGCTAGTTGCTTTGGTAAATCACGATTGAAAAATCTGTCATTAATCTCGTAGCTGCAGAATCCATTCGCCATAATCTTAGAGCAAATTTAAAGACGAACGACGGGAGATGAGAAAATCACATTCCAATGAGCTAAATTACATTTTTGATTGCAGAATAGCATCGGCAATCACCATTTCATTGATTATTAATAACGTAATAATCCTAATTTTATACACCCATAGGAATCGATTAACGCTCGTCTTTATATTATGGATTCCCCTTTTTGAGATATTCTAAATAATAAAGGAAAAAATATTGACAGATTTATTAGTTGATAAATGATCGAATTTAGAGGTTTGTTTGTGAAAAGTTTGTTTTAATAAAATAGCAACAAATTTATAAAATACAATTTATTGAACAAATGTCTACAAAAATAAAGCTTTTTGGATATTTTTATTGAATCTTTTTTAATTCTTAAACGTAATAAATATAATTCTGAAGTCATTTTCGGTTTGATTTTTTGAGGTAGTTTATAATTATTATTTATCTTGTAAATGGGTAAACAGCATCTTTAATTTTTTGTTGATTCATTTTGCATACTTTAATTGTTAGATAGTAAAATAATTCAACAGCACTCAAAAAACTGAATCCTAAAAATAAACCTAATAAACCTCCCGTACTTGCTAGAAAAATATAAATTTTATTAATAATTTTTAATTAAATTTTCTATACTATACTTTTTATTTCAGCTTACATAGAAAATCGGTGAAACCAAATAATTCGCCTTTGATGTATTTCGTGAATGTTTTAGTTTCAAAGTAAAATTCTAAAATAGCCATATTTTTTCTAAAATGTTTACAAATTAATGAGATATTCAATTTTTTTTAAAATTAATTAATTAATTAGAAAACTTACTCAAAATAATTCTGTGATTTTCCATCTAAGTAATCAGTTCGAATTTGTACTGATCTGTGAATGATTGCATTACTGGATAGATGATCATATGTTATTTCAAAACATGCTGGTAAACATTTACATTCTTCACTTTGTTAAATAAAAATGAAAAGATTAAAATCTGGCCATAGGACGGATTTAATAAAGACTGTCCTTACTGAATAACTATTAATTTCAGTTTTAGACATTGAAATGTAAAAATTATTTTGGAAGTCAAACAGAAAATATAAATTAAAGTATGGCAAGTTTAAATAATAGTATCAGCTAGCTGTTTCAAAAATTTTTGTTGCCTTTTATTTTTTCAATAATTTTTTTTCATTGTCGGATTTGTTTCGTGGGGTGTAGGCATAAAGTGTTGGTTGTCTTGTTAAAAACTAAAGGGTTTTCCTTCGCCAACTTGTCCAGAATAATGATTAAAGTCTAGCACTATATATTATTACGATTTATATTAAAACCTTTATTCAATCTATTATGGAATTAGCATGCAAATGCACTAAATGTAGGGAATTCACATAGATGTCTACGGCTATGTCTATTTTACACATGATGATTAAACGTAATATTGAAAAAGAGTGCGTAAGAATTAGAGCTTACGCACTCTTGTTTGTGTTTCACATAAAACAAATAACACAAGTTATAAAATAACGATCGAAATTTTAGTTCATTATTAATATACTTGCGAAGTATAACTAAAATAAAAAAAAAATTTATAAATATAGTCTTGTTGGCAATTGCCTCTTGAAATTGATGCACATACTTCCTCAGAAATCAATTCCAATCTATTAATTGGAAATTTCTCGGTTCGATTCCCGCCGTATGTATAATGTTTTCAATTCTATATATCTTTAAATAAAATAAGGTAATAAAAAATTTATTCATTGAGGTGCATATGTCATTTCTATACTTTCTGTAAAACGTATCTAATGTGTTATTAATACAATAAAAGTTAAAAATATTTAAGATGTAGAAGCTGAGAATCACGTAAAGTTTTTAAGAAGACAGCCAACACTTTATGCCAACACAATTTTCTTGTGTTGAAGGTAGTTTGGTACCCAAACTTAAGCCAATATTTTTTTGTGTTTATTCGAAAGATTATAATTAAATGCACCTATAGAAAAAAAATCAGATTTTTTTACTACACCGTAGATTTTTTACCACAAGAGATGTAAAGTTTAGATTAATTAACGTTTAGCAAAAATACACGAGCTCTTATGAGTGTCCTTGTTCAATAATACCGGAAATGGAAGGTTTGTAGAAAATTGGCAAAGTTGACCCCGCAAAAAAAAAACTTTTAAATTGATAGAACTATATCCCCAATATACACTGAAAAAATTTCAGAATAATTTATCACGTACTTTCGATGTAATTAATTTTTCAATATTAACATGTGGCTTCTATCTCTCTCCTCCATATTTACTAGGGAAAAAATGGTGGCTCCGTTAAGCGCGCCAATTTCAAATAGTAACTAGCGTTTTTAATACACTTATAAATAATATATAACAACCAAAGGATATTGATCATTAATAAATATAAAAATTATTTTTTATAATATTAAATTTATTTTCTAACGAAATAATTTATTTATTTATATTAAAAAAAAAAAAAAATAAATAAATAAAGAATTCACGACAGTTCAGGGTTATGTTTTGAAAATCAAAGTTTGGTTTATCTAATGCCAGTTGAGTACTAGTCAAATAATATTTTATTTATTACATTATTTTAATTATTTAATTATAATCCGTGTTTAATTATATGAATTAAATTCTTATGTGAATTTTCATCAATTATTATAGCATGCTTCGTATATTTATTAGTAAAAAAATTAAAAAAAATCTTTTATTGGTTGCGGCTACCAAGCTACCTTAAGATAATAATAATTGATAGAAGCTTGTTTTGACATATGTCATTGACGATACGATTTGATTTACATAAAAATTCTGTTGTTTTATTCATTCAGAATGAACATATTGAAGAGTTTTTGTTTGAAAAACATTTCTAAATATGAAATCAAATTTTGATTTTTACCTTACAAATTTTTTTCGGGAAAACTCTCTGGCAAACAATACGTTTTTATGTCTATATTGAGTATACCGAATTTCATATTTGAATAAATATTTTTGGCGTTATTTGTGTTGGAGAATTGAAATGGGTGCAAATTGAAATGGGCTTACTCCTAAGTGATCAAGGGGATCACAAATCCAATAAAAAAAATATAATCAAAACGGCCTATTCTAATGAATAAGTTATACACGTAAATAAAAAAAAAACAAGAGTTTTATCGCATTCTTAACGCCGAAGAGATGTGATTGTATTTCAAACTCAAATTGAAACATACTTATTATACTTATCCCTTCTAATACACAAGTCTAGTATAGATAACGAATAGTTGAAGATAACAAAAATGGTTGAGTATTAATGTTTGAACTATTTTTAATAATTAGCGTTCATCAAATACTCTAAATATGTATCCCATTTAGTTATAAATACATATATACTAAAATGTATTAGCAATATATACTCAACCAATGCTATTCAGTTTAGCTATAAATTTGTAAAAAAAAATATCAACACCATATGCTATTACACTTAATATATTTATCCACACCACACTTAATATATTTATCCCTTCTAATAAACAAGTTAAGATTACAACTAACATTGTTAATTATTTAGATAATAGATACATGGTTGAGTATCAATATGTGAACTATTCAGTTTATTTATAAATTATATAATAATAATATCAACTCGCAGTGCTATTAAATTTTTATTTTTAAAAGATTTAATAGCGAGGATCAAAATTTGTGTATATGTATAATTATAGTATCACGCACACATATTGTAATCCCTACTATAAAATAAATAAAAAAATATAAATGTAATAACACTATTGAATGAATTCTTATAATATTGGTAATCAATGCCACTTTTATTGTGTATGTATGTATTTTATTCTAAATACGTGTATTTTAATATCGTTTTCTCTTTTTTTCCTTATGGAAAGTGATTGAACGGACGTACTATCTCATATACGTGTTTATAGCTAAATTTGAGCTAAAATTGTGGCGGATCCAATCATTTTACGAAAAAATGTTTCAAACAATAGTTGTTAGTTTTTTAAAAAAATATTTTTTGTTTTCAAATTTTTCTTCTTATGGTTAAAAAGTAGGGTTGAATCCAATTGACCGATTTTTCCCATTCACGAACTTAAGCTCACTTATTAAGTCCAAAATTTGGATTGTACGGTCAATATTTGCTAGCTTTATAAACTTTATAGACTAAAACTAATATACTATGTCATTATATATAATTTATATGTCGGATAGAAAAATAAATAAAACCGAAATGTGAATCGTGAAGACTAATAAAGTTAAAAGCAAAAATACATAAAAACATATATTTAAGTATATTTAAACGAAATCATGAAGGACATCTTCAAAAGAAATTTTCTTAAACATATGATATTCTCCTTGAGCTTGAATAAAAATTAGTTGATCTTCTTTAAACGATTTTTTTGTTATTTATCTTGTATGTTTTTTATCTTTTTTATAATTGACCAAAGTATATTTTGTCTAATGTATAAAACGGCACTGATTGTAATACATATTATGAAATTATAAAATCACTAACTCAAGTTGGAATCGAAATGTTGGAATGTAAACTCAAACTTCAGATTACAAGAGTATCTTATGATGATAATCAAGAGGGTGATTCACTCAAAACAAGGCACCTATTTTAGAGAAATACGATATTATTTCAATTTATGGTTAAATTACCTAACTGATTTCGTATTACTCCTTCAAAATTAATTTAAATTTTATTTATCCGAGTTATTTTTTAATCGAGCTGTTTTTGCCAGTAGTTGTTATTGTTACAGTCATTCTGACTGCGTTATTTCGATCTAATTTTGGCAATATAACGTTATATATAGAATAAAAAATGTAATAATACTATACTTACTCGTTTTTAGAAATTTCAGTCACAGACACTAAAAAAACAACACTATTTTAGAATTAATTATGAAAGTAATTTTAAATAGATAAGTATTTAATTTTGTAGTTTTGAAATAATACTACTTACATTTCACTTGAGAGACACATTCTTCCTTATTTCTGTTACAAATTCGCGTCGATTTATTTTCTATAAAAATTACATTCGAAATTACATCTAAATAAAAATTACATCTTCTAGTTTGAAAGTATAGTCTCCTTCACAATTATATTACTTATTAGAATATCTCTAAGTGAAAAATTGATTCATCTCTATCAGTAGGTATACATCTCTATCATTATTGCACAAGCAAGAATCGAACAAACACTTTTAATAATTTTGATGAAATTTGAATATGTGAATAGATATTATTAACTTGATAAATTACTATTATTACGATTATTTGAGCTAAATAAGACGAACAAAATTCGTGTCAAAACCACCCCCCTCCCTCCAGTCCAGTAAACATTACTCTGAACATTTAAAATATTAACATTCTCGTATGCCAAACAAAAAAAGTGAGAAGTGGAATGAGAATTAGAAAAAGTTATACTTTTGGCTGTTATTTAAAATAACACAACTAGAGCATCTAGAAGTTCAGTCTCAGATAACTAAACATATATACATATGTTTGTCATTGGGTTGATTTCGTAATAATAGTAAAATAGTATAAATTTCGAAGGGTTGATTTTCGAAGCTTGTTATACTTGAACCCGACCACAAATTATAATCATTTATAAAAACCTTAGGCACTTATAGACCATAATCGATAATATTTGAACTCAAAAAAAAAAAAAAAAAATTATAGTAGGATGAAACCCATTGGAAACGGAAGAGAATATAACAAAAATAAAATGAAAAATATTTTACGCGACCATCTGAGGCGGAAGTTGTAGGTAAAAAAACGATACGTTTGTATTTACACTTTTTTCACTTAACCTCAAAATTTATGTAAAAAATTGAAATAATCTTTTCATAAAAAAAGTTTTTTTCACGAAATTTGGTGAAAACTTAACCAAAAGCACTGTTATAAAATATATAAATTTTAATTTTTTTGATTTATAATATTTCTTTTTTCACCTTATTTTGAATAAATATCTAAAAAGCACCCAAATTTTCAATCGAAAAATTTTGAGGTTATGTAAAAAAAGTTGTAGATCTTTTTATTACCCATAACGTTACCATTTATGGGTTTGAGCAGAAATCGAGATAAACCGTGTTTTACCCTCATTTATCCTTTCATTTTTGTTATATTTCCTTCCGTTTCCAATGGATTTCACTGCACTATAAATTTTTTGCCATTTTTAGAGACTTCTACCCTGGTCTATTAGTATTAAATATTCTAATGATCAATTTGTTTACGTTTTCTTTAAAAATATTTGCATTTAATTTGTATTTTCTTCAACCATGCGGGTAAAATGAAAAAATATTTTTAAATAATAAAATATATAAATTTTAAAAAATATTGAACACATTTTTAGTTTTTGTCAAAATTAAACATAAATAAGAGTTTTGTAAGAGTAACCAATTAAATTGTGATAGAGCCTGATTAATACAAATCCAAATTAAATTATTATTATAAACTCACTTGGTAAATGATATGGAACACAATTACAAATCCTTAAAGTAGTTTTTGCAATACATTCTAAGTGACAGTTTTTCTGAGTGTAAGTTCTGCAATAAAAATGAAAACAAATAAAGTAGGTACTTAATATACAATAGTAAAGTAGGTATTAATATACAGTGAATAAAAGTCTTCTTGTTGAGACAATTTGAATATTTTAGAGCGTAGTAGGCAGTTAGGAGTCAGGGATTGCCGACGGACCCGCGTCTGTGGAGACTTCGTGAAAAGTTTTTTCAATTTTTATTAAGCTAATTTTTAATAATCGGTATTTATTTCCGAACGACTGTAATGGTTTTTTAAGAGTCACCTGGCAACATTATAAAACATAGAACATTTCATGAGTAATAAGCGGAGCATTCACGTCTATTCTTTTTACCTCATCCAATAATCTGTCACAAAACTCAGAAACTTGCAAACGCAAATCTTGTGGCTTCTTTAAGAAATTATTATATTGAGTGATACCACTTATTCAGTATATATTTAGTTCCAATTCAGTCCTAATTAGGTAACAATAACAAATAGTATTCAATAATTTTTTAAGATTTGGTTAAATAAATATTATTAAACTTCCACGCTAACATAATTGCGGTGTACTAATAATTAGTGTTAATTAGTGTAAATTAATGTGAAAATTATACAAGTGTTGCAAAGAATGTCGGTAATGTACTCATTTCGTCTAGCATTCTCCACTGGTGTTATTTTAAAGGAGATATTAATATTCAATAGGTCTCTTTACTTATCAACTTTAATTTGAAACAATTTTGTAAATTGAACTAATTTTTTTAGAGTTCTTGGTTAGTACTAAGTTAAATGAAATGAGTATTTAAAACCATCAGTAAACTGGTTACATGGTTTTTAAACACTCAAATCCAACTGTTATACATCTTGTTTGATCTCAATTCCAAAAATCTATATATACAATTAATGATTGTAATGGCAATATTTGAGAACAGCTGGATCGATTTTGCAAATTATTATTCCAAATGATCGTAATAGTCCTGAGAAGTTTATATATATATATATATATATTTATATATATATATATATATATATATATATATATATATATATATATATATATATATATATATATATATATATATATATAAAATGATAACATTGCCAAGAAAATTGTAAAGGCTAAAAGTGTTTTTTTCTATAGGATTTAAGAATGAGCAAAACATGAAAATTTAAGATGCAAAGATGTCAATGTGTAAATTTTTTCGTTAGACAATATATAAAATTTTCAGCAAAATCATTGCGAATATTATGAAGAAAAGTTTAAGAAAAGGTTTGTTCATTCTACTTTTGGGATCAAAATTATTTAATTGTCTAACAGTTCAAGTTAATTAATACCGATAGTACTTTCAGATTTGGGGATGTCTACTAAGAGTGCCGTGAAGAGATGACAAAGTTAACTTATTCCGCAGTTTTATATAGGTATCCATGTTCTTTAATTTAGAAGACACAACTTTGTTAAAATTTATTATAATTTGTTTAATTTTTAACATTGTACTTATTAGAATCTTTTTATCAGTCTCACCTGTAAAATGTAAGATTTCGTTCACTAGCAAAGTAACATTGTCGTTTTGAAATATCAATTGAACGAATATTAGGCGATGATTCTGATATTTGTGGTTTAATTAATACCCGTGTCACACGACTTGGTGATGCCAAAAAGCCAAATGAAGCTACGCGTGGATTTTCAACTGGGCTATGTAGGACTATCTACAAAATAATTTATATTTAGTCTTATGGCAACTTCTAGTTTATGGCATATTGTTAACTACCTTAAATCCAACGCTAGTGGTTGATGAACAATAATAGTTATCAATCTGTGCATCCAAAATTAACGTCAATCCTAAATGAGTTCCAGCACCTGAAAATAATTTTTGATTTTGAGTTATTGTGAAGAAATTTTGTCTAAAGCTCTCGAGTTACAAATTGTTGCACACTTTTACTTAATCTTTCTAGGAATCCAATTCGAAGAAAATTTTTTTGCACATTATCTATAAATGATAATTATCAGAAAAGAGGTTTAAAAAGTATTTCAAGTGAAAATAGGCTTCACTAATGTTGGTTGACGTCACGTATATAAATTTAGTGTTTCGAACTACAAATAAAACCCGCCAAAATAACAACTAATTGAGTTAATTGCTTAGATACTTGACATATGCTTGAGTATTGATCTTTGAACTGTTTTTAATAATTAAAAGTCATGAAATACTTGAAATATGTAGTCCATTCAGTTATAAATACATATATAATAAAATATATTCTATACGTTTTTTTTAAATTATTTTTTAAAATAATTATTAATGAGAACTATATGATTTTTCGAATAAATTTCGATTTTTTGCCCCAATTTTCTAGATCAAATTATTGTTTATTTTTATAAATACGTATTTCGACTACAAAGTAGTCATCATCAGTGTGAATTAGCTAATTGTACTGATTCTCTGAGTAGATGTTATTGGTTGCTCATTTGGTGACGATTGTGCAGCTACTTCATACTGATGATGACTACTTTGTAGCCGAAATACATATTTATAAAAATACAAAATAATTTGATCTAGGAAATTGGGGCAAAAAATCGAAATTTAATCCTATATGTGTTTATTGTAAATTTGAGCTGAATTTGTGGCGAATCTAAATAGTTTATGAAAAAAAGTTTAAAATAATATTGTTGTTGAAAAAACAAACATTTTTTATTTTGTTTATAATTTTGAATTTTGCTTATAAATTTTATGATTTAAAAATTAAGTCATAGATCAATTGTGTCCAATGGATCGATTTTGCTCATTCATCAACTTAAACTCACTTTTTATGCTTAGAATAGTCACCAAAATTTTAATTCGCTAACGCTTTTTGATTTTGAGTTAACTTGATGACTATATTAAAGTTTAAACTTTAGACTATATTATACATAATATAGTCTAAAGTTTATATGACACACCTTTAGACTCAATAAAGAATCAAATCTTGTGGTGTAAATACTATGCCTTTTATTCTACAAATGTTGAACTTATTATGATGAATAAAACAATTTCTATTATTATTATCAAAGAATTATAGTTAACTTATTCATAAATAAATGATTTCTCACGATTGTCAGCTTTGAATTTTTATAATTTTATAAAAAAAAAGCTACGATTTACATAATGAAATTTTAAAAGCTATAATTTACATAATGCAATTTTAATCGCCTGGCGCCAAAAATAATTAATTTGAAGGGGTTTAAATATGCTTTCTAATAGAATTTGGAATATCTAAGAATGGAAATTTCTATGCTCGCATTTGCTGGCAGAAATATTTTTATTTCAAAACAGGCACAGCTTAATCTGGTGTTGCACCTAATTTTCATATCATGGTGTGGAACCCAATTTTCTTAATATTTGCATACAAATTTTTAGAGCTATTTAAGCACAAAAATTTCTAAATCTTTATGGTATAGTCAGATAGAAATTGTACCTGTTGTGCGTTTTGGTGTAGAATCAATTGGTTCATCGGGATGGTATCCCCGTTCAGGTGTCCAGTCAACATACGGTTCCAAAACATACGTTTGATTAAGATCTCCATAATCTGATCTAAAAGAAATATATTCAAATAAAAAATTTTTATAAATTCAGAATAATTTTTCTTGTTACTTACGGAGAATGAAATTGATAGTCACGGTGTACTTTGTTAAATGAACAGCAAAGGCCTTCATCGGTTAAGGCCGAATTAAAATAATCTTCACAATTCACTGCTTTACTTTTCCAGTAGCATAAATGCAACATTTCGGTGCATGACTGTCCAACCTATACTTGGAATAATTAACCGTTATTACTTAACAAGTAATCTGTTAACCATATACCTACACATAAAAAACTAATCCGATACTTACTCGCAGCATAAATTTTTTCACATTTTCCCAATTGCCAGTTTCTACTTCTGTTTCTTGAGATCCAGCATCAAATGAATTATTAGAATTACAAAAATCTTCTAACAAACGTTTTTCAAGCTCTGATCTAAAATAAAAAAAAAGATCCAATCAAACTTGAATGAGTGAGAACTGGATAAGTGAATAAACTTTGCAAGTAATTACTTTATAAGTGAGAAACAGAAACCCCTATCTGAGAAAGTAGTTTTTTCTCATAGATATTTAGAAATGACCTGAATGCTATTTTTGTACTTAAATTTTGAAACCTGTATAGCAAATAAAAGTTACTCCTGTACTTCTACCTGTCGTTTCATCAAGTTTAACTGTATTAGTAAAAAAAAAAAAAAACTAAAATAGTTTCCACTAATTCTTACCCTTCTTCTAAAATATTTAATGCTTCGTTTTTTCTTGCTTGATTTAAATTACAAACTGTAATAGCTGGGAATGGTATGGTATCCAATTCAGTGTAAGTGGGACTGATTGATATAATTACTGGAGAATTATCCCATTTTTTATAGATATTGCTTATAAAAAACGCTGCTACACATACGGCTGTTATAAACGCACCAGCCCAAAAACATCTAAAATAAAAACAAAATATTTATTTGATTTTCTCCTTAGAGCAGAGATAAGCAGCTTTTTAAAGACAATGAGCTTTTAAAAGAAAGAAATTTTGGTTAGCCATTTGTATTTTGAAGCTTTCTTCAAAATTTCTCATTATTTAATTGAGCACTTTTAACTATTCAACTTTTATATGAAACTTTTTTACCTTTAACTGACCTTTAGACTCAATTTTGTCATAATACAGGTATACATCTTTCAACATAAACAATTTTGTACTCGATTTCTGATTTAAAAAAGTCAGTTTCATTTAAAATTTTCAAGTTTGGTGCAAAATTGTTTTAAAAATCAACTTCAAGGTCAATTTAATGGGTCTGCTTAATACGAATCTTCAAACTCTTGGTATCAAAGTATTTCTCTAAAATCGCTATTTTTCGAGAAATTCTGTTGTTCCGTTTTTTAAACACCTTTATTTGGTATATTATATATACATATACAGATCGTTTTTTGCTGCTTTTTATAAATGGAAAACAATAGTAAAATATACCTATATAGAATATTACAATATTTACAACTAACATTATTTTCCCACAATGTTAATTGTAAATATTGTAAAAAAAGTAGCAAAAAAACGAATAATGGTTTTGCAATTTACTTGCATAGAAGTCAAGTAAATAGATTTGTAAGAAACGCCTGAAACAATTTATTAGGAAATTGTTCGGCTCTTTTTACTTCGTAAGCGTAAGACACTGTTGTAAAATTTATTATTATAGAACATAATAAATAATTATGTAAATATTATATTTTGGTTTTATATGTCTTACCTTTCAATTACAGTCATTTTTTGATCACCAACATAGCGTAGTCCGTGCAACGTGGAATGTTCACAGTAGTCAGTAAACTGCATTTTTAATGTTGAAAACAATGACATTCCACTTTTAATTTTAATCTGCTCTTTTTTCATTGTTTTCGATTGATTTTGATAATATTTAGATTGATATTCATCTTCATGTGAGACGGATCCCGTGATGTATGAAACATTATTTAAACTTTTTTGTGTTTTGCTTGTCCAATATTTTGGTGAATTATTAATATAATTTTTGTTCCCCATCCATGAGGGTCTATAATTATCATTCTGATTATTCTGATCGTACATTTTCATATCATCCAATCTTTTCAATAATTGTTTTAAATTCATTAATTCAAATTTTACTATAGCTGGAAGTATTATTAAAAAATAATTCTGTATTCAACTATTTTTTAAAAGTAAAGGCAATATATATGATTGTATGTCATATCAGTTGCCTATACATAATATAAAATTAGTATCAATGTATGATATGGTTAGGCAATATTGAAATATATCTCATATTCAAGGTGCCTATAATAAAAAAGAAATGATTATGATATCACTATTGAAATTCAATTAAGACATCCAATGTATTTGGTTTTTTTTTATATTAAAACTGTAATAAATGTTTTTGTTTTATTAATGGAAATAAAGTTAAAAAATCTGTTGTTATCGCCATGTAACTTCCATATCTACATTACAGTAATATATCGCAATAAATAAGCAATTATAGTTTATTCATTTGATGTTAAGAAAAATAATGCAGAAGTTCTTTCTGGAAAAGTATTATTAGTCAATATCTCCAATCAGTTTGAGTGAACAATTGACAGTTTTTATGATTCAGTACAATTTTCGAACTTATTATACTTAACATGTATATAATTTGACAAAGTATGGATATGAACTTTAGTATATAGTTTTTAACGTTCTTCTTCTTCTTCTTGCTTAGCTCTACAGCCCTTGGTGGGCCTTGGCTTTCTCTACAATAGAGTTCCACGTTCCTCTCTCTTTTGCTTTAATTTTCCAGTTCTTTATTTTTAATTTTGATAAGTCTTCCTGAACTTGATCGAGCCACCTCAATTTGGGTCTACCTCTTTTTCTCGTATTGAATAATTTTCCCTTCATGATTTTCTTAGGCATGCTCGTTTCTTCCATTCTTTCAACATGTCCAATCCATTGTATTCTTTTAGCTTTTATGAATTTTATTATGTCTTTTCCTTCAATTAATTTGTCTATTTCAAAGTTGTATCTTTTTCGCCAGATGTTATTTTCTTTTACAGCCCCATATATCTTTCGAATTATTCGTCGTTCAAAGTTTCTTAATATATTTTGGTCTCTGTTGCTCAAAACCCAGGTTTCTGATCCGTATGTCACTATTGATCTTATAAGAGTTTTATAAATTAGCATTTTACAACTTTTTGAAATTCATTTACTTCCTAATAATCTAATATTTGCAAAAACTGCTTTGTTTCCATTTTGAATTTGTTTATTAATGCACTCATAAATTTCACATTTATTGTTGATTTCATTTCCCAAATAAATAAATGCATTTGTTCCTTTAAATGTTTTATCATTAATTTTTAGATCTTGTATTTCTCTTCTTTCATCAGACCTTGACATGGTCATGAATTTTGTTTTGTTTTCATTAATTTCTAGACCCATTTCCTTTGCATTTGCCATTAGATCTTTTACAAGTTGTATTAGACTATTTTTAACGTTTTTAACGTTAGAAAATATTAAAGCCATATACAAAATTTTATTATTGGTCCGTATTAATTTCGCATGTCCGCCTGTCTGTTCGTCCGTATGTTTGTCCATCGTCAAGATAACTCAAAAAGAGACAACGAGCAGAAATTTTGGTTTCAACTTTTAAATCGTAAAAGATTATATTCGCTACAATTTCAGCTCAAATTGATCCAATAAGCACAAATATAATTAATTAAATTTTTATTATTTGCATATATATTTATAAGTTATGGACTGCATATTAAGAGTATTTTATGAATGCTAATGATTTAAAGTATTTCAAACATAAATAGTGAACCAATATCACGAGTATGTAAATAATTAACACTAAACGTGTTTCTTCTCTTTTTGTTTTAGAGGGATTATTCACAGCTATTGGAAACATACTCCATTATATAAAAGACTTTCAATTTTCGCGCACAAATACCTCAATAAATACTGAAACAAATTTATAAATATAAATAAACTAATCAAGTGATTCTAAATACCCCTATACTAGAATTTTGCTAGGGTCTTCAAAATTTTTCCAGCATTACAAATTTTATACTAAATTTAATATACCCTTATGTATTCAAATAAATCTCGTCTCCTATGATCACTGTTTTGAATTATGTTTTTATTATTTGATAATACGGTTTTTTTTTCATGGATTTTAAATACTACATGAAATATTTGATGTAGTAAATATAGAGGTAAAATAGAATTGCATTTGCGTGTAACAAAGACTATAATCAAATGTTAACGATCATTAATTAGTCTATGAGTTATTTGATGTCACAATCGTTATGAATATATTTTTATTTTTTTTTTAAACATTAAATACTTTTATGTAACAATTAATTAAACAAAAAGTTAATGGCTACAACTTACAGTATGATTCACTTTAATAACTATTCAAGAAATTTAATGCATTATTATAAAGGAATGAATGAATATGTATTATAAAGAAACATCCCATATAATAATGTAGATATATCTAAAGATTATTGTCTTAATTACATTTGTTTAAAAAAAATATAAATGCATATATATATATATATATATATATATATATATATATTTATATGCGCATATACATATTTATATGTATATATATATATAATTATATATATATATATATATAATTATAATTATATATATATATATATATATATATATATATATATATATATATATATATATATATATATATATATATATATATATATATATATATATATATATATATATATATATGTATAATGTCATAATAAAATATCGTTAGTTGACGACGCAAGTGATCTATATTGATAAAATTTTTTTATAAAAAAATGGATTATTAAAATTAATTTTAATTATTGTAAAATAAATGTTTATATAAGCAAAAATATACCATGTGTAAATTACAGCTAATAATAGTAGAAATTGAAAATTATTTATTTTGTTGGAGGGATAAGTATATACTACTGAAAATAAATCCTATAAGGGAAAAGTCTTTAATTCTGAAATCATAATTCGTAAGAATGGTTATTTTCTTTGTTTTTAATAATTTGATTTCTCTTCTTTGCACAAGAAAACAATAAATAATTTACAATCATAAATTGGTAAAATCAAAAATTGGTAAAATCTAATTTAGATTGGAGTGAACGCCTAGAAAGATATTTGATAGGTTTTTCATGTTTGACCGATTCGTTTTTAAAGTTATAATTGAAAACATTACTCTTGAAAAAATAGTTTACGTACTACCTTTTCGTCGTTCACATTTAAGATATTCAAATTAAAAAAAGATATTCAAATTAGGTCTATCAAACTAAAAATACCTTGTTTATTTCCAGACACTTTCGAGCGTATCAATCTTAAATCTTGATCGGATAATCAAAACTCTTTGAAGATTGTACCAACATTAGAAATATATCAGTATTTTATGGTGTTGACTACATTCATACGATAAAATAATATAAGTTTTTATTAAATTAATATATGAAAATAAATTAAATTTGTAAAAAAAATATTAAATCATACTTCGAACTATTCGTAATGTATTCTCAAATAATTTTACCATAAGTTACAGCTCAAAAAATCGAATGTATTTATCTGTTTGAAGTTGAATTCAAGTCTACATGCTGAGACAAATTTTTCTATAAAATAGTTAAAATATTGATAAATTCATTAAAAATGACGTTGAAAAAAAAAATTATAATTTTGTAATTTACGAGTCTAAGATTTAATTAATCGTCAAATGAAATAATTGACTTCATTGTATATAATTTCCCCCTAACTTGTATCTCCCAAACATCCCTAAAACAATTTAACCCTCGGGAATATTTATAAATTTAAGCAACTGTAAAATAAAGTAATCAAATCGAAAAATAGACTATCGAATTTGAGACATGACTTGATGCGGAATTCTAGCCAGAGTTTTCATGAAAAATGGATCGTGATCAATTTTCAGTATACATGAGTGATAATCAATTTAAATGTTTGCCTGCCGAAACTGGTTTTGTGGATCAAGATACACATTGAATCTTACATGATGGTACAATGAAATTTTAATCGTCGATGATATTTGAATACTAATATCCCCAGCTAGTAGTATCATTGCTAGTAGATGTTGAGGATATTAATGTACTTGAAGCACAGGTATTTGTATGCCTTTTAATCGATCCCCATCCGATAATTGTTTCAGATTTTGATGGGCTGACCACATTTGTTTCATGGATATCTCATGGAACTAGCATCTTGCTCACACCATCTTATTACGGTAATTAATTTTAGTGACGACGGTGGAAATCAAACCCATAATTTAGGCAAACAACGAGTAGGCACCATCAAACTGAGCTACCGAAGTGACTAATAGTATTAATTATTGAAAAAAAAAAGGATTTTTGAAATAGAAATTAAAATAGAAAAAAATGTAATTATCTACAAATTTTGTTAAAAATTACTATTTGAGACAAATTTGACTACAAAAATAAAAAGCTACGTCTGTCAAGATAGTCAATTTATCAAGATGGGAAAAACATAAGGATATGTTACATGGATAATGTTCGAGACGTTTTACCTAAAACAGTTTTTTTTTTAATTCGAGGTTTTAAATCTTTGATTGGATTGATTATAAAAATGTCTAAAATCTTGTGCGGCAATGTTCAAGCGTAACCAAGGAAAGGTTGTCTTGCCTACACATAGAGTATACAATTCAGAGTATACAAAGTATTGTTTATTTAGTTGAATTTTAAGTATAAACAAACCAAAATGAATAATCATGTTTTTCAATAAATTTAATAATTAATAATATTATAAAAATATAATAATTAAAATTAATGAGAATATTTTAAAAATATTTTAATTTTATTTTTTAATGTTAATTATATTTTTGTTAAATTATTGATAAAATTAAAAATATTTATACTAATGAATTATTGCACGAATAAACGTCCCACTTTTTGTCAATTATCGTAGGGGTTAAAAATAGAAAAACAGTTGAAAGTAATCACATATTATTCACCAACCCCTTATCTCCTCTACGAAAGATAAATATTTAAATGGTAAACAATTCCCGCAATGAGTTTTATATTGGGACGGGGTAGAATGAGACTAAAATAAAAATAATTTATTTCGATATTAATATTTATCACGAAAGTAAATACAGAAAATATGTTGATAAAAAATTATTTTATCTAGGTGATTCACAAGGATAATTAGTGTGGTGTCTAGTTAGCATGTCATTAAATGTCATTGATACTTAGATGACCTTTTAGTTTTTGTTTATTTAAACACATTCTCTTACAACAAATCAACCTATGGACGTATTCGAATCTCCGTTGCGGGTCGATGAATTCGGTCCTAAATATAAATTTATAATATAAATTTCAATTTCGTTGCTAGAAGCTAAGTCAAAGATATAATAACAAATAATTTTTTTGATTAAACATTTAACATTTTTAATTTAATGTAAAACTATAAACGTCAAATATAAGAACCATATCTACCTGTAATCAATAGAAATGGGTTTCAGTATAGAGAGTTTTCCCGAAAAAACGCTTCAGGTCTACGTACCAGAAGCTTCAGTATTAGGTATATTAAATTGAAAATTAGAAAATTTAATTTTTGTAATGAAAGTACTCCAAAATTACTGGCCAAATTATTTAATAAATAAAACAAACATTGGTATGTTTTGGAATTGTTCAATACTTGGTCCATGGATTAAGTTGGGTTATGGATCCACTGGATCCTCTGGACCCAATGAACCGATCTTGCTCATTTACAATCTTAAACTGTCTATTTAGGTACAGAATTTGCCATCAAAATTGCAGCGCGTTGTTTACAGCTTCATATTTATTACATGTCTATTCTCTTCAACGGTATTATGCTTCAGATGGTCTCGCAACTAACTACACAATACTGTCTCTCATCAGGTCAAAAACCATCTCACTCATATACAAATGTTCACAACACCAATGGTTTAGTGTTGCGTTCTCTATCCAATTGGGCTACTAGAAACAGAACCTGTTTGTTATTTAACGAACAACAACAACAGCATCACTGACGTCAACATGACCACACCATTCTAAGCCACCACTGTCTGTGACCAAACTCACGTGTTACACATGTATTCAACAATATGTGGGCATAGGTATACAACTAAACTTCAACTGAACTGGTATCATTATATTCCTTCTCATACATACATTTTTTAATAGAGATTTACAACTGTTTACACTTTAAAACCACACCGTGATGTTTATCGATTTTGGCAATTTTCCACATCAACATGTTAATACGAAGCTAGTTATGAAAATACAGCTTGATGCTTATTATACCAAAAAAAACGGGCTTTGCCTCACTGCTTCGAGCGTAGAGAGTATTTTTATAGCAATAATCCATTTGATTAATTAAGTAATTAACAATTACTCACTTTTCGAGGTAATTCTTTCGGAAAATTGAGCTTTATTTATATATTTTTGCCTTAATATAAAAATAAAATAACGTCAAATGTTAAAAACCGCATGAGTCTGACTTCAGTAGAAGTATCATTAAATATACGGGGTATTTTAAGAAGGATTATTAGCTTTTGGGTTGGTTTCATTACAAAAATTAAATTATCAGATTTTTTGTAATGTTAAATCAAAACGAAGTATTATGAAAAAAATTCTAGCATATATAGAATTCAATTTGACATTCATTATAATGAGTTTGTACTCCCGGGCTTAGGAGATTAGAAACTTAGAAGTAACACTTCATAGTGATCATACTCTAGAATGTAATAACGAATAATCTATACGAAATAGTCTAAATATAAAAATTATTTTTATTATAAAAACTATTCAATTTATTTGAAAGTCCTGATATAAAATTAAAGACGATTAAATTGTATATATCTCATTTTTCTCTTCGGTGATTGACTCAGTTATAACAAGCACGTGAAAAAGGAAGCTCAAAGTGAATAATTTTTAAGAGGAATTATCGAATATATTTAATTTTATTTTATTTCTTATGAACATTTTTTGATCTTATTACAATAATATGAACTTGTGAAATATGCAACCCCAATGTCTTCCAATATACAAATGAGTCAATAATAATAGTTTTCTTGTGATGGATCGAAATACATTTATTCGTTTTAAAGTTCTTATCATGTACTTTTTAAAACTATTAAAAGTATTACATTACCTAACGTAGAGTAAAATATAAGTGCAGTATCCTTTTTCTATATGAAAGAGTATTATCAAATTATATCATTTTAAGCTATTGCATAGATTCTATCGCGGGCCTTGAGCGCGGGGACCGAATCCAGAAATTCCGTAACGAAAAAAAATGATATGTTACAAATAATCATTTCCATAGAAACCAAAATCTAATTTTGAAATTCAAAATAAAACTTCTTTATCTATTCAAAATAAAACTTCTTTATCTCTTCTCACTAGCAGTATGACGAACTGTCAACTATATAAAGTGTGCATATCGCATTGTTCAAGTATTACTGGAATCATTGCATAGCTTCTATCGCGAGCCTTGAGCGCGGGGACCGAATCAAGAAATTCCGTAACGAAAAAATCTCACGCTCCCCACTCCGACGGGCAAGGAGGTGTGGCTTGTCGAATCGAGACGAGCTGCTCCGAAATCGGACGAATACATAAGCAACTGTTTATGAGAAGTATATAGGTGTATAGGTGTAAGAAAAAGCAATACTGCATGAATAAAATAAATAAATAAATAAAAAATTATAATTGCATAAGTTGATACAAAATGCTATGCAATAGCTTTACCGCGGCAGTCCCCAAGTGCCACACGTCTTTTTTTTTTTTAAATGTTGAAAACTTGAAATAATGGCATTTTCCTTGTGGATTATAGGAATAGTTTTAAACCAATTCAACACATAAAATCAAATCACCCCTCAGAATTGTAATGCAAAATTTGAGTTTCATTTTGTGAAAACCATTCAATGTTTAGGAGAATCGTATGGATATGGATAGCAGTTAGTAAATATCTAGCCCGCCACTTATTATTTTATAGGTACTTGATAATAAATAGCAATTTTTTTTTTCGATAAAAAAAATCTCAAAAACAAAAATATTTTATGTTTAAAACAAATGTTCTCCTGAGTATTCATTAATTGTATGATTAGAGTGTTACTTTTGTTTCCTATAACTTAAACAATTTCAATGTTTTTCGGTACTTAGTAGGTATATCAGTGGGAATTTTTGATTCAATCACGGATTCGGTTTATTCGTTCGGTTAAATTAGGGATTGCGGGGAATGCAGAACGCATCGAGACATCAAAAACACATCTTTTGTAGGGTGCTACTCATTAATTAGATTATTTAAATACCTATTGAGTTATGTATCCGGGCTGTTCTGACGTACACTGCCTTCATATGAGTGAATGGTACATTCTTGCTAGTTGCGAACATCAGCGAGGCCTTGAAAAATCTTATTAGATATCCGAATGAAGCCCTCATCGCAAAACTGTACACACTATCATTCATAATTTTATTCTAATAACCTCAAAATCGTTTTACTAATCTTGCTGAAATAATTCATTCCCGAAAACAACGAACTGGGTCATTTCGACACACCTGACTCGAGTGTAATATTTAGGTTAAGTTTGTATAGCGATGGCATTCCATTTAGGCTAAGTTTCAATTTCTAGATAAGATAATGTACTGTATGTAAAGCATAGGCTAGGCATTTCATGTAAGTTTTAATTTCTAGATAAGATAATGCACTGTATGTAAAGCATAGGCTATTTCGTTAATTTTCCATAAAATCATTTTCAAAAGCTATTTTATTCCAATATCATGCTTTATTAATACCTAAATAGATAATTAATGTAAATATATAGATTGTTAATTACTATTTGTAATTTATACTAAATACACGCTATAGATTGATTTAAAAGATATTAAGTTCGAAAGTATATTTAAATAAAATAGATGCTATTACTTTTATTTGGAAAGTATTTTTATTTTCCAAAAACACAATCTACGCTTTTCTTTTTTTGAAAACCATTGTGAATAAAACATTAATAGAGCCTGTTGACTAAATACTCTGTATAGTCTTGATTTTCTTGAGTGTCAGTGTTTCAACTGATTTTAATTATCGAAATAAATAGATTACATAAATTACGAAATTCAAAACAAAATTTTAAATTTCCTTACTCCGATTTACACATATCTATAAGAAACATGTTTTTCTCTACTTATCCTGTGGTAATTTTTGGTAGATTTCTAGATCATAATGTTCTATTCGAAAAAAAGAAACTAAAAGTCGAAAATTTTGAAAAATTCGAAAAACAGTCCTTCTTGGATTTGTATAGTTAGTTTGTTTACCTTCTCAACTTTCATAATCTGTAAAACAAGTTTTTGCGTCCTTGAGATTTTATAGTCTTTTAGAAATCCATGAAAAATTGAAATTTCTTATGTTATTTAACAATAGAAATATATGCAAATAAATACAAAAAATGTGGATAAAGAAGTGAAAATATCTAATATTAAATTAATTGAAAAGATTTTATCAGCTTTAACAATCTGTATAAAAAGTATCTACTATAAAACTATACAAATAGTTTGCTCATCTTGCTAGCTTTCAAAATTCGTTAAAATAGATCTGCTATTTTCATTCCTTGAGATTTTATAATCATTTAAATATCCTTGAAAAATAAAAAAATTTAATTTTACTACATTTGACAATATATGCAAAAAATATGCTTAAGAGAATGCTATTATTCAAAGATACATAATACAAACGCCATTCACCCACAGGATGAAAATTCATTTTTATCAAATGGTATAACTAAAGAAAAGTATCGGCAATGGGTTACAAAAAAATATGTTCAGGGCTATGTTTAATCTAAACTAATATAACACTATTTGTTTTAAGTAAGTGCAAATCTTTGCAGAACTACAAATCAGATTTAAAAATTAGCAATCAAATAAAACGCTACGACCGTTAGGGCTCTGGTTGTTTATGCCAATGAAGTTGAAAAAGATAGAATAATTAGAAAAAAAGTGTAATTTCATTGATTAATGGATGCTTGGAAAAAATTGAAGCAGTTATCAACAAGTAAATACGAGTCTTAAATCTCGCGACAAGCTTTTATCTAATAAAAAATATGTAATGACGTTATAAGTTGACAGTAAAAGTTTATTTTCTTCTTTTCACAGCATTTAAATAAATGCTTTTTTTTAAAAAGATTTTTTAATTTTAATTTCTGTCATTGATAAAAACTGCTATATTAGGCACCAAACAGTCGTAGCATATTGTTACATAGCTTAAAACCGTCCTTAACAAATAATCTGTAAAATAAAAATAAGAGTATTTAAAATTTTTAAAATTTAATTAGTTTTTCTACAAAGATTCACGAAGTTTTATAAATAGTTTAACCATTTGATAAAAAATAATTTTCATCCAGTTAACAAATGGGTGAAGGACACCTTTAATTCGTATACACTACTGTATCTAAATAACTCGGTAAAATTCTTTGAAAAAGAAATATTAAAAGTGTGTGAATCAGATGTCTATTCGAATACCACAACCAAAACAGTAGTATATATCTAATATTCTGATTTGGAATTTCCAAACGAAGCGGACGAGTATCAGCTAGTTTAGTGTATTAAACTAAATCAAACAAATTGATTGTGAATTTAATAAAAAATAGATTGTGAAAAAATTACTATTTGGCATTCATATAACAAGTTAAGTATATATTCTTAAAAAAAAAACAATTTGTTGAAAAGTACTTACCAAATTGACTATTTACATGTCAATGATTTGAAATGCATACCATTTCGGGTGGAAGAAAAAATCAGCTCATTGTTTTATATAATCAGCTCATTGTTTTATATGACTAAGACAATGTGTTGGATCAGAATCGAATATAAAACAAATAATTGGATCTTGGAAAATTTTGTTGTTGATTTTAAAGTTGTCACGAAAGTAAAAAATTTTCCTTTCAGATACATCGTTTATATAAAAAATATGAATGTAAAAAATTATTATTTCGGTTGAATAAAAAACAATTTATATTAATGATTTGCTTAATACTGTTTATTATCAATATTTACAAATAAAACGTGTTATATACTTGTAAACTTGTATATTATATGGGGGTGTACTTTAAATGAAGGGCAATGTTTATTAGGGTTGTTATTCATGGAAAATTACAAATACATATATATAGTCCTGGTGCTAGTGAATAAATTGTATATACAATTCTAGAGGTTTGTATGTGGTTTTGCTAGATTTTTGCTTGAAATTATCTAGCATATAATAATTTTTGATGGAGTTTTGACAGTAATTGGATTCTTTATTATTTCATTTTTGAAAAATTTTGAAGAATAATTTCGAAAAATCTTTGATATATAGTCTTAAAACGAATATATTTCAAAATTCTTGTTCAAAGATGTTTGTTTTATTTATATTGTACAAGAGTAAATTCTTTTGAACTTTTATCATATTTCCAAAGTCTCCAAAAAACCCAAATTTTATGAGAAAAATTAGAAAACGTTCCCAAAAAAAAAGACACACATTTCATTAAAATATGACGAGTTTTTGTTATTTTATTTTAAATCACTTATAGCTCGAAAAATATTAACTTTCTCGTAAACCCTATGACTTTATCGTAAAAAGTCATAGAGAATATTTTAGTCGTATTTCATAAAATAATAACAAAAAATTTCTGACCTATTAAAAAATAACAATGCCAAAAAATAAAAATTATTTAAACAATTTCGGTTTAAGCAATATGACCTCGGATTATCCCTGGAAACATGCATCCTATTTACATCACCAATAGGACAATTCAAAGAGAATCGTGTAAGAAAATTGAGGTGGAATAATCTTTAGTAGTGGTGTGCCGATTCTTACTAGACTATGTAGCTATGGCTCATTAAATCGGAACGGTACATGAATATACGGTATAGGCATATTATAATCTACGTAATTATTTAATTCCATTTCGAAAATAATATATAGTTAAATCATTTTCGTTAGTCCATTGTTTGTAAATAAAAGTTTCAAGTGAATATTTGTATTCTATAATTTGATTGGTTGTTTGAAGGTTATTATATTCATTTATAAATAAATAATTGTTCACTATTATTCATAGTTTGCAATACGGCATAGTACATATAATTAACCATTTTCCTATTTTATCAAACAGTATTACATCGATTGCAAGCAAAATTTGAAGTAATTGTACCAAGCAATTACGTTGTCTCAATCAAACATTGTCGCTGTATATAATTTTCTTAGGGAGAGAATTTCTGATAATCTTTTCTTATTGGAGCTCGGTATTTGGTGTGACACGCGATGTAATTCAAGCTGCGGTACTCACATATTTAATGAAAATTATATGGGCCTCCAGAACTACGAATCGTTCCGGTGACATTTGAACGATGCGATATGCACACTTTATTTGACAATTTGATATACGGCTAGTGAGAAAAGAAATCAAAATTTTATTTTGAATTTAGATTTTGTTTTCGATGGAAATGATGGGCAGGTTGATCTTTCAAAACGGAACATAAATAATTTCGGTTAGAGTTTCACCAGAACAAAATTTGATCATTTCAACTTTCATAGCTCTTGACTACTAATTCAAAAGATTTTGTATAAATAAGTCCCTTTTTCATACAATCTTTGATTTATGTTTAAACATGTTATGAAATAGATTTGCAAACAATAATTTTCGAGATCATTCTGAAGCTATCTAGTAATCTAGGTGCGACCAGATGAACTTCCCAATGCGGTGTATAAAAAAAGAATAATTTGTTTATTATTACGAAAAGAGCTGTATTTGTCCTTTGTTACTTTTTTATCCTCAACAAAAACATTTTGCTAAAAAATCATTCAGTTTTAGTAACGTAATAACGCTTCGAATGGATTCACGTGGGTATCGTTTATTGCTCTAGACTAGATTATCGAGACGACAAAAAAATTAACAATGATACTTTATTAATTCTTTAAGACAATGATACATTGTATAGAACAAGTCATTTTTAATTATATATTCAAATATTTAAAAAAAAAAGACGTGTGGCACTCGGGGACTGCCGCGGTAAAGCTATTGCATAGCATTTTGTATCAACTTATACAATTGTAATTTTTTTATATTTATTTATTTTATTCATGCAGTATTGCTTTTTTTTACACCTATACACCTATATACTTTCTCATAAACAGCTGCTTATGTATTCGTCCGATTTCGGAGCAGCTCGATCGAATCGTCTCGATTCGTCAAGCCACACCTCCTTGCCCGTCGGAGTGGGGAGCGTGAGGTTTTTTCGTTACGGAATTTCTGGATTCGGTCCCCACGCTCAAGGCCCGCGATAAAAGCTATGCAATGATTCCGGTAATACTTAAACAATGCGATATGCACACTTTATATAGTTGACAGTTCGTCATACTGCTAGTGAGAAGAGATAAAGAAGTTTTATTTTGAATAGATAAAGAAGTTTTATTTTGAATTTCAAAATTAGATTTTGGTTTCCATGGAAATGATGATTTGTAACATATCAGGTTTTTTCGTTACGGAATTTCTGGATTCGGTCCCCGCGCTCAAGGCCCGCGATAGCTTAAAATAATTTGAAGCTATGCAATAGCTTAAAATAATTATTTGGATGTAACATACATCTGTAGAACATACATACATGCATATGCACACATAAACTAGGAAGTTAAAAAAATCACTTGCATGAATTGAAAAGTGACTGAATTTTTGTCAAAATCATAAACTATAATTTCGTAGTCTATAAGGTTTTCGAAAATAATAAATAATATCAAGTTAATGGACTTTGATAACGTGATGAGTAAAAATTTGTTTTATTAATCGACCAAATGATGTATTTCGGTAAAACAAAAAACAAACATAATTTTTTTTATTGATATTATTTTTCGTGTACTTATAGACAAAAATCAAAAAATTTCACACGAAAATTTATTTACATACCGTTAAAATAAAATATTAATTCATTATTCAAATATTTACAATTTTTTTAAATAAATTATCAATAAAATTTAACTTTATTATCAATAAAATATAACTTTGTAATTCTAATTGAATTAAAATTATTAAGTAACTTGAAAATCTATGTATGATCTTAAGTGTTATGTATGAGAAAAGTATGAAGACTGCTTCAATAAGTATGAAGAATATTTTGTAATAAATTTTCAAATTGTGGTTTTCAATTATGATGATGAATTTCAAAAATCAATTCAACTGCATTTATTATGCATTTAAATAAAACGTGCATATAAAAAGTTCATAATTTTTCTAAAATCTCTTTCTAAATAAGTAACGATAAAACTAGCAGAGTTACTTCTTAAGATAATCGACATATTATTTAATTTCATTGTTTGGACTATTTTTAATTACCATCAAATAAAATACTGTAAATACCCAGTCTATACATAGGTGTTATTAACTATATGTGTTTATTATCCAAATTTAAGCTTAAATTGTAGAGGACTCAAACATTTTACGAAAAAATGCTTCAAACAAAAATATTGTTGTTGGTTTAAAAAAATAAAATTAAATAAAATAATTGTTTGTATTTGAACTTTTCTTCTATTTTTTATAGTTTAGTCAAGGATCCATTGGACCCAATGACCAATTGGCTCATTCACGAACTTGAACTCCCATTTTATGTTAGAAATATACATCATAAAAATTTTAGCTCGATATCTCTTTTTGTTTTTGAGTCATCTTGATGGCGCGTGAACAGTTGGAAATGGACTGATTAGATAAACACAATTTTGTTTTTGCAGTCAATATTTGGTAGCGTTACGAACTTTAGAATACAAATTTACGAAAATCATTATATAATTTTTTCGCTGATAGTGATAAAAATGATTATTAGAGCCAAAAACTACTTAAATTACATTTAATATGGATTTTCCAAAAATCGTATAAAAATGGTTAACATACATATAAATATTTACATTTACAGTTTTAAGAATTTTTTTGTTAAAAATCTTCAAAAAAGGGTTAAAATTAACTATTATTATTTTTATTCCCCCGTTTACGAAAAGTATAATCACATGAACAAATTTTATGTACTTGTATATACTCGATGTAAATAATGCACTTTTCTGTGGAATTTGGATTATTTTTTAAATATTTTCCAAAATGAATGCAGATATCGAAGTTAATTAACATGAGATAATTTTCTGTGACTCGGTCATTCTCTTCATTACTATCATCACTGTTGCTAATTTCCGGATTTGAACAATTGCTTCCTATGCAATTTTTGTAAGCAATTGAACCATTCTGTCGGCAACCACAGTCAATTGTGCAGGGATAAAATGTCATGTTTATTATGCGAGGTTTATTATAGATGCATCCTTTTTCATATTTCACTATTATCTAGTTCCCCACTCCAACGGATTCATATTAAAATATATAAAAAATATTAAAATAAAAAAGATTAAAAAAAAATAAACAAGTAAACTAAACAATAAAAAAAATAATAAATAAATAAAATAAATTCGTTACAAAGTTAAAAGTTGAAAAGAGTTGAAAATTCGATTGTTTAATACTAATGCCATCTATACATGAAAAACCAGAATACTAATGAAACTTGCGTAAAAACAATTTTTATAACGTAGAAAACTATTTAAATATTATAACACTTTGGCTCCAGCCATATAGCATCCCTTTGTTAATTTTTCTGAATTTTCTTTATGGAAATCGTTTGGTCACGATTGGTCACTAGGTTTCATCGTGTGGTCATTTTTAGTTTTTTATTTATAGCCGAATAAAAATTAGCTCGAAACCAACCTTTGCCTGAATTTCCCAATTGTTTTCTTGAAAATCATTTGGTCGCGATACTATATTTCATCGTTTGGTTATTTGTAGTTGTCTAGCTTTTTTTTTTTTTTAATTTCTGGCTTCAGCTACTTTCAGCTTTACAGCCATTAAGTAAAGGGGATTAGTTGTGTAGCTTTTACCAAATTTCTAAATTTTCATTTGTGTAGTACAGCCTATGGTTGATAGATGGAGTTCAGAAGTTATTACACAAATAAATGTATTGTTAAGAGACATTGAATCAGAACTATAAAACTTTATTATTTTTGAAATGTTTCAATTAACATATAAACATAAATATGCATTATAAAATATATTAGATCTCTGCCGTTTTTCATATATATATATTTTTTAAACATGTATTTAAGTTAACAATTGTATACAAGTTGTATTTTTATATATTTATACTTATTAAAGCACAGTTTTTTTATAAGAATTGTAATGTGTCATACAATTGTTAACTTAAATACATGTTTAAAAAATATGAAATAATCGATTATTACTTATTATATTAAATTAAAGTTTACATTTTAATCTAATAATAATTTATACATCTTCATAACAAGTATTTTATTTAATTTACTTTCTTCAAACGTAAAAAACGATTTAAATTTAATATTTATAATTATTCAAAGACATTAATTAAAGTAATGTTCAATTGTTGAAATCATCGAACATAGCTTGTATTCTCAAATTTGGCCACGAAACAATATATTACTGACTATCATCTTATAATATATTAAGGGTTCCATATTTCAAAAATTTAATAATGAAATTATAAATCGCCAATAATTAACAAATATTTAATTCTCTCGGATTTTCCTTATTTCATAAGTTATTATTATATAAATGAATGATTTCAAAAAGAATAAAGTTTATATAATAGTTAGTGTAAAAGAGAAATAGAATAATGTTTTATTAAAATAAATTTCGATTTTTGGCCCAATTTCCTATATCAAATTATTTTGTATTTTATAAATACGTATTTCAACTACAAAGTAGTCATCATCAGTAGTTGAAATACTTATTTGTAAAACACAAAATAATTTGATCTAGGAAATTGGGGAAAAAATCGAAATTTATTCGAAAAATCCTAGAGTTCTCATTAATAATTATAAAATTAATGTTTTATTGTATAGTCATCTCTTCGTAAAATTCTGAACTAAAAGTCACTTAGTTGTGTGTAATACTTTATCAACACCATCTATAAACCATCATCTGAATTTTATAGATGAAAATTTAGATATATGTAAAAACCAAGAAAACTACAAATGGCCAAACGATGAAATATAGTAATTACTTGTGACCAAACAATGACGAAACGATAACCACAAAAAAATTGGGAAAATTCGACAAAGGGGTGCTAAATGGTCGGAGTCGTACAGTTTTAGGTGAATAATGTATCATACATATATGTAGTAAAAAAAAGAATCAGATATATATAGTATTTTATTAAATAAAGTATATTCTAACGTACGTTGTAGACACAAAACCCAAATATTAAGTATATATGGTATTTGCTAAATAATTTATTTTCATTATATTTATTCTGATTTAGATCAAAGAATTTCTATAATAAACTTCTGATAAGTATTGAGGTTCTTTCTAAAATAATTATTTTCAGTAATTTCAAAAATTTATCTACTGAAGACGTTCAACGTTTTAGACATATCATTTCATCTCCAAATTGCTAATATTCGGTTAAATGCCGCTGTATTGTAAATTGGTCATCCGATTTTGATGATCTTTTATAAGTATGATATTGTTTTACATTAGTTACGGAAAGGTATGTGGGTTGATCCCAAGAGGTCAGGTGATCTTTATATATTTGGCAACATGGGTTTATAAACTATATATAAAACTTTTATTTTAATTTCATTATTAAAAGTTGCGTTTGAGTGAGTCTTCTGAGAAAGATGACACAGGGAAAAATAGTTCTACAGAGTAAAATTTTCCAGGGTTAAAAAGGGATTAGGGAGAAAATGTTGAGCATGTGAAATATGGATATGTTGTGGATGTGAAACAACCTAGTTATTTGTTTGTTATATGTGCAACACCGGAAAAATTATGATAAAAAAAAAAAAATATAGTGAGACAATAGAACCACTACTAAAGCCCGTTCTATATAGTCAATTGTCGCTTGTCGGCAGTCGTAGTCATTCGTAGTAACTCAGTCGGTAGACTAAAAATTGTGTGGAATATGTCGGTTGTAATATGTTCAACTTTCTTAATATTGCTTACTTCCTGTCGTGTTTTGAATTCAAAATGGCTGACTACTTAAAAGATAATGTAACTGTTGACGAAATTATATTTATATCAAATATTATACGAGAGAATAAATGCATTTACTACAAACACGATATAAATCATACAATGTAAAGAGGAAAAATATTAATTTTCTAAATAATCTCTGCGAACGGTATTTGATAACTCTTTTAAAGAAATCTTGATAATAAATGCTAAATGGTACAATTCATCAATTGTAGGAATATAATATTTGGACAAAAAAAAAAAATTTCATTTTCCCCTCGTATAAATGGAAGTTTGAATTCCAAAAGACGTAAAATCTGAAAATAGAAAGGTTTTTTGAGTACTTCGCTGTTACGTTCTATTTTTATTCATTCGTTTATTATTTATTCGTTCATTAATATTATCGGGTGGTAGAGAGATGCAAAAACAAATTACATATATTCCAAAATCTAAGATGATTGTAACGTCAAAAAAGAGGTCACAATCATCTTACTCTAAAAGAATGCTTAGTTTAGATTTTAAATTTGAATTATTAAACTAACATTCAAATAAATTGGCAGGTTGTATTGAAATAATCAAAATAAATATTTTCGAAGATTTCATTTGGTTCTGAGCATTTTCACAAAATTCTTTGTATAATTCACAATAAGTTTCGAATTGACTTAAGGTATTAAGGGGTTCCTGTTGTGCAAGATTTTATTACTTTCTTGGTCAAGGAAATATTGACACATGTGTTTAATCTTGGATGATCGAACAAGACTGATTTTGCTCATCATTCAATATTAGTTACAAAACATACTGAATTATTATATTTTCTTTCCAACCGTCATCGATTTTTACCACCACCACATTCTCATGTTGACAAAAAAAAAAAAAAAAGTTATTCAAGATATAATCAAAATACAAATATTTTTAGCACCTGGAAACACTTATAGTTGAACAAAATCTACTTAAGTCAACAAGGTATTTTGTTAATAAGTACCATTATATTATTAGCAGCAGTATAGCCTTAATAATTTATCTAAAAGATTTTTAAATTAGTGTTGTTCTGGATCTAAATTGTTGATAAAATACTTTTTGAAAAACAGAGGTTTATATATTGTCTAAGAACACCCAATGGGTACCATTTTTTACAAAAACATAACGTCTTGTTTTTGGCACACTTTTTTTGTTTTACTGTTTGTAAATTTTGTGATTTTAATCTTTTGTTAAATATACAAATAGTAAATAGCTCGTGTTTAAGTGTCATACAGTTTTTATTGTATCACCTATGGATATTTGAAAAAGATTTTTTAAAGTGGTTTTCTTGATTTGAGTTCTTTAAAAAAAGGACCCTACCTAAACTTCAAACTTTAAATGTGATTTGTTACATTAAATAATTTAAATTTTTCATTTTTTCATATTATAATCGTTTTATCCAAATATAATTTTTTTTTTTTGAAATTACCGTGAAACATTTTCAGAATAATAAATATTCTAAAATTTTTACAATTTTTATACTCTTCTCATTCAAGTTTTAATTTTCGTAAGGTATATCTCTCCTATGAAGAGAGTGAGTTTACTGAAATAGGATATTAAAGCCGAAAATTGATTTGCAAGAATTTTTTTGATGATCAAAAGTATTTGTTTTTCTTTAATAATTGGGAATATTCATGATTCATCACTCCACACCCATCCGCAATTTTTAACGAGCAGCTTTAAACAAAATAATTTTTCCTTTCATAGGATTCTTTCGTAATGTTTACTTTTCATTTCATATACTTAGATGAGGCTTTTCATTTACGATATTAAAAGTAATAGCCAGGAAAATAATCATACTACTAAATTACATGACACCGTATAAAAACCGTTTTAATATATTGTCTTGATCACATATTTGAATCCAACTCCAAACGGATCATGAATGATTGTTTTGTGGGACTTTAGAACCTGCATATGCCAGGCGGATTAATTATTTCAGACAATAGATTTAAGATGAATCTATTCAATTATATTCTGCATGAGTTGAAAATATTCGATTTTAAAGCATGCTTAGGCAATTATGTAAAGAGAAAATATGGTAAAGTAAAATTTGTATGAAGATGAAATTAATCTTCTACATTAATATTTATCTGATGCACATTTAAAAGAAGCGATTACCATTAAATAAAACAATACAATATATTTTCTGAAAATCATTCAGCAAGTTTTTGTGAAGCATCTAAAATGGTATCGTTGAACATGGCTTTTAGGCGCCAAAAATACCACACAGTTTTCCATTCAATAAAATCATACGTCAAAATAATGCATACATTACATCAAATCGATTAAAGTTAATCATTTTGAAAACTTTGCATCAAGAAAAGAAACGTTCTAACATCAAACATTACATAATCAACCCAAAAAAATAATAATTATTGTATAATAAATACACTTATTTGTGTGAAATGTTCTGCAAATATGATTTTTCAGTGATTTCATTGTTATTGTAAATACAAAATGTCTGTTTATCCAGGGGGTCTGATGGCCCCCTAACTAGGATCTATGTTGGGTGTCCTCCGCATGCATTTGAAAATGATTATTAGCATTGACAGAAAAGGATAATCAGTATGTGGCTTTTTACACAAATATTTTATTTGGAACATATGTCTATTTACACACACAGCACAGGCCTTTTTTATAAAGTCACTCTTTTGATTGGGACGTCAATTTTACAGCAATTAATATATAAATTTGTTTTGTTTGATATTGTGCGTATACTCTTTGTAACCAACAAGCAAACTTCGTAAAGTATGGTATACATGCGCATTATGATCGTTAAACAAATTAAAAAATAAGTTGACTTTTTGCTTTATTCAATTCTACAAAAAAATATTAAATTGAAACGTCCTACTGTTCAATTTATGCAATTTCAATAGAGAAGTGTTCCGGGTGTTTTTGTAAGTTGGTTTTTCTCCATAATTCCATACTTCCGTATATATTTTTTATTATTTTTTAATTTATTTAATTTACTAATTTTGTTAAATAATGTTCGTTAAATATAAAAAGGTATTGATTCATAGATATATCGTTAAGATTTTGTAATATTGACGAAATTAGCTTCGTTTTAAAAAAAATTGGTTATTTTTGAATAGTTCAATATTATTGGTTCAATTTACGAAGTTCAATAGATGATGTCAATGTTGTATATATAAGTAACATACCTAGGAAAATATCATTTTTATTAAATTTTGTTTTTCAGGCAGAGATAAACTCTATATTGTTTTATGGGATTTGGTTCAAGTCAACATTGGTAGAAAATGTTACAGTAAATTCCACATTCTCCTATGAAACTTAGAATGCAGGAAGAATCAAATATAATTAGAATTGTAATTATATCACCTAAAATATTTATACAAAAAATTATTAATATACCACAAATCCTAGTTGAGAGTCAAAAGTAAATTCAGAATAACGTCAAAAGATTGATAAATAGTAAATCAACGTACATGAAGCCTGATTTTCCAATGCCTATTCCTAAAAGTTTTTTTTTTTTTTATTTCGATGGATTAATCTAGAAAAGATACTCATACCCCAAGCTTAAATTTTATTATTTGTATACAAAATTTAGTTTTCTGTGAAATCTAATGATCAAATGTAAGAAGCTAATTTTGAAGGCATGGATCTCTTGATGCAAAGGTCTGTTTTATTAAAGCTTTCATTTAACTTGTAAATGTATGTTATTTATTCGGGTGGAATCTTGCACATCAATTTGGAAGCATATATCTTCAACCGATTGAGCTGAAAACTTGCATATACGTTCAGTTTGGAAGACAATGAGGGTTAATTGTGTGACATCATTCTAAATCCAACATGACGGCACACCCAAGATTATAGACTTCTTATTTTTAACGCATTTTTACGAATATACCTAATAATATGAATTCTAGTTTTAAAAAAAATAAAACGATGAAGATAAAATAAGTTGCTCCAATCGCGTCTGGAGTTTTTAGCTATTGAGAGATAACTAAAAAGTAAAACACCTTATAAAAACAAGCTTTTATTTAAATGCGTTAAAAAGAAAAATAAACTTTTACTATCAAATTACAACGTCATTACACAATAAATATGATATATAAACTTGTCGCGAGATTTGTATACATTAACAATAATTTAAATTAAAAAAATCCTGCGACAAAGTTTTAAAGTAAAAGTTTATTTTTTCCCATTTTGGTCATTTATTATACAACAAATGTTTATGTGACTCTCAAATCTGCGTCGGATTATGGTTATATGTAAGATAAAAATTGGTTAATATTTATGCAAATTGACAGATGCATAATAACCAAATATTTGTTTGAAAAAAATCTTGACATAAACAGTTACCTCATTACCATCTTTTTTACCAAAAAAGTTAAACCCTTCCAATAAATAATAATAATGTTTTTTAACGCATAATATTTAGATTAACATTTATGATTGACAGTTCAAATATAAGAAGAATTCGGTAGTCTAAAAAATAAATAAAAAAAGTAGTATATACCAATATATAAGTTTATTATTTCGGATATAGTTATTAGAATAAATGTATATTATAATCTATTGACTAATAATTTGATTCAACACAGTTGGTGATCTATTCCAGTGTTTTTGTATACCTACAGGACTTTAAACTGTATGATGTATATAATACTAATAGAACATGCCAAAGTCATACCACATGAAGTGTACCTACAAACTATATAGACGAATATATGTACGAATAATAATATTTCAAGAACAATTGTATATTGAAAATGAATATTTTATTATATGTATTTATAGTACGTTTCATAAAGATGTGCTATTTCCACAGCATTTATATATTTATATTCTTGGAAACATTTTCCATTCATTTGTATAAAAGTCTTATTACCATCCCTCAATACCAGTGACTTTCTATAGTGACCATCTTCTATTTGATCAATATATTCTTTTAGCATATTTGAACAAATTTTGAGCTTTCCAGGATTATAAATATTATCCTAGAGTTTTCAATTCATAAGTAAGAACAGAATTAAAAATACACTGTCAATAATGGAAAAAGAACTTTTTGGTGAACCGTGACGTTTTTGAGTTGAATGGCTTCACATTAAGCTGAAAATGCAATTTTTGCATCTGAATTAAGTACTGGATTAAATTTTCGATGGTAGTAAGGGTTTGTTTTAATCACGATTTTCTGTTCCATTAATTTTTATTAAATACTAAATTCCAGAATTAATGATTTTTACAAAATTTTAATTTAAAGATACACATTTGGGTGAAGATTAGGAATTGTTTGGTGCATTTGATGGGAGGGGCAAACGATTTAAAACTAATGGTGACAAGGTGTCAAATTTATGTGAAAGCAATTGTATAAGTAGAGCCAACTTTCTCTTATCAATTAATCAGTCTTATAATTAATCGCCCTATGGATTATTTCAGTTCAAGAAGTTTAGAACGCTTAGAATTTTTTGAAGGCATTAGTCTGTTCGGGCATTTAGCTGGCAAATGATTCAGTGGTGTAGGCTAGGTGGCCTTGGTAGCAAATGAATTATGGGAGTTGCTTCTACAATTTAGTATTTACACTTTAATTTATATAATAACTAGCGGCCCGGTACGTGCTTTACTACGTATAAAATTAAATAATAAAAAAATTTATTTCGAACATCAAATTCATTTATTCAAACAAAAAATATTTTATTAATTGCTAGCTATTTTAAAACTTAATCCAAAACATTTGGATAAACAACATTTTTTGTTTTTCCATTTTGAGCATGAATAAACAAACGGCTGGGGGTACCGCTTCTGGAACAGGTAACATAAAGTTAGCCATATGAAAAACATGATTCCTCCAAATTCACACCACAAACGGGCCTTGTTGATGGACATCGCAAATGATAAACGCACAGAATATTGAACTCAAATAGCATATCACTTAGAATCATAGAGATACGCGGTATCAAACAAACTTCCCCTTTTGATTTAGCAGTTAAGATCGTAGCTTCAAACCAATTTTTCGCAAAAATATAATCAAAGAACCAAACAGGCATTTATTTCATCAGCAGGAGTTGATCGAGGAATGACAGGCAATGTTTGACGAAAATCCCCTGACAGTTATATCAAAGCACCACCTAAAAATGTTGATTACCACGTAAATCTTCCATTGTTCGATTAAATGCTTCTATTGATTTTTTATTCGCTATTGTACATTCATCCCATAAAATAATTGACATTAATCGCAGAACTTTTGCCACAGCAGAATTTCTCGAAATATTGTAAGTTGGAGTTTCAATCACCTGTACATTCAAAGGCAATTTTAATGCATAGTGTGAGGTCCAACCACCTTCTACTAATGTAGCAGCAATTCCCGAAAATGCAAGTGTCAATACAATTTTCTGTTCCGATCGAATAGTCGCTAAAATCAATGATATATGGATCGTTTTGCCTGGACCACCAGGTGCATCCAAGAAATATAATCCATCTACATTATTGGAATTGGCTTGCATGATTGTCATATACATGGTTTTGCTGGATATTCAATTTGGTTATACTCGATTGTACAAATAAACGCAAATCATTAGAATTGAATTCTTGCTCACGTTGCAATTCACGGTCAAACAAATCATGCATCTCACGATTTTATGCGGTCATATGCAATTGTACTAATGCTTTATTGGCAATCGTTAGACACATATCTTCAATTATTATCCAAGCTTCGTTGTACATTTCCAAAGTAATCAACAAATCAGAATTTCTTGCATGATGACACATACGAATTAAAATATCTTCTGCCATTAAATACATCACCAAAATATCAGCTCGCTATCTCCTTTCGCTGTTGAATTATCTTGATGACGGACTAGAGGAAATGGACTCATTGTATGATTCTTTGAAATCCTATACCAAAATTTTGTTAGCGTTATAAACTTAAGACTAAATTTACTAAAATATATACTCTGACTTTTTATATATGTCGATTTTAAAAACTATATTCAAAATTCGTTCTTTTTCTATAACATTTTTTTCCTTTTTACAAAGTGAAAGAGGAGAATTTATTTAAATATTTGCTGTTGATTTTTCAACGGGTTAAATTAATAAGTAGACTGTATTATTTGTGAATTTCTAAGATAATATTGTATTTAAACTACAATTCCTATATTTAGTGTAATGAAATAAGGAAGTGTACATATAAAATATACTTTACTATTACCATATGCATCCATATAATATGATTTTGTTGTATTATTCCAAACTTACTGATTTTGACTAAGTATTTAGAATAACTTAAATTGGTGTGTACCGAACCAAAATGTTTTATACACTCAAAATATGTATATTAGTTAACTTATAGCTTTAAAATAAATACATAATTAAATATTTCTAGCTATACAGCATAGATTAGGTAGATTTTTAAAGAAAAAAGCCTAAGTTAGGTATATACTTGATGCGGTTCATGCAGCAACTGATTTTTAGTGAAGTTATTTTCATCCTAGTACTTGTTTTTTAGGGTTTTATTTACTTATTATTTTTAATTAATATATTTACTAAAGATCTCGATTACTATTGGGAAAATTTAATCTTTAACTATATTTAAGTTGCATTTCGATTTTTACGCATTTTCGGAGCAGTTTTGCTTTACTTGAAATGTTACTGTAAAATATACCAAGTTATGACTGGCTATGTTTTATAACGTATTTTACTTACCTACTTAACTATACTGTATAGTATTTACACATACTATACTATACTATAGCATACTATAGCTCACTTTCTATAGCATATGCATACATGGAAATAATCTTTTATATGTTTACTTAAATTTTAATGATTTATCTAAACGACGTGGTCCATTAATATCAATTTTTATAGTTATTCAGAATATACTCTTCTAACAAGTATTATTAGACCATGGTCGTTAATATTTGAAACCAAAAAAAAAAATTATAATAGTATGAAACCAATTGGAAGCAGAAGCAGATCTCAGATCGGGAAATGGAAGGGGAAAGTTTTTAAGGGTGAAACACGGTTTATCTCGATTTCCGGCAAAATTACAAATTCTATGGAAAAAATTAAATGGTAAAGTTGTAGGTAAATTTGTATTTACACTTTTTTTTTTATATAACCTCAAAATTTATGTGAAAAATTTAAATAAACAAGATTTTGGTTTTTTATTTCTTATCATTTACAAAAAATAAAAAAAATTCACAACACCTTACCTTTTTATCTTACAAATTACAAATACGTTTGGTTTTATAAATTTTTATTTTTCACCTTATTTTGAATAAATATCGAAAAAGCATGCTTAATTTCAATCGAAAAATTTTGAGGTTATGTGAAAAAAATACAAAAGTTGTAGATCTATTTATAATCTACAACTTTTTCATTTAACTTTGTCCCATAGGATATGTAGTTTTGTCGGAAATCGAAATAAACCGTGTTTTACCCTTAAAACTCACCCCTTCCATTTCCTGACCTAAGATCGCCCGCAAATTATTTTCCCTTTCAATTTTGATATATGTTCTTCCGTTTTCAATAGATTTCATCCTACTATGGTTTTTTTCATTTACCATTTTTAAAGGGTTCTACTCTGGTCTATATTAGTTTTCCTTTAATATGGTAAATTTTAAAAAAATATTATTTTCAACGCTTCTCCTATATGTGCCAAAAGTTTATTTTCGAAAAAGCGTATTGATTAAATATTTAACGATTTGAATTCGAAATTTTAAAGATTTTATAAATCATTGCTATCGCGCAAATAATAGCTTAAACATTCTTTTTTAAAAACTTAAAACTTTTTTGAAGCAACTATGTCAATATAAACTGTACTAAGTAAACACTTTTAATATAAGGTATTCTTACAATAATAAATATATACAATACACTACAACTATAAACAATATATATATATATATATATATATATATAAAATAAGCTTCCTATACCTTGTACATATATTATTGTAATGTAATAAGAGGACCCCCTTTAGGTATGTCACGATAGTACTTTATAATATGTATGTTATAGTAGTATGTATGGCCCCAGGGTGTAAGAATACCCCCTGTTCTTCCGCTTTGTATCTCCACATTAGGTGTTCGCAATAATAATATTATTATTACTATCATATATGTATGATATTTAATATAAAACCATTGAGCTTTGTTTATAATAAAAAGCCTTCTGTACAACATACATTATATATACATGTTTGATCTAAATCGAAATAAATATCATTTAATTTCAAAAAAAAATAATATTTGGCACTTTTATAAAAAATAAAGTGAGTAAAGATAAGCGAGCACGATGGAGAGGTGACGACAAGTATTAAGGAAGTATCGTATAGAAAGTATTAGTCACGTGTTTCTCAGCCCTCTTTAAGTAAATTTACGTATTTGGTTTAATTTATGTTCATTCAATCAGTTTCATTAAACTTGTGATTAGGTTTAAATGTTTTTTTGTTATTTTAATGAGCATTTGTGTAGGCATTCATTTTAAATATGCACTTTATACAAATTCACAATATAATAGCCAAAATTATAAAAAATTGATTAATATTTTGTATTAATATATGTATAAGTATATTAAAACCTTAGTACACTTAAAAACACGAATAGTGAAAAATATATTTAAAATTAATAAAATAAATTAATATATAAAACATAATAATTGAAATAAATAAATAAAAAAAATAATGAAGAAATAGTGAAGAAAATTTAAATACTCCATTAAATCTTAAAATCAAGAAATAGACAGAAAAATAATAATGAGTAAATTGATATATATAAACATTTTATTTAAACTTTTTAATAAATAATATCAAATGTTCAATATATATTAATAAATTATCCACATACCTCTATAGTTAACTATCGATAGAATTTGATGGATGAAAATTGTAGTAATTACCATTGTAACTCTTGAATGTATAAAATTCCTTGATTCTAAAATACTAATCCAAATTAACCTGTCTGTTATATCACACAAATATAATTTTATAGATGAAGCTTCCAATAAAACTTTCAAACATTGAAGAATGTAAATAATTAAATAATAATTAACTGTGATATTTTAACATTTATGGGTGTTATATTACATTATAATCGTAAAAGCTACGAAACGCACCATCTTAATGTTTTCTTTCGATTTGATTTAAACTTGGATTTACTGATTTTAAAATTTAGAATATTACAATGTTTTTGAGCTGTTCGAGCTCAAAATATATACAATTTTTATTATTATTTTTTGCTGTTCTATGCTTTTGAGCTCTTCGACTTCAAAAGTCTGATGAAAGTTTGATAAATCACTATTTTAAAAATTTTTAAACATCTATAATTTTTGAATGGATACACCGATTTTCACGTGGTTGGCGGCAATCGATGCATTAATTAATCAGATAAGAAATTTCCGAGTTTTTTTTTTTTTTTAAATCACTCTTTGCGAATTTTTTCGTTCACGATATCTCACGAACGAATCAACGTGGTTTTTAGAGCTTTAATAATTATTCTCTTTCATCAAAAACGATCCGAAAAAAATATCGAAGTTACGTAAAAAAAATACTTGTTTTTGAAATTTTCGTTCACGATATCTCTCGAAAGAATTAACATATTTTTACCAGGCAGTTATCGACGTGGTTTATCAAGACGAATTATCATGTGGATGAATACGGTGAACTTGTAACTGGCTTAACATAAAACCGAAGCAGTGTTGATCACACGCAGTAAGAAAATTGAAACCATCAAGTTAAACGATGGAGAGCACGAAATAGAATCACAACCATTTATACATTATTTGGGAGTGATGCTTGATGCCAGACTCAACTTCAAGCAGCAGATGGACCACGTCAGTGCTAGGGTGTCGGGGGTGAGGGCTAGTCTCGCATGATTGATGCCTAATGTTGGAGGCCCAAAGCAGAGTAGGCGACTACTCCTATAATCTGTAGTCACATCAGTGCTTACATATGGCATATCTATTTGGGCCGATGCACTAGACTTACAGAAATCATGGAGAAAAGCTCGAATCTATCGACAAAGCACCCTACGAGTAGCCTGCGCTTTCCGCACAATATCAGAGGAAGCAGTGTGCGTTATTTCCGGAACCCTACCCCTCAGAGTTGTAGCAGAGGAAAGACGCGCTCTTTACCAACGATGAAGACCAACTGCACTGAGCCCTGAAGAACATAGAATTGAAGAACGGCAGAACAACATAGGCCGATAGCAACTTCAATGGGATGCCGCAAGGAAGGGTAGGTGGATGCACCGCCTCATACCTCGATCGACACTTGGTTTAACCGGAATCACGGCGAGGTCAATTACTATCTTAAACAGATGTTTTCAGGACACGGGTGTTTACGAGAGTATCTACATCGCTTTAAGCACGTTGATTCTCCGGAATGCCCGGCCAGTCTAGGAGTTGCTGAAGATGTGGAGCACGCCTTCTTTGTATGTCCTCGTTTCGATCCACAGCGTGAAGAGTTGGAAAAGATCCTGAATCAGAGAATTCAACCAGATTCAATAGTGGAAGCAAAGTTGTCATCAGAGGCGGTCTGGAAGGCTACCAACACGTTTTCAACAGAAGTACTCACAGACTTTCGTTCCATCGAAAGAGGAAGATCAAATCACAGAAGATAGAAGGAAGGAAGATAACACCTTAGCCAACAGAAGGAAGAGCAATAACTTGATCCTCCCCTCTAGAAGTAATGCCTGACGGCGGTTTCCGTGGGGCATAAGAGGATAGAAGAAAAGGGGTTTATGGTTTAGTGAGTATGGGCGCTAGTGTTGAGTTTTAGATGACGCTGCGTCGAGTCTTCACATATCCAGGCGATATGCCTAAATCCGTAAAAAGATATTCCCCCTTCCTAAAAAAAAACACATACATACAGACATAGTGACAATCTCGCAGGGCTAGCCAGGGAAGCTTCCTGTAACCTCAAAACATCCAGATATGACGAAAACTCAACTTTTGCAACACGGGATAAAACCAATAACTTCCCGATTTTTGAAAATCTTCGATTATCTTTGCGGGAAGTTATAAATAGAAAAATAAGGTGATTTTATGAATGCTTGCTCAGACTCAATTAAATATAATCTCATAATTATAATGTTTTTGTATTCTTAAATTTTGTTGGGAAGAACAATGTATTAGTGTCACTGTAAAAAATTATTACTATACTTTAAACAATAAATCTCTAAAATTTCATAAAAATATTTACAAGAAAGTGTTATTTACAATATAAATGAAGCTTCCAAGTAAGACACAACTTGTATATGATATAAATAATTTTTGTTAAAGATATGTACAACAAACGTAAACTGTAAAATCTAATTAAAACAATTTTCATTAAAATGTTATGTGTTAAAATTAAGTTAAAATTACATTAACACACGTTGTTTTAATAAGAAAATATTATTTTAAAATACCACATACTAAGTGTAGTGTGCTGTATACTTACTGTTGGTACAGTATATAAACACACAGGTATATATTTTAAAACTTTTATTTAAAATGTTTATATAAAGCACTATGATATATGGAAAATTATTATTTTCATGATTTTATTTACCAAAGGAAAACATGAAAATATATACTTTTAATTAAGATTTACACATGTTTAACATATTCACAAAATAACAAGATGAAATTCTATTTACAATTGGGTTCTGAAGAAATGATCCAGTTTGAAGTATTTATATCACGCTTTTAGTATACGATATTTGTGTATGAAATGATTTTTGTACCTAATTTCTGGTATCCGAAAACTATGGAGATATATATCTTAACTGACTTAACATTCAAAAGAATAGTACATTGCCAATTATATGCCCACAAAGGGGAATTCAAAAGTTTCCAGAATTCATATGTTTGATTAATGTGACTGATTGTTTTTAGTCTTAAATCATAGTTTTAAATAACTGAGAAATACGCTTTCTTCCCATGTTCACTATAAAAACTGTAATAGACACAGCGCTTATAATGGACACAGTACTTTTGTATGTATGCTCGGAACAGCTTAACCGGATTGACTTGATACTTGCATAATAGATGAAAAACTGAATTTTCTAAATCACTTAATTTTTATTATAATTTTTCTGATTCTCCATTTCGGTTTGTTGATTATTCCTAAATATTAATTCTCTAGAATAATTGGTTTCGACAAAATTAATAAATAATGTATATTGCATATGTAGAAACAAACGAATGAATTAATATACTTTTAAAAATCTTATGATTAGTGTAATAATTTTCTCTTTCCAAAAATTTTGAAAAGTGGGCGTTTTTCTTTTTCGAATACTGTAAAATTTTCTAGAACTCAAATTCATAAAGAATTCATCCATGTCTTTGTTATTTTAGTAGGAAGATCATTGAATAAAAAATGTAAAAATCATTTTATCCTCTATTTAATAAAACCAGATATCCGTTGTCCAACAACCTGAAAATTGTGAAAAATAGCAATTTAAATGGTGTCGGACAAACGACATACCGTCCAAGTTATAATGTTCAAATTTCCAAATGAAATATTTATAAAAATATGTCCAGTAGTTTAGAAATTTAGAAGCAAAACAATATACAAAAAATAACAAAAAAGGGCTCAATATTTATTCTATATTAAAAAGCATTCTAATATTTTGATTACAACAACTGAACGTAGAATTTATATCATATCCAAATCAATTTGATAGTTCATTTTTTCTTAATTCTACTTTACACTGTTTTATATATTAATTTTCTTGTGTTTTCTTTTCTTTTTTTAAAGAAAAATTTTCTATTATCACATGCTGTTATATTTTCATTTTTACTTGTTTAATACGAATATATAGTTTTATTAAAATTGTATTAATACTTTGTAATTAAAAATTGTTATATTACGTTACATGTAATATTATGCGCAACTTCATAGAAAAAATGAGTAGAAAAATCTTCATCAAATGAATGAAACAAAAATTATAAGGAGTCAGTAAGAACTGTTTACAAAACTGAAAATACTGTGGTAAATATAAATTCAGTAACTGTGGCTACTAAATGTATATTAACATGATATCCTAATATATATATGATATTACCATCTTCTCCTAACAAATAAAGAAGAGAAGATAAGTAAGTGTAAGTAAGTAAGTAAGAGAATCTCTGGACAAAAAACCAAATTTTAATTTTCCTGCTTTGTTTATGAAATTGTTTTACTTTAAGAATTGAAAAATATATATATATATATATATATATATATATATATATATATATATATATATATATATATATATATATATATATATATATATATATATATATATATATATATATATATATATAATATATGTATATACATATGTAAAATATATCATAATATATATAAAATTATAAATATTTACCGAAAACATATTCCGTGACGTTGTTCTGGCATGAATTTGAAATATTTTATTCAGTTTTAAAATGATTCATCTATATTGTATAAATTAATTTCTTCGTAATACATTTTTACAAATCAATCATTTAGAGGTATTAGATTCATTCTAATATAAAATTAAAATTCATATGAATTCAATAATCATACCTTTTTTTTTAGTCATCAAATTATTATTATATACAGTTTGATTCTAAAGATTAATTGTGATGTAATTGATATTCATATTTGAATAAAAATTTCTTCGTTTAAAACATGTTATTGTTTTTCATGTCCTTCTTTCATGGTAATGATGATTGTAATCGAAATATCAAACAACAAAAATTTATCCAAGCATTAGGGTAAATTTAAAATTTTAAGTATTTACCAATTCCTTACTCTATTGTTTTCTCTGTAATCAACAAAATCGAAAATTTAATCACTTGAGAATAAAATTTAAGCGTATAACAATATCACCTAACAGCATATAGTCCAGTGTAAAAGCCTTAAAAAATGGTAAAAAGTGGAAGAGAATTATAGTATGATAAAATCCATTGGATACGCCAGTTAATATGATAAAAATGAAAGGAAAAATAAATAACGGGAGATCTGAGTTCGGGAAGTAGCAGCGAGTGAGTGTTTAAGAGTAAAATGCGGTTTATCTGAATTTCCGGCAAAATTACAAGTATTTTGGAAAAAAGTTAAATGGTAAAGTTGTAGGTAATAAAAAAATCTTTTGTATTCATACTTTTTTCACATAACCTCAACATTTACGTGAAAAATTAAATAACCAAGTTTTTGGATTTTTTTAAATCTTTTACATAAAAATTATTTTTTCACGAAATTTTGTGGAAACTAAATTTTTTATGTTCCAAATATACAATAATTTTATTAAATTTAAACACTTATTTTTTCACCTAATTTTGACAAAAAAATTCGAAAAAACATCATAATTTTCAATCGAAAAATCTAACGTCAAAATTTCGACTTTTTCAAAAAAGTTGGTGGGTTTTTTTTTTCGTTCGAAAAGAAATCTCTCTCTTTTCGATGGTGTAAAAAAATATACACTCACATGGTAAACTTTCTTAGTTTTTTATTGTGGTATAAGGTTCTATAATGCTATCGTTCTATCAGTGTATTTATAAATATTTTAACAGCGAGGGAAAATGGCATCAGATTAGCTATAATTGAGACACATTTTCAGTTTCAAAGTATAGCACTTACAAAATGACATTATTTGCTAATGAGCACTGGTACATACTGGTTTGCATCATTTGGTATATTTGCTTTTAATTCAATTCAATCTTTATTCATTCTATTTTTTAAACAATAATAATTGTACAGAATAAGTCAAAATTATAGGATGGGGCAAATGAAAGGAAGGGGAAGGTAAGCAGCTATGGCTGACTTTATAAGGAACTACCTCAGTATTTACTTTGTGCAAACTAAATGGAAAACCATAGAAAACCATTGGTAAAGATAACCGGCATCCGATAATAAAGATCAAATGCTTCTCGAATATCACTGAGGATATAATTAAATGATATACATAATTAAATGATATACATAAAATATTTGAACAAAAGCTGTAAAATTACAGAAGTTAAAAGAGTTAAGTTTTCCAGTTAAATGAATGCAAGATTGAAAACCAAAGACAAATATGTCATTTATCAATGAAAATGAAATAAACGTAATATTATAATTAAAATTTAAATCGACTATAATTTATTATCGATTCAACTGAGAACTCAACTTTACAGGTACGTTCGTTGTTCATTCTGTATTATATACAGAACACAAATGCGGTATTTTGAATTTAATAAACAGATGAAGTAAAAAAAAAAAAAAAAAACAATTTATTAATTTGTTCGATTAGTACAATTGTGCCCATTGTACTATACATAATAATAATAATATATACAATTTGAAAAAAGGTGATTATATTATGGTTGTTTCAGTCAAATAAATACTCGATTGATTTGTGTATGTATTTGTGAAAAGAAGAGGTTTTCCGTTGTTTAATAATACATACATATTGAATATACCGCCATGTACCTATAGCAGCATTAACAATTTTTTTCTCTCTTCTGATTTTGATCGCTTGCTACGCTTGGTTCGACTATCGTTTGTTGTTGTTGATTGTTTGATTAGTTTGCCTGCTGAGCGTGTATCATTATTATCTATGGACTTATAGTTTTTTTTCTTTTTTTTTTGTTCTTTTTTTTGGAACAACCATTCACAATTTCTTATTTTATTTTAATATTCTTTATATGATTTGCACATTTAATAAAATTTCTGTTTAATGTACAGTGCGTACACAAATTTAGTGGCCAAATATAAACCTTCTTCTATAATTGAAATTTGTATAATATGATGCGAAGTAAGCAGCAATCTTATTAGAAAATTGCCAAATTTATCGATTTATTAAGCTTTAAAATTCAAGATTCATATATAATGTAATTAATGACATAATTTTTTATATTCTTTTAGTACAAAGTAACATTATTTTATTCTTTTTAACACATTGAGTGAATGAAAATAATTTTTTCAAGTAGAAAATGTGTGTCAGCAATCAACAAGAGGTAATGATGACATACCTCAGAAATTTCTAATGCATCAAAAATCTTTTTTAAAAGACTCAAATTTAAACCTATGGAAATAATTGTTCTAATTTCTAAAACTCGAATTTATATAGAAACTAACGGTTAATAAATCAATATTTTCGATAGTTGAAAACTTCCTAATTATCAATTCACGAATTTTTTCAATTTACTTGGACAACATCTGATCACATATTTTTCTGTCCACAGCAAGTGGGCAATTCAGAAGTCTCATGCCCACACCCAAATAATTCGTCCTAGAATGTCTTATATGATTAATAATTGGAAGTTAGATTCCTTTAGTTTTTTTCTGACTGCGTAGTTTAAAAGAGTACGGGAGCAAAAATGTGATGTCGGGGGTGGGTGGAAAGCTCTATTGTTGTGTTTGAAATCAAAACATTTTTTTATATAAAGGTACTCGAAAATTAGGTATATGACTGACTGCATTTGCTATATATTTCACATCAAGATGTGAACTAGATTCTATACCATAACAAAATTTGAAAATTAATTCAAAATTGATTAAGAAAAGAAGCTTGCAAATAGTTTTCCTCTGCCTTTCTTGAAAACGGAGTTTTGCGAGCATATGGAGATACTTAATAGTGATTACTTCTAAGTCAAAATATTTTTGTCTAGTCAAAAGTTTGTAACATGCATCATCATCCCTATTATATTGTAATAACACAAAATATCATTTTAGAGGCAAGATTTTTACTAAACACATTAAAATGCAATTTTATTTCTAAATATTAATAATCAGAATGTGTTTAGTTATAAAAATCACAATTTATTTATAATATAAAATAAAATTATGAAAAAAAATTGTTCACCAATCGTGCGCAGTATACTAAACAGCTTCACAACTTTTTAGAAACAGATTGCGTGTCGATGCACCCACGCAGCTTTGAGAGACCTATTTTTGCGTGTCCGGTAAAAACCACGAAACGATAACTACTCTAGTCGGAAAAGCAAATGCTCAAATGATTCGAAATATAATCTTAAAATTTCCTTGTCGTTAAAGCTCAATAAACCCTTTTTATAACTCAATGAGCGATTTATTTTATAAACAACCTTCACCAAACTATTTGCCATTGTTGTATTGGAAGTTTGTAAATTAATCTTATCAGCTGCATGAAAGCGCAGAATTTGACGTTGAAACTACAAGGAAAGGAATGCAAATATAATTCATGACAGTATTCCAGCAATTCCTCATTTTTAAAAACTCTCAATTAAAGCAATCTTTTTTCCGACTTCATAAGATCAAAATCGTGAATTCTATAAGAAGTTTATTTTCTGATTTTCGAAGGAAGTAAAAATTATGAGCTCTGTAAGTGGCCTTTTTCCGAGTTTTGTAAGAAGTCAGAAATATGAAGTCTTAAGAAGTCTAATAATTCGATCTAAGAAGTCTAATAAATATGTTTTTTACTCGAATTTCTGTTTCCGAATAATAATCTATATTTTCATTAGTTTTTGTATCGTTGTCCATGTTTTAAATTAAGTCAATATACTAACGAATTAGTTTTACCACAAATTTCTCCATAAGTCTCGAAATTAAAAAAAAAATCAAATATTTATCAATTCTTGTGAATAGAATATCGATAATTGAACATAAAATAATCCTAGGTGTATCCCGGAGAAATTTTTTAAGTTATTAAAGAAAAAATGTATTCATTTTCGTAGTCTAAGAAACGAATTATTAAAACATTTATTATTTAAGTTAGAGAAATAATTTTTAATGCATTATTATTTATGAATTTTTAGATATTCTTTAAGTGGCGAATCCGACGTCTTAATAATTTCTTTAAGGGTTCTTTTAGATGAGAATTTTGACGGCCAAATGAAAAATAAAAAATATTTAGTAATTCTTCTATAAATCATATTGCTATATGGATTAATTTTAGGTTGTAAAACTAAATGTTAGTTTAAGTAATGCAGTGAATTTATTACCATAAATTCATTTAAATAATAGTGAGCAGTATCTCGAAAAATTAGAAACAGGTGAATATTTGAAATTATAGACATAATATTATGTTTGTGAGAAAGTTATATTAATCATACTTAAAGGCTGTTTTTGCCTTCCTTGCGCAAATGAAGGAAAAGTAAAAAAAAAAGAGTTTTTGGAAACATTTTAATGGTTTTTGATTGTACGTAAAATAAAGTGTACGTAATTCGTATAACTCAAATATATATTATTAACGATTAGCCGTTAGAATTTAATATTAGTTGTTAATAAGTTTATAGCAGAGTCTTTATGTTATCATTATTCTTACCGTAAAGAAAAATATAATGAGTGAAAGCTAGAGCCAAATCCTTGCAATTACTAAAGATTAATAAAAATATTTCGCATAAATAGTATTTTAATAAACTCCACGGACATTAAAGTCTTTAAATATAAAAAATAAGCTTAATAATAAAAAAAATATTTCCGTGGATAGCATCAATTGATCTTTAATTTATGTTTACATCTTTTGTTTTCATAATATGCTCTCTTGTATTTTCACATTTAAAATGATACTTTGTGATTTAATAGGGGGAAAGTCCAAGTAAAATTATCAAAAAATCGATGTTTTTTTCTTCGATAATCTGAAAATATGGTATATTAAGCGTCTACTCGCGAAAGGGGGAAGAAAAATTTAGAATATTTGCTGAGGTATAGCTATTTGAATAGAGTAAGCCGGAGCGCCTACTGTAAAGTAGGGAGTCAGGTAGTCGGACCGCCCCATACAAAAGAATCCCTTCTATTATAATGACTACTTAAAGAATGGGTTCTAGACTTAGAAATGTAAGAAAAGAAAAGAAACTTTCAGGGAGAGGAAAACTAACTGATAAAGTTGTGAAAAAACTAACAAAATACTATGGTTTGAGCATTCAGAGAATTATTACCAGTGTTGACGAGATAAAAAAAGCCATAATGGCAACTTATTATCATGTTTTTTCAACTAAAGAAGAACCGCGACATGAAAACTACCCAGTAGGCGTCGATAGCTGGTGCAAGTGGCAAAAGGCTATTGCTCTAAATCAAGATCCTCGACACGAAGATTTAGCTCCATTACTTGGTGAAGAAATAAAACAGCATCTCTTACCAATATACGAAGATTTGTCCAAAGATGATTTGCTTGAGCGATGCCTTGGTGGTCATACACAGAATGCAAATGAAAGTTTCAACGCGACAGTTTGTCGATTATCACCAAAACATCTGCATTCTGGACTGAAAGTAGTGGAAATCTCAGCAAACATTGCTGCTGGGATATTTAATGAAGGTTTCAGTTCAGTATTAAGAATAATGAAACTTTGTCTAAATTTGTCCGTTGGCTTGTGCTAAAGGTTTTGCTTTCAATACAGACGAGGCGCGAATATCCCGACAGAATCGCAAGAGCCTTTCAGAGACAAAAGATGCTCGTACAGATCGTAAACAACAGCTATTAAAAGAAAATCAGCTATTTGAAGAGGAGGAAAGATTATCGTATGGACCTGGCATTGCTCATTATTGGGTAAGTAACATAAACTAGTCATTTTCCTGTACTAAATCTTTAAACGCGATTATCTCGAAACTGTATTTTTAAAAACTGCTCGTGTTGTAACTCAAAAAGTTATCGGCCGAGAATTTTATTATTATTATTTTTATTTTTTAGGTTTATAATTTCCGTTAATATCTTATAAAAAGAAAACACTTCAATTTTTTTGTTTCAGATCGATAAATTGAGAGTGATAAATGCTGCAGTTTGGGACCTCACGCCATAGGTAGCCGACAAAAAATGATCCTAAGCCGTCATTTTGGAAAAAAAAAACTTTTTCGTACTGTTAAAAAGTTAAATAAACTTGTGTTAAAATTTCAAAACAATATAATTATTTTATCACCTTTAAAAATACGTTTAAAATATGACCGATTTTGAGGATTCTACATGGACTTCCCCCCTTAAGTTTTTTTTTTTTTTATAAGTTTTGCTTCTTCAGGTTTATGTACAAGTGTTTGTTGTAACACCTCTGTATGTGCATACTTTGTATGTTTATACTATTTTTGTATCCTGGTAAATAAATAAATAAATAAATAAATAAAATAAATTTATATATGTACTTACGTTATCGAACATCTTTGATATCTAGCATATCTAAAAATAATTTGAGGTTTAAAGTTAAGTTTTTCGATTTAGTAATAATAATACAGCAATTATTTGTAATCCACTTCATTTGGTTTATTGAGTTCGCGACTCCAATTTAAATTTGGAGCGAAAGAACGAAAATTCATATAGATCAAAAATTTGTTTCTGAAAAACAAACAATTTTTTTTTTGAGATTTTTTCATATAAACTATCAAGAATAATTTTAGCTCAAAACCATATTATACATATAATAGAAAAAATAATAAATTCAAGAAATTCTTCTTATATCTGCGTTATGATTCGATAAAATACAGAATGAAACATCTCTGTTTTAATAATTACTTTGGAGTAAAAATTACTTTGCAATAAAATTGGATTGAATTTAAAAATAAAAATCTGAATAAAAAAGTAAATTAAATATTCCTAATTGCGAAAATTAATTAATATACCTAATTAATAAGTTACAATGTATTTATTATATAACATCAGTTTTGAAATCAAATAAAATTCTTTTCAAATCATAGTTCAATTCGCTTAAAATATAATTATTTGGTTTTATTTAAACTCTAATTAACCCGCAAGAAAACTTAATGTAAAGAAGTTCGATAAGTCGGAATATACTTCTTTTCTATTCTATATTAAGTAAAAAAAAGGATAACAAGCTAATAGGAGAGACAACTTTCAGTCAAGTTTTGCCCTTCAAAACAATAAATTTAAAAAAATTATTTTCGTAACTTTTCCGCACAAATAATTAAAATATAAGTATCCAATAAGAAAGAAATTTAAATGCATAATCTCTGTGAAGAGGGATTGTCAAAGTTTCTTCTCGAAAAAAAAATGTTTTAATTTCATCTTGGAGTTATAAAATAATGGAAACTAACCTAATTTTAACTTTAAAATTATGAGTGCACTTCGACTTATAAAGTCATTATCAAGAAAATAATGATGAATGTTACAGTCGTCATTTAAACAAAAATTTAAAGTGAAAATTAAACAAAGCTAAGAGTTTTCATTATTTTATAAAAATTGATTTTTACAAAATAAATAATAAATCTACCATATTTCATCTTAAAGTGTTCTGTACACTTTTCATTAGAGTCTTTAGGCAAGATGTCTTCTTTATGTTTCGTATTTCGCTTAATTGTATTCCGTAGAACACGCATAAAAAAATTATTTATTGCTTTTTGAGTTACCATAATGACGAACAGACCGATAGACAGTAAGAGCGGGCGCACACTATCAGATTTTCTCTAATGTTATTTCAGACAAAAATTTTAAGCAAGCCTATACCATTGCATATTATCGGATATCCCATACAGGAAGCCCCAGAGTTAAACGACGGGGCCATGCCTGGGACATTATTGGGAAGCCCATCTTGGCAAACCTTTACAGTCCCATGTCCGGGCCATAACTGGGTAATTAATCTTGGCCATTCCAATGATTACCCAGGCTTGGGCCAAGATTGGAAAACCTGGCCTTGGCCAAGCCTAGACTCACCCTAACTTGGGCCAAGTTTGCGTAACCTAACCTCGGCCATTGGATGGTAGCCCTAACATGGGCCAAGACTGGATAACCTAGCCTTGGCCAAGTCTAGAGTAGCCCTAACTTGGGCCAAGTTTGCGTAACCTAGCCTCGGCCGTTGGATGGTAACTCCAACATGGGCCAAGATTGGATAACCTAGCCTTGGCCAAGCCTAGAGTCACCCTAACTTGGGCCAAGTTTGCGTAACCTTCCCTCGGCCATTGGATGGTAGCCCTAACATGGGCCAAGACTGGATAACCTAGCCTTGGCCAAGCCTAGAGTCACCCTTACTTGGGCCAAGTTTGCGTAACCAAACCTCGGCCGTTGGATGGCAACCCTAACATGGGCCAAGATTGGATAACTTAGCCTTGGCCAAGCCTAGAGTCACCCTAACATGGGCCAAGTTTGCGTAACCTAACCTCGGCCATTTGATGGTAGCCCTAACATGGGCCAAGACTGGATAACCTAGCCTTGGCCGAGCCTAGAGTCACCCTTACTTGGGCCAAGTTTGCGTAACCAAACCTCGGCCGTTGGATGGTAACCCTAACATGGGCCAAGATTGGATAACTTAGCCTTGGCCAAGCCTAGAGTCACCCTAACTTGGGCCAAGTTCATGTCACCTAACCTCGGCCGTTGGATGGTAACCCTAACATGAACCAAGATTGAATAACCTTAAATAACTATCTTAAAAGTATACGTGCTATATGTGACAGATGACAACTTTAGTTTTGTATTAGGATGTGTCATATTCTATACTTTAATGGCGGCAAGTGGCAATTTTTTTTATTTTATTTTGTTTAATTAACCAAAAATGTCTAGTTCCTATTCCCGAGTAAAAAAGTGCTTGCGTTACACAAAAATGAAAAAGTTTCACTTGATAAAAGTGAGCCTAGTGAATCATGTAAACCTAACCTAACTGTTAACACGTGTGCAAGTGAAAACGCTAGCGCTTCAGAACAATTACGTTTAGAAGTAAATAGTGTATTTAATAGTGTTATTGAACAAGATTTGGATGGAATCAGTGATAAAAGGATCAACAATGTTTATATTGAGGATACTTTTGAAGATGAGCAAGTTTAAGATGACGACATAACTAATTTACTACAGCAAGATAAAGAAGAATCTACAACTAAAAAGACACTTAGTGATAAACTTCGTTGTTGGACTTTAGATAATATAAATAGTTTGAAATTTTGAGTAAAATAAATATATTGTTCATTAATTATATGGATTATAAAAAATAAACACATTTATACCCATATGACTCTTTATTTAATATATTAATTATTATTATTATTATTATTATTATTTTTACATTGGTTAATCCTCGGCAGTCAAACATGGGCCAGTCGTGGCAGTAATGCGTGGGCCAATAGTGACAACCAAACATGGCCCAGTTTTGATTACCTAGCCTGGGCCAAGATGGGCTTACAAGCTTGGGGCAGTCTTGGTTAGCAAGCATGGCTCAGATCTGGCCACCACGCATGGGCCAGCCTTGGAAATGATGCCTGGGCCAATGGTAACAACCAGGCCTGGCACCCTGTTATCATCCCAGAGTTTTACCAAAGCTGGGCCAAAGCGGGTTTACAAGCATGGGCCAGAGATGGACAGCATTGCGCCAAGCGTGGCCCATATCTGGCCCCGTCGTATTTTCCTGTATGGGTACGTACAACGAACCACAATTAACCAATGAACTTTCAAATATTTTAAATTTATAATTACTCTTTTAACTAACAGATGTCTTACATAAAACAACAACGTAAGAAATTCTTATAAGAAATTCTGATACTAAGCGCACACTATCAGTTTTTCTGAACAGATTTTCTGATGTTTAATGTAAAAATCTTTCCTTATGCTGGGTCTGATATAAAATACATGTTATTTAGTTACATCAGATTTTCTGATCAGGAAATCTGATGCTGTGCGCCCGCTCTAAAAATTACAAGTAAAAGAGATTTAATGCTTAAAATTTGTAAAGAACACAATTTTGGTATACTTAAATGAAAATTGGGGCTCAATTTTACGATTTAAAAGATGTGCCATGAATTGTTTCATTGATTTTGAACGAAGTTTCAATTATTTTATCGTCGTTTAGTTCGTATATATTTCAGGTAGAAAATAATTTTCAAAAAACACAAAATATTAAACATAAATTTTGAGTGTAAAAAAAACATTTGTGTAATATAAAATATTAATATTTGTTTTTGCATAGCCCGGAAATATTTTAAAACTTCCAAACAAAATGATGATTACCCTTTCAACAAAAACTTAATTAATATAAAAAAGGATGTTTTAATTAAAATAACATCTATTATAAAAAAAAAAAAAAAAAATCTCACCGTCCAATTAAAAAAATATAAATTTTATTTTTATTAAATCAATTAAATAATGTTTTTCTATTTTTGGTTTTAAAAATAATTATAGGTTTCGAGTGAAAATATACTGTACAGTCACTAATCATATAATTGATATATTGGATAGTAATATGCCAAAAAGGCGTTGTTGAAGGCGTAAACCAATTATTAAGAACCATATAATATAAATTGGAGATGAACTTTAAAGATGATCTGAACTTCTGCTTTGTATATTTTGTATTTATTTTCTATATAATTACAGCCTGTAGCTAAATAGACCTAAACTAATATTTTGTTTACTTGGATTTGTTTAAAACGGTAATTAGACAGTTTTATAAGAAAGAGATACTTTCATAATTGTTTTGAAAAATTTATTTTTATTTGTTTTGACATGTTTTCTGATATATAAGATTAAAGGTCACATTTTTTAAATTTCTGTAGTCGAAATTCTATTGTGCTATTAGTTTTTTACACAAAGATGAAATTTTTTAATTTTTACTTCAAATGCCTGTTAATATTCTACTTAAATAAATATGTATAAACAAATCTTTGTTAAAATTTATTTATTTTACTTCGAGTTTCAGAAGTGTAGCTCCGATTGATATTGATATGAGTGGTACCTATGTATAGATCTAAGTACTGTTAAAAGATAAATCGAAAATCGGAGTAAATAAACGTTAAAACTTAAAGCCAGCTAACTGTCACAGAGAATTACGATTTACATGTAGAAATATTTTTTTTTATCTCACATATTTTTCTGATATCACGATTGTAATTGTAAGTCAATTAGTCAAACCGTTTCAGAGATATAACTTTTTAAGTAAATGTAATCGATAATGGGTATTTTCACATAAATGGCGATATATCGTGAACTATTCATGCGATTTTGATGAAATTTTGTATATAGATGCATGACGTTGGTCATATTTGTGATTTGGTGGGATAATTACTTACGGTACGAATTTCATTTGCCATAACCAGAAAATAAATGTTCCAACAACATTGTTCCGAAATCTCAAATTGGAAAAACATAATGTTTAGATTTTTAATAAAAATTGCTTTTTAATTTATGGTGGAAGAGACGGTGGATATTATTTTTGAATTTCCTTGAGAATTCTTGAAATTCTAAGCCAACTGACCTAAAATTTAACTTTTTTCTTCATTAGACAGAAAATTGTTTACAAATTGTTTTGCATAAAGACACATTAGTGGAGGATCTTCTAGGGCATCTACTTATGTTACATATTCTTTATGGTAAATGTAGAATAAATGTTTACTTTATGTATTTTTTGTTTTTTTGGTTACAAAAGTTTTAATATAACTTTTGGAAAATAAAAATTGGTATATATTAAAAATAAATTACTCCAAATTTTTTATATTGTCTATTTTTATGGGTGAAAGCTGTTAAAAATTAGTTTTTGCCTGATGTTTATGTTTTGTGTTTTTATATTCCCGGAACTAAATTGTATTCTATTTACACAAATGTCAATTATGTTTTGTTGGAATACTAATAATTACAATCTTTTTTATTACCCTAACACACTATTTACAAGGATGTCCAAACATTTTAAAATACTATTTTGGATAGATATTCATAAGTGCCTATGTGTTATAGGATGATAAAACCCTGTTGGAAATGAACATTCTTTGGCATAATTATGCTTAATTTGTTCAGTCCTGTTTTTATGTTAGTATAATTTTTACAAATAGATATGTCATAAATAAAAAGAGATATTTACAATTTCAATTGTAAGAGTTTTAAAAAGTCAACTTATTGTTTTGTTACAGCATGTGGAGCATAAGAACACATATTTTTACTCTTAAAACTGTTCTTTATTTGCTTGGGTGGTCAGTTGAGGTCATTTTATTGTTTATTTGTGTAAACTTTGCTATTATCCTAGCTGTGATTAAGTATTTGAACAAGATGTCAATAAATTTATGTATATATTGATTTGAAATAATACGTTTTGTGATATAATCCTTAAAGAAGAATAATTTTACTGTGAAACCTTTAGACATTGTAGTGTATTATAAAAATATTCTAATTTCTTTATTATAAAAATATTCAAATAATTTTCACTGATTACTTCCTATGTAATCTTAGCGAATGTTACTATATTTCTCGATCAATATTAAAGTAACAAAACGTATAATAATGATAGTTTTTATCAAACGATATTTAAAAACTGTGAAAAATAAAAATATTATTTGCTTGAAAGTACCATCGAACACGAGTGTTTTTTTTTTTTAACTTCCTATATAACGCAATTTTAATTGCGCGCCTTAAGTAATTAAATTTAAGTATTTGGTTTTACTTTTAAGCTAATGTCAAAACAGAACTCTTGGAAAGTAGAATTTGCATTTCAAAATAAAAAGCACATTATTTTGAACTGGAGAAATTTAGTTTGTGCAAAGTGCGAATTTAAATAAACAAACAAATAATTCAGAAACTTTTTATTTATCAGAATCCGGGTTTTGGTCACTTATTTACCTATTAATCTAAAAAGACACTTTCCATAAACTTAAATTTCCTAATTCTAGGTGGTCCGTACTTTATTTTGAAATAAACATTCCACTGAAGACGTAAATTTAAAATTGATGTTAATAGACAATTCAAAACACTTTTAACCACCTAATAGACAATTCAAAACACTTTTTTTTAATCTTCAAAGAAAAAAGCCTACTTTCTCCAAGTTTGTACAGAAAGTGTGGCATTAACCTCTCCATCGTCTCAGCCTTGACGTATCATTCATGTTTAAAGCTTTTCCACATAATTATAATCTGATTCCTAAACAAGCGATTCCGTATTGCTTGTCCAACTCTTTTTCCTGTGCAAAATTATTTTTACATACATTAGAGAACTAGAGTAACGCAGCGGTAAGCTCGCATACTTGTTGTCTTGAGCTCGATTCCTGTAGCGAAAAGACTTGGGCATATAGTTCCTGGGTTCTTGATTCTGATATTTGATTGGGGAAAAAACTATTCGGCCAGATGTACTGATGACCACTTTTCCTTTCGACGAACTGTGATTTTGTTACGATGCACCACTACAGTGAATCCAGTCCAAGGGCCAACAAAGAATGGTCTGCAGTTTTTTTTTTTAATATTGAATGGTATTTTCATTATAATAAAGTCGAAAAATTATCAAATGTATATCAATTTTGTAACCTATTTTGTAAAGTGGGCAATCAAAAATAAAATAGCCTTTTGTAGGTACTGGAGTCCAAAGAAAATAAATTGAATGTCTAGAACACAGACTATCTAAGCCGATAATTTATAGGTGTGACATTCTATGAGCTTGAAATTATAAATAGAGCAATATTTAGCTTAAGTTACTCGTCAAATAAAATATAAACAACTGAAGTTACCATTTATAAAGAATCCAGTTAGGTTCGATAGTAACCAGGGAGCTAAAGGAGAGGAAACAAGCTTAGTTGATAATTTAGAGGCGTCAACTAAGGGTGAACATCTATAAAAGATGGCCCGGGTCCTCATTTTTGTATTCACTGTTACTCTAATTACTATATAATAAGTGCTGCAAATAAATCGTACTGTTTCTTTATAATCTTGATATTCTACCATCCATCATAGTTTGAAATTAGTGCCTTCTTTCTTTCGTGTTTTACCCTTTAAAAATTCACCCTCTTCCACTTCCCGACCTCAGATCGCCTGGCAATTATTTACCCTTTCATTTTAGTTATATTCTTTTTCGTTTCCAATGTATTTAATTATACTATAATTTTTTTATTTGGTTTCAGAATTTATCGTATAAATCTAATTTTATAAACAAATATAAAGCCGCCATTTATATAATTTCATTAAATAAGAGTTGTTCGTAACAAAATGAATTGGTTATTTTAGTTGATAATAGATCTAATTTATATAGCAGATAAAAATATAATTGAACCGATATAATAACTATTTAAGTTGTATTCATCCTGCTTACATAATGAACGTATAGTAGTGATTGAACTGAATTTATATGATTATTATTTAGCAAATAGGATGTAAGTTGTTTTCAAATTAATCAATTTATTATTTACTACTATTATTCAATCAATTTTATTTATACCAATTACCAATTACTATTAATTCTTTTCTATTTTATAGGCTTTGTTCTTTTTGGGATGAAGAAACTTATATTTTACAATTTTTGCAATTTTTAGTCTAGTCTTAAATTCGTAGTCTTAGTTCTGGTATTGTCATTGCATGATGTTGTTCAATTGCGATTTTGTCACACCAAGATCAAGTGAACAAGGCAATTTCTCAAAAGCAATGAATTGTTCATCAAATATAAGTCGTTTATTATTAAAATTAATATCCATGTTTTTAAAAAATCATATAAATATTTCTAGATCTTTATTTATATGAAAAGAAATTTCTCGAAAACACTTTAAAGCAAAATTATAAGATAATCTGAATTGTTTTTGTTCTACTTACATACATATGTTACTTCAATACATGTGAAATTAAATTAAGAGTTGCTTAAACTGGATTTTTTCAGTCAAAACTCAAGAATCTTTTCGCATTTACAATACTTTCGATATTATACATAAAGAGGTAATTTATTTGACCATATTTCAGCAAAAATATCTTATCTTGCCAACTGATTGAGACTAACGAAGATCGTCTACTTATGCAATGCTACATTGACAATTAATCGAATTTACCGAAATTTACTTCTTAATAGCTAACTAAAACGGTAAATTAATGTAAAATTGCAAATAGTGAACTTTTATGGTATTATTAGAATTAAAATATATAAAAAATAAAATTAAAAAAAATTTATCTTCTATACATCAATATTATATTAATTGAGAATTAAAAAAAGCTACAAACATCATAATAATAAAATCGAATATAAACTAACTTTTTAAAATCATATTTTTAAAAGATAGTCCACATAATTCAAAAATGATTTATGGATGAAATGAAGCCATAAAATAATCTAGATAGTATATATAATAGACATACTTAATTTTTTGTGAATCCTTGATTTTTTAATTATAAAACTATATAAATATATATTCAGATACATCCCAAATCTTAAGTTAAACACATAAATAGGTAATATATATATAGATGTCATAAAAATCAAATAAATAACTGGACATATAGTTAAAATGAAATACAAAAAAAAAAAATATATATATATATATTTTCTATATAAATATCAGTAATAATATAGAAAGCATAAAATTTATATTATTACTTTAAAAAAAAATTTATAATTTAAAAAATAAAATTTTTTTTTATATTTTGAAAATATTCTAAATAGTCGAAGTAATAGACACAGACCTACAACATAAATTCAGAACAATTATTAAGTTTTAATCAATAATTAACATTTCATTAAGTTTTTTATTTTTACATTTTTGTTATGAAATGGAATTTTATAATTATTAATGAGAACTCTAGGATTTTTGGAATAAATTCCAATTTTTCCCCAATTTCCTAGATCAAATTATTTTGTATTTTATAAATAATGGTTCTCTGAGGAGATGTTACTCGTTGCTAATTTGGTGACGGTTGCTAATTTGGTGCAAACCGTCCAAATTAGCAATGAGTAACATCTCCTCAGAGAATCATTACAACTAGCTAATTCATACTGATGTTGACTAATTTGTAGTCGAAATACGTATTTATAAAATATAAAATAATTTGATCTAGGAAATTGGGGAAAAATCGAAATTTATATGAAATGGGATGAAATATTTGGTGGGAGAGTCGGGAAAGATGGCATTTTAAATCATATAAATGTTGTTGGCCATCCCAAAAAATTAACATACTACAAGAAATAATCAGTTAGTGTTATATTTTTTTTACAAATTAAGGTGTAGGGCTGGATATTTCCATTTTGAAAAAAGTAATATTTTAACATGTTTCTTGATTCTATATGAATTGTAATTATTATAAGAACAGGCGAATTTTATTTTTGTGCACGAATTAACACATAATATATAACACGTATTAAGATAACTAACAAGCATCAGTGGTGGTAATTGGTTCCATTTTCAACTAGCAATTAGAAAGTACCAGATTTGATTCCCGACAGATTTGTAATATTTTTAATTTTATCTATCTTTCTATCAATACAGATGCAAATGTATTGTACTTTTATAACACGTATATAGTAATTGGTTTGTGTTCATAACAATTATTAGATAATATTAAAAATCCCAGATATAATTCTCAAACGTAAATTACTTTCGATTTTTGGTATTGATGATAAAAATTTATTAGGAAAACATTCATGAAATTTTAAGTCAGCTACAAATGCCTTTCTGTTTCTTTTGTTTGGATATGATTTTTTTGCTTTCTTTTTCTGTTTCTGTTCGTAACCTTTTTAAAAGTTTTCATACTACAGTTCTTACTTAATACAAGAACGCTCATTGTTATATAAGGGTTGATTTAGTATATTTTATTTTTTTCCTTTATGTACTTTGTTTTCTCTTTATTATTAATAAATCAAATCTAGAATAACTGATTTCGTCTATGTTTACTCCTATTTTTGTAAACAAACTTGTAAAGGGAATTATAGAATTTCCATTTTTCAATTGAAAAATAGTCGTCTCCATTATGTTTGCACTTTTTCAGTAAAACAATTAATTCGATGTCATTTTTATCAATAGTCTTATGCAATTGAACATTTAGTTTCAAAAAGCATAGTTTTTATAAACTTTTTACACAAATAATTTAAAATGTTTTGACATCGTATTTAAAATAATAACATTTTGTACGAATGTTATATATATATATATATATATATATATATATATATATATATATATATATATATATATATATATATATATATATATATATATATATATATATATATATATTATTTTTTATTGTTATTGTATGTAGTATAATACAAGATGTGCTAGAGAAAATTGTAATAATTCGCATTTGGAATAAACAATGGTAAAGGAAAAGAAATTACAAGTAAAAAAACCCAGCCTTTATTTCAATGAATCTAGAAAGAAAAAAATTTACTTTAACTTTTAAACTTTTACAATCAACTTATATTTTCATTACACATTGCATATGATATAAAAGCTTGTCGCGAGACTTAAGTGCTCGTATTTACTTAGTTTGAATTTATATTTAAATAATTAAAATCAATCACATAAAGTTATTTAATTTACTAGCTTACCTACACAAGTTCTCGCGACAAGCTTTTATTCATAGCAATTGTGTCATGACGTTCAAAGTTGATTGAGTTCCAAAATTGAGTTTCAAGATTCCACCCGAGCGGTTTATTCGGAAATTGAGCGTTACTTTCTCTGGTAGTTTATTTGAAGGCGAAAGATTGATTACATTAAGTAGAGACATGACCATCCAACGTCACATTTAATTTGTGTACGTTTTACAGAGTTTTGTATTGTTGCTCGTAAAACCTCTAGTTTCAAATTGAGGTATTCTTATTGAGTTGACGTTGATCAATTTCAAAATTTGTGGTTTGTATCAAAGAATAGTTCTAAGTAGCTCTAAGACATGAAAAACTTCTATGAAATCAGTTGATGTGGCTTTCTCTCAGGAAAAAATTTGTTTTTAACTGTCTTACATTTTTACTGTCTTGAAACCCAAAATGGAAGAAGAAACCACGATACATATAGTAGCTATATTTAGACCAGGATAGAAATCTTGAAAAATGGTAACAAATGAAGAAAAAATATTGTAGTAGAATGAAACCCATTGGAAACGGAAAAAAGCGAAAGGAAAAGTCATTTACCGACGATCTGAGCTTGGGAAGTGGAAGGGAGTGAGTAAGAGTACATGTCGATTTCCGGCAAAACTACAAGTGCTATGGAAAAAAGCAAAGTTGTAGGTAATAAAAAGATCTACAACTTTTGTATTTATAGTTTTTTCATATAAACTCAAAATTTTTTCGATTAAAATTCGGGTGCTTTGTCGATATTTATTCAAAATAAGATGAAAAAATAAATATTTAAATAAAAAGATTACAGTGTATTTGGAACATAAGAGTTAAAGTGAAAAAATTTTTGTTTGTTGTAATTGCTAGAAATAAAAAACCAAAAACTTGGTTGTGTCAGTTTTCACATAAATTTTGAGGTTATGTGAAAAAAAATGTAAATACAAAAGTTCTTTTTATTATCCATAATTTTGCAAAATTTAACTTGTTTCCATTAGATTGTTAGTTTTGCAGGAAATCGATATAAACCGTGTTTTGCCCTTAAAAACTCACCGCCTTCCAGAAACTATCCGACCTCAGATCGCCCGTAAATTATATTTCATTCCATTTTTGATATATAATCTACCATTTCCAATGGATTTCATCCTATTATAATTTGTTTTGATATCTTTCTATCATCAGCTAAGACAGTCAGGTCTGGTTAATTTATTTTTCGAGATATCGCTAATATAATATAAAAATATATTTCAAGTTGTGATACTTATCTCAAATGAAATGCATTTCCAGTACGATAAATCTGAAATTTTGGGAATATAATTGAGAATGAAGTATTTGAAAAGTGTATGATTAAAGTGAAGTAAGTGTTAAAGCGATATTTCTGTTTCACTTAGTATAGACATATTGGATTGCCAACATTGTTATAATATTACCAACAAGAAAGAATATTACTACTATAAAAGAAATAAACAAATAATAAAAAAAAAATGAATAATACCCCCAACGGATATCAAATAAGTTGACTTTGTTTGTTTGTTTGGCATCTTGTAATAACATTTACTTATAACAACAACTAACTATACATTGTATGTCCGGATTCAAATATCATTATTATTTATGTTTTATCAAAATTTATAATATAAAAATTGTTTTCAATATAATAATAACAATAATATATATTATTTATTATGTGTCTGAATATATAACAATATTGTTATGAATTTCTATAATCTGAAAAAATTAGATTCAAACCACCTAAACATTAAAAGTGTATGTTGTAGACTATAGCTGATATCTGCAACTTCATACACATCAGGTTTATGATTTATATAATGTGCCTTAATTACTCTGGATATCGATTATGCCGTAAATTACTTAATACTTGTAACTATAGACGCCATTAAATAATAAACCAAAACACCGCATATTCCATATTGCACAAGAGGTGGGGTTGGTCAAAACAAAACATAAATTATTCAAATTTCTTGTAATCATTTTCCTTCACATCAACTATTAACCCCCTTCCCTTTATAGCTTGCATGGAAAAAAAGTAAGTATTTTTAAAGATGTTCCAAAATGGGAGAGAGGTTTCAGTTTTCCAAAGTTCCGTCATCATTTCACATCGCTTCCCTCCTAGCTTGCATAAGATAAAAGTTGGTGTTTTTGGAGATTTTTCGTAAAAGAAGGGAGATAAAACCGACAATTTAAAGCTTTCCCATACTTATGTTATTTTATGTTAGATCAATTGCAAACGAACGCATCTGTCTAGTATGTACAGAAAAAAGTAGGTATACATTTTTTCCAATGCGGAGAGAGGAAATTTTTTCCAAAAGCTATACTGTAAATTTTGTGAATGCGGTCGAAAATTACGAAGAAACAATAATTCATAGTATTAAAGGCAAACGAAATGCAATAGAATTAACCTCGTTTGTTTAATTATATATTTAACATGAAAAAACCATAAATATTATGCTGAAATATAGCCCTTATTTTTAGATAGAATATATCGGACAACAGTTATGAAAACATCAACATGAAAATTGATTTAATATAAAACTCGTGGTGTATTAATTTGTTGTTATTATGCAGGTATATGTTGAAAAAATATATCAATACTAGCACACCCAGTCACGGGTTGCTGAAACAAATTTCAAAGAAAAACGTTTTAAAAGACAATTTTCCCATTTTATAATACGATATTACATCGATTGCATGCAAAGTATGATGTAGATTGGAACCTAGGAATCACGTTACACCATACAAAATTTGTTCCCGTTTTCCAACCTCTCAAACAACCCCTTAGAGGTGTTTGGTTTATGATAACCGATATTTGGTGTGGGAGTATTTTCAAGTGAGAACATACACAATTTGCCCCGTTTCACACCCTTAGTGGTAGAAAATGGACTTATAATGTACCTTTTAAATTGAAACAAATGATACATTTTGAAACAAAATTGATAAAAATCGGTTTAGGAGTTCATCCACAACAATGTCACACGTAATTTTTATATTAATAGATTTCTTAGTATTTAGTAATGCCATAATTAAACAAATATCAAAGAGTATTTTTGGTTACATGACTAAATATCCAGCGACAAAAAAATCCATCAAAATATAACGAAAATTTATTCCTGCGACAAAATAACCAAATGATAAAACTTATCTTGTAAAAACAGTCCCTCGTTCCAATAACTACATATATAAATAGTAATTCATAAATATGACATTATGTAAATAATAATAGCTAATTAAAATAACAATAGTTATCCTAGAGAAGCACATTTTTAATCTATGTGGACTTACAAATCATACAGCGAACAGGTGAGACAAAAACCTGAAATATTGTATTTGGGCTCTAGTAACCTTTAAAAAATTATATCAAAATTTAAGATTCCTATAATCGGTCTCATTACAAGAACTTATTATAGGAAGAGATTTTGGTTTCAATAGAGATGATGCTAAATGAAGACTTGGTATAAGTATAAAACTAGCTTTGAATCTTTGAAGTTTTAACCTGTTTCCTGCCATTTGTATACTTTACGGGTTATAATAGGATTTTCTCATAGATTAGCATATATCATAATCAATGGCTATTCAATGGCTATTCAAGTTCAGACTGTGAACCTTTAATGTGTAATTTCAAAAAATCTTTCTTTGTTCCCTATATACGTTACAACAGAAATCTCTGGTTTTAATTTCAATCTCGGGGATTATTAACTTTGGTTTCGGTGGTTTCGAAAGTACATTGATGGGTACATAACCATTTTAACCTCTATTTCACCCTTTTGGGAGACAAAATTAAAAAAATTCCTTTGTGCTTACTTACGTGTTATATTTTAAAATTCAAAGCTTCTATACCAAGCGGTATCAATTCTGCGGTTGGTAAGTCAGTTATCCTTTTATATGTAGAGGAGATATATACGTACATACAAATACGTCATTCAATCCATTCTAATTGCCGTTTTAAACTTTGGTTATTTGGCATTATTTAATCGAATTTCTAACGTACTACAAGTGAGAATTTATATATTTGTACGGATGTGGGGTTTTTACGTTGCTTGGGAATTTTTTTCAATTTTTCTCTTAATAACAACATTTCTCCAACAGTAGGAATATTTTTAAAAATTATCAAAATCGGTCAATCCGTTCGAGATTTTTGCGCTTTGCAATACATTTAGATTTATTTTTATTTATATAGACATACGCTTTTGTTGATTTTCTTTTAATTTTTTTGTTCTCAACAAAACACAACTGAACCGATTTTGCTGACAAGTCATTCGGTTCTGAGTTATATAATTACGCATCGAGTGAATAGTTCCACGTCGATATTATTATCCGTTTCCGAGATAATCAAGACGAATAAAAATTACACACATACACAGACATTTCTTCAAACACGTTGGATTTGTGTTCTAGTTTCCTCGAAACGGAAAGATATTTCGAAATTCGGAAATCATAAAATAGGCCGCAAGATCTTTCGATTAGAAAACTAACATTTTTTAAATCAATTTTTTCCTACACAAAAAAATAAATAAATAAAAACTAATGGTTTTCCAACTATAATGTTTCCGGTTATAATTAATGTACTACAAAAAATAATTTCTAAGACTGTATTTGAGTATAGAGAGATTTGATTCATTTTTATTGTTTATTTTATGAACTACATTTGATGATACATGATAGGTTTTTCAAAATATTCAAACCACAAATATTTAGAATATTTAAATTAATAATAAATAAATAAAAAATTCTCCATAAATATTTTAAAAATATTATTAATGTTTATAAAACAATAATTCATTTAAATTGATATATTGGATAATATGTTATAGATGACTTAAAAAATACGAAACCACCCTCGCACACGGGCGCACACATATTGCAACAACCCTTATATAGAGACTATATTATACCCTTTTAATTCTAAACAACGATCAGTATATTTATTATATACATACATAGATGATATAACAATTAAATTAATGAAACACAGATAAAACATTTTTTCTTTTTTGGGGGCAGGTGTGTGTGTTTTTTTCATCTCATAATGTTACATCCAAAAAAATATCAAAACATAAATTTTCAAACCCCTATGACGTATTTTGAGAAAAAAAAAAAAAATATACATATTTTTATAAATGTGTTCTTAAAAAATTTTTGTCACTTTTTTGATATTAATGTATTTTAATGTTAAGTTTTTTTTCTCTTTTAGATAGAGCATATTTGAAATGTTGTGGCCTCACTTTCTATTTTTTTTTTCTGAAGAAGAATTCTTTGACCGTAAAAATAAATGTTGTTTTTTGGCCGCTATAAATAGTTTAACATATTTTTTTCCAGTATAATTCATTTGTCAAAATTTTTTTTTCTAATTTTTTTTTTTTTAAATATAAATTAAAAATTTGTTTGAATTTTTAAATCAGTTATCGTAAATAATATCGTAAGATAATATAAGACTTCATCGTATTAATAAAATTTAGATAAATTTTTTTGCATTCAGCACTCTATTTTGACCAGCTCTATCAAATTGGGGCAAACTGAATTTACAAAGACATTATAGGAGTATTTCTACTCTATTAAATAAAACTTTAGCAGATTATTTCATACAAATTTGAAGATAGATAAAGCATATATTCAAATTGATATCTCTATGGAAAATTTAGTATCAATTCATAGGTTTTATGCTTTTTGATTGTTAAAACCAGTGGCTTTTACTGATATACTTGAATGAAAGTAGTTATATTTAGTTTCACAAAAACTTTACAATTCACAGCACAATTTCAATGATAAAGATCGTATATAGCCGTAAATGTATTTAACTTTCTCTGACTTGGTATTCGGACTTAAAGATCTCTTTGATCGCAAACTTTACTAATAGCTATAAAACACAATTATACAAATATACTGTTTACAAATAACGTTTGTAAACTCGGTTTATAAACTGATTAAATAGTCTTTTTACCTAATTAAATAACGATATAACGTTGGAAATACCCTTATTTTGCCATTATATGATGGCTGAAATATCTTGGAAAATGTTGTGACAGGGGCACAGATATTCGCAAATATATTTTGTAAATTACATAAAAAATTTTTCTTCGAAGCATAAGAGCAGAGAAATAATTTACATACATTATATTCCTTACTTTTTTTTTACTATTTTGTGTACAACACAGTTGAGGAAATTAATGAAATTGTACGTAATGCTCAACTTCAAACTATTGCATGAATTATTCAATGCAATCGAAACATAATTTAAGCGTAATCAATATCTGGAAAATTCAAAGGTGTTCCTTTTCAATTTATTTTATGTATATTGATAGTGGCAATCAAAAGTTAAACATGCTTTTGTGTATTAGTGTTGCAACGACTGACTCTATTATGTAAATTAGAATATCGATAAGAAAATGTCGCTATTGGTGAGCTGAATTTTTATTGATGAAATATATGTATTACGTGATTCTTACGTGAAATTGTCCTTAGATTGCATAATCAGTTTTCTGGAGTTTAATTCTTTTTCCGTATCATATGTGTAGTTTAAATAGCAATTTGAAGTACATATGTCTTTTTTTTTATATTTTCGTCTTCGTCAAACTAAGAAATTTTTTCGTTAATATTTTGCTTATTTTTAAAGATTTAAAAAAAATCAATAATGCTTTTACAATTTTAAACGTACCTATGTGTATGTGTTTTCGTTTGTGAAAGTGATTATTTCCTAAACTGAGTATCCAATTGCTTACATGGCTACTAATTTTTAAATTGTTTGCATAAAGATTATATAGCATCTGTTAAATTTTCCTATTAAGCTATAAAATTTTCCGTTTAAGTTATAAAAAATTGTTGAAATAATGAATTAATTCATTATAGTTCTTGGCTTTTGAAATTTTTTAAATTATATCAATCGAGAATAAAATCAGTAATTTAAACTATAAAGTACACCGACTGCAAAAAGAATATTTAAAAGTAATAAACGTTCGAAACAAGATTGAGAATAAATAACAAAATTCAAATAAATAATTTGAGTATCAGAATTAACAATGATTGTGAGTTAAAATAATTATTGATGATTTAGACAATCGCAGCTTATAGACAATCCAAAGAACGAAAATCGTAAATTTTTAAATAAGAAAGAAATTAATCGGAATAAAAAACTATCCTATGCTTTAAGTGGGTAAAGAGATATGTTTTTTAATCCTCTTTTAAATTTCTTTATTTTGATACCCTATACTCGATAGGTTTATTTATTTGTTTAACGTGTTTCTATTTCACAACAAAAACTCTAAATTGTTTTTTATAACGGAACTTTAATTGTCGAAATTCGTCCGGCCGATTGGAAGTTATGCGTTAATAAAGAAATTTATAATATAAACACTGTTTTGCAATCGGTAAAAAAAATAACATTTGTATTTAATTTTTAAATGAAATGTAAATAAATATAATAACTTATTTTAATTTGATAATAAATAGCACAAAATTATCAATACTAAATAGTATATGATATAAAATCCCTGCAAATAGTAGTTTCTACGTAAATACTTGATTTCGTACACGGCGTATAAATTTATAAAAAATTATAAGTGCAACGTTAATATTTCATCAAATGAATTTGGATCGTAAATATTGTCTTAAATTATAAAGGTAATTCAAGTCTAATTATTTATTTAAACAAAAATTATCATAATTTTTCTTAATAATATATGCATTTAAATAAAATAGAAATAAAATATCAAATTAATATGTTGATTAGTTTTTTTTTAATAAAATATTTTAAACTCAATACATTATTGATAAATTGTTATAAATAATTAGAAAAATAAACAAAAATATTAATTAAGTAAAAGAAAAAAATTTATAAAAATAATTAATTTAGAAAAATATCGATTAATTTTATGTATATTCTTTTCCTCAATGACATTAAATTATTATATACATACTTATTACAGTCAAAACTCTTCTACACATTCGAACTATTTAGATTATCATATAGGATCGGTTGTAAGACCTTAACTTAACTTATAAAGTAAATATTTTGATTCATATGCATCAGCCGTAAAGTCTCCATAAGCATTAAAAATTCGCCAAAAACTGCAGTTTACAGATAAGTCAACTATTTTATTAGCTTTTACTACAAAAATTGTATTTTTAATAAAAAATTTTTAATTTAATGTATTTCGGCTAGTTTGGTCGTCTTCAGAAATAATAAAAAAATCAATTACAAAAAATAGTATTTATATACAATTTAAATTATCTGATTGTCAGGTGATTATTAACAACAAAAATGTTTAAAAACAAATCTGTTATCAAGTTAAAATTCTCTGCCCAAATGAAACAATGTCCTACAAGGAAACAGGTATGTATTACTAGTCCGACAAGAATTGTCATCTTTTCGTTTTCTTATTTGTATCATAAGATAAGAACAATGTGACTGTTAATTATACAAATATAAACAACGGAAAAAAAGTAAAAGCTGGTTAGTTATCATTTTTACTGACTTCGTGGTCAATATATATTGGAAGGAGGGATTCGTAAGAAAAATTGAAAGAATAATAGGAACAGGACAAAAAAAAATTTGATACATGACAAATTTGCCTTGCGAAGAATTGTCAACGTGAAAACTTATTTATATTGCATACGATAGGAGAAAATATCAGAGTATGTAAGCCAACGATAGTTGCAACCAAACTTGACACTCTCTTTATCATCATCATTTATGCAGGGCCGATAAAATATGTTTGAAACTAATATTTTACTTTTGATATTATACTTTTTGCTCTTTATAGATAGAAGTTTCACTGTAAATCATTTAAATATATTGTATATAAATATATATTTATTGTAATTGAAAATGTAAATAATCTTAATTTAAAAATAAACATTAGAAATAAAATGATTAATTTATCTTCATATAAAAAATATGTAAATACAATTTAATTCTTTTTACTTCCCTGGCATACTGGTTGCGATTGTCTAAAATGATTACACAAAATTGGACATTGAATATTACTATTGTGTTGCTAATGGCTTTAAAATGAAAAATTTTTTATTCTGATTCTTTGTGTCAACATCAAATTTCATTTTATTATTATAAGTTAGAATCTCAATTTATAGAAAATACCATACTAGCGTAAAAAATCGACTTTCAAAATAACTTGGGACCTTAGTATTTATGTAATTAAGTGCAAAAAGGTGATAAAAATACGGAGATAGCGAATCTGAATCTTTTACACTAAAAACTGACGATGATTAATATTAAAGTTAAGCACTAGCAAAGAGCGGTTTCTATTGTATCTATCGGAAAAAGACATCATGATAAACGCAAAAAGTCAAGTTCTGGCTACTCTTCAATTCTACCATTCTAGTATTGTGGAGAATTCCAGCTCTACGATTATCTCTCAAAAAATTGTGAATAAAAAAACTAGCCAAAGTAACAAGGACTTCCGACATTCGTTTGTGGAATTGTGAAGGTTGTCATATGCATTCTATATATTCGACAATAAAATGAAAGTGAAATTTTATGTTTGGGTGAATAGCCAAGTTTCAGTGAAAATATTATCCTATTCTCTTATCTATCCGAATATGACATTATTCGACACAAGATAAAACCATAGGTCGAGCTATAATTACTATAATCCTGAAAAAACTTATTAGTTTCACTGTGTAAAACAAAAAAACAAAAAATAATATTGGTATATTCTGAGTTTTTATTTTGAAATGTGTGCTTTAAGCCAACCCTGAATGTAGAAAAAAGAATAGTGGTTATTTCTTGAAACTACAATAATTTTGTGTTTTTAATTTGTAATGTGTGCTTTAAGCCTGAATGTAGATAAAAGATAAGTTTCAATCGTCTATTATCGATATTACATATAACTTTTCAAACTTATTGTTCAATATAGGCGGTGATTTTAGTTTCCGTATGGGTCCACTTAATGAAAGTAGTGCCAATGTCTATAATGAAACGCAACTTTATTATGAGCGAATGGCTTTGAATAAAATTAGCACCAAAAAAGGTCGATCACTTAGTGATTATCCAGATCAATTTACTTACGGTAGTAGTGTAAACCGTTTGAATTTAATGTGTGATTTTAGATTTTTGAGCTATATTACTTTATCAGACCATTATTCAATAGAAATTCCTATTGAAGCGAAAATAGATAAGTCTTACTTATATTCTGATGCTTCCGCATCAGTTGAGGTATTCAAGTGAAGGCAAGATGTAGCACGTGAGTATGGTTTGATAAAGCAGTGTGCCCATAATATAAATGTTGATTTTCAGAAGATATTATGGTCTAGTAGCTAATATAACTGACGTGAGTGGTACAAAATTCCGTAGTCTAAACATGAGGTACAAATATAAATTAAATCGAACCGACTTCCAAAAATAAAATTATTAGTTCCACAAAGAATATCGTATGGGGGAATATAATCTTAAACGTAAGCTTTTCTTTTGTAGAAAGAATAATTTTTCCGTAGATGAATAATATGACTTGGTCAAGTTACAAATTGAGTATCGTAAAATCGTAAAATTAAAAAAAAAAAAATTATATATTAGTCAAATAACCAATATCTCCAATGCAAATAGCTCTGCAACATTCCGGAAAGTAATAAAAAAAGTACAGAGATGTATTTTACGAGTTCAATGTAATACCCAACGAGTTTCTCAATTCTTTACCATTAAAATGGATTCAATAATTCATTTCTTTATTGAATTATATTATGTATACCGAGGAAATACCGCGGAAATGGTTCAACTCGTTGGTTAGCCTCATACATAAAAAAAGGTGACAGGAATAATCCATATAACTATCGTAGCATTTTACTTCGTAACTCTGTAGATAAATAAGTTGTTTACCTCGTCGGTACAGGAGGAACCGTAGTTGGTCTGGTGTTATTTGTACTCTCTCCTCTGTAGTTTAATTATATCTAAGACTACCTCATCGCAGGGTCTATACTGTTTTCGTGGATTTTCAAAGGGCATTTAACTCGAATTATTCTAAATTGTGGATGAAATTATTTAGCTGTGGAATGATTCGTATATTCAGGAATATGTACAAACATGCTTCGTTTTAAAACCAGATGGTAAATTTAGTGTTTTTATCCTAAGATTGCTTAATGATTTGATCATCATTGATATTATTATTACTGTTTTTATTTTTTATTGAATAATTGTTGAATGTTGGAAAGTTTATTGATTGTTTTTAATATTTTTAGAACGTAGTTTTTTTATTAAAAAGTCTCAAGTTTTGAAAACTCTATTAAAGCTTAATTATGAATATCATTCTAATTGTTTTACAACTTCACTTGTATTATTTATATTCAAATACATTTTTTTCTCAAATATTACTAAAAGCGTGTCTATCTATCTAAGTTGTAATATTTCTTAACACTACAATTATTATTATTCTTATGTAACATATTTGTAAAAATAATATTTTTCACTAGACATCAAGTGTTGCAATAATAGTGAAATGATAATTAGTCGAGTCCTTTTTTGGTCAGCCTGTAATAATTAGTTGAAGTCATTAAATCAAGGGGTTATGGAAGTCCAGAATAGCATTAGAAAGTACTTGATACAGAGAATACGAAATATTTACTTGTGAAGAATACAAAAATTAATGGTTTTATTTTTAAACAAAAGTTTGTTTTTATTTTTTATATAAAAGAGTAAATATGTTAGTCAAAATTTAATTAAATTTCTAAAATCCGGCAAGTAAGTAAATTTTTATTAATTACTAAATATAAATTTTCCTATTTCAAATAATTTTACGTATTGTTCCAAGTAAAATAACAACTTTTTGAACTTTTACTAATATATTGTGTTTTTTATGTGAGCTTATAATATTCGCGACTTTATATGCAACGTGTACTAATTACTGTATGTGTCGTTTTTACTTGCTCCTTTTAAATTTCATCACCTGATAAATTTTCCATTTAAACAGTTCCACGTGTTTAATATTTCTATAATGAAATTTCAAACTTAAACCAAACCCTTTTATTACCAATCATTAATATATTCAAAAATAATTATAATAATAATATTGTAATAAAATTAATTTATAATAAAAATTAACAATTAATCAATAGTTTTTCAACACATGTAATAATTATTTATTATTATTAAATATATTATTGTTAATGTGTTCCTGAATATTTGACAGTTTTGTAATTAAAAAAAAAATAAAATAATATAATATTGATTGAATTGTTTCATATTTTATTTCATGTTGGTTTATGTCATTAATAAAAACGAAAACAATAACCAATATTTTACATCTTTCAAACAATATGAATTAATTATTTATAATTATTTTTAGATTTTCTTTTATTTTATTCGATTTAATTTTTTTTTGCTTCATAGTCTTTATTCATATTGTTTCATTCAATATTATGTTCAATCTTCAAAAGTATAAAATATATTTACTTGATTATAATCAGTTGCCTTATTAAACAAATCGTAAGAAACAGGCTACGGAAATCAGTTAGTATGATCCTATAATAAATCACATCTGTGTGATAACTGCATTAGAATTGTAATTTTTTTAAAAATTCGCATAAGTATTGTTTTTATATATACAGAAAAGTTCTAAATTTTCATAAAGAACTGTAAGTTACGTAGGCAAATCTATCGAATTTGAGTAATTTTCATGCATCTTGTTGTTTGTTTCTATACTTATTTACTCAATAATATAAATAGAGAACCAATTGAAATTATTTTCGTATTGATCTTCAAATTAGGAGTAAAATATCGTATAACATTCAATTTAATTTTTAATTTATAACTTAGGCAATTGAATAATTCTTTTGTTTGAAATATCAGCCTAACTAAATTTACTTTTTCTATATAATTTGTCTCCTATTTATTTATATAAAGCTTAAAACTATTATTTATATTTGTCGCCTCTTTAGATTATTCTATTTCATAACTTTCACAGTATAATTAAGAGCCGCTGTGAATTCATTATTTTTCCACTCAAATTTGTATTTCCTTGACAATTCCGTATTTTTCTAAGTCTGAATAAATATATACGAAACATTTTTGTAACATTTTATGTTTTTTGTTATTTAATTTTGTTATTTTTTTTTTTTTAATAAAAAAATTATTTTAATTTTATTTTTCCTTTTATAACAAAAGTTCTTATTACTATTTGTGTACACATGCACTATTAATTTATTTTATAAAGAAGACTTTGACTTTAAGAAGTGAGAAAAAGAATTTATTATGTAAGTTGTAAAGAACTTTGTTTCTTCTTACAAGATTATATGTTACCTACCCATGCTTTATGAACCTACACTTAATGACAAAGATTCTTTTGAAATATAAATTAATTACATTTATATATTATTATTTCCAAATTATATCAAAATGTTGTTTCACTATATACAATATACACTATTTATTTGTTCTGTTACGTTGTGTAAAAACATACCAATCTTAAACAAGTGAAGAAAACAACAAAGACAGTTAATTGTTTGGATACTCGACATAATATTTAATTTAATTTTTTCGACTATTTTAAATTAGCATTAATAAAATACTATAAGTATCCAGTCAGTTATGTATACTTATATAATAATAATATTGTTTAATATTAAATTGTGGCAAATCTTCACATTTTACGAAAAAAATTTTGTATTAAAAGTTGTTTCAAAGAAATAAACATGTTTTGTATTTGAAGTTTTCTTCTACGTTTTATTGCTTAAAAATTGGTTCAAGGATCCATTGGACTCAACAAACTTAACTCACTTTTTATGTTAAGAATATGTCAACAAAATTTCAGTTCATTCTTTTTTGTTTTGATTTATTGTGATGACGGACGGACAACCGGAAATGGACTAATTTTATTTGCGCAGTCAATATTTCCTAGCGTTACATACCTTAGACTAAACTTAATATACTCTGACATATAATGTATGTCGGGTATTACAAGTAGTTTCTATTTTTTTTTTTTTTTAATATTGAGCTATCAAAAAAATTATAATTATTAAATATACATACATAAAAATATTTACATTGATAAACATACGATGTTTGTGGTAGTCAACAGATGGGAATCCCCACTTTTAAAAGTTTAAAAATAATTATGTAAAATACATCAAATCTGTAGACCAACATACATATTGTTTGTTTATTTATTTACGTATGCATGTATGTATAAAAATTGTAATATTCAATACAAGTATATTTAAAATTGGTTTTCCTATACCAAGAGATCGTATGCATGAAACGATCGGTATATAAATGGTAGGTGGTTTCATTCTTCGATTCTATTGCTTATTCCTTCGAGAGAACTGTAGTAATATGAAAAAATCAATTTTTAACTGTTTGGTCAGCATCTATCAAATATTTGAGATTTTAGACAGTAACTTAAATAATTTCATATACCTTTAAGCTTTTTAGAATCACAGTAAACAAAATTTTCTTAAAATCACAATAAACAGAAATCTATTCTTAAAGGAACTATTTTTTCCAACGTAACTATACTGAGTTAGCCTTCAGTAAACATTAAGTGTAAGCATTATATCATACAAAACCTATATAAAAAAAAGTTAAAACGTATTTCAAAAGAAAGAAGTAACACATCAAAGCATAAAATAAAATATTATTATTTTATATTTGTAATAATAATAACTATAATATGAATTTTTTGTCTTCTATGTCCTAGGTGACTGTTTACAAGCAGTAACAGAAACAAACAAACAAACAAAAACTAAGGTGCTAAGTCTCTTTCAACTACAATTCCATTTACAAAAAAGTTGAATATTGAAATACACTTTTAAAAGTTCTCCGATATTAAATACACAAATAGACTATAGAGACTATATTAACAAGTAAAATACCAGAGGAAAATTTATAGACACATCAATTGAACTCAAAATAATTTAAAAAAAATTGAATATTCTCATTTGATTGATAAGGACTACGTATTTAGAAGGCGAGTGAAATACACCATTCAGGTATATCATTTGATCACCGTTCAGATGTACGTTTCATCATATATATTACAATAAATGTCTCAAATATTCAATTATTCAGTTATATCACACATAAGGCAGTATTTTCACGATAGGAATAATTTAAGAAATCAATAAGAAACTAGAAATCCAATTCAGTAAATACATTGAAAGACGTTTGAAAATCCCAATCATGATATAATTGTGATTAAAAGTAGCATTTTGAAGAAGCGTTGGACAATGATTTTTTTTTTTTAATTTTTCTGAATGAATGAAAAACTAATATTTATAACAAGAGTATATTTTGAATAAAAATAAAAAAAGGGATGCATTTACCACTTGAATGTATGTGTAAATAGTATATAGTATAAGTTATATGTACAATATAGCATGTACCTTTATTTATATTTTTTAAAATTCTGAACCTCCGTGAATAATACTTAAAGCTTTGTAAGAACCACTTATTATGAATATCTAAGTATACAAAATGATTACTTTGCAAAACAAAAGCATATTAACGTATTCATCTAGAAAAATTTTTGAAGAAACAAAAAAGACGGGCATGTTGGCTTTAATACGAAAAAAACTGTAAATTTATATAAAATGTATCTCCAAGAAATTGAATCTGAATCGCACAAATTTCATTCAAAGCGTGTTTTTTCTCATTTTCCATTTAAAGGAATAATGGTATTTTTCTTTTTTAGATTTTTCAGCTTTTTTGTATGTAGACTAGCGTCTCTCAACACATCTGCTGTTTGCCGAATTCAAGATGTGCCTATTAAACTCACTTGTATAGAGCTCAACAGAAAAACTAAAAATATAATTTTCATTTACTACACAAATAAATGACGGGGTGGAAACGTAGAGGTAGTTTATCAGACATTGAAGTCGATGTCGATTCTATGACTTGGCATGACTAGTATCGAAATATTTTATTATTTTTAAAATTTTTTATGTATTAGTTCTATGAACGTATAGTAGAACAAACGTTACATTTCGATTCGTTTGTTACTAGTACATACGTTTCACGTGTTGTGTACAAAAGAATTATATTAAATATTTTTCATATATTTCAAACACAGCACGATACTTTTAAAATTAATAACGAAATAAAAAAAAAATATATCTATAATAATATAAAAATATTATTTGTATCATATATTTATTATAATCAAAAATAAAAGAAACAAAAAAAAAAAATTATTATTATTATTATTTTATTTTTTGAATTAATAACAATCTTGAAACTATAACGAAACGACATCTGTGCTACAAGGCAGCCTAACAGCGCACCGCACTGCACCGATTGAAAATAATATATATTGTTGGTGTTTTGTGGGATAAAAAGCATTCATAATTAATGATGAATTATCTAAAATATTATGCAATTTTATCAGAACTGCATTCTTTCAAAACAAAAATTTGCGTAGAAAAAAAAAAGAACGTTTTGGTGCGTGTGGTTTGGAAAACATCTGTTCATAAAATGTTAGAAACACTTAATACGTTTGACAAGTTATAATTAAAAATTTAAATAATAGTTAATTTAATGGCTTATGGTTAGCGATCGTGGTTAGTGTATGGATATAAATAATTTTTTTTAAACATTAACGTCTTCGGTTTAATTTTAAGGGCTATATCTATTAAATGTCACTCAAATCGCTGCAACTAAAAACTACTGCCTCGTTTCATATTTTTGTTTAGTTTTTAAATTTTAAAATAATCTGCCACTTATTTATTTCTGGGAGAATTAATGCAGATTACTTCTTGTTGCTTTTTCTTTATAATAATGATTTTTACACTCGAAATTTATTGGTAATGCCAGAGTATATTAGTTTTAGTCTAGAGCTTGTAACGCTAGAAGAAAATATTGACCTTACGAACAAAATTTTGGTAAAGGTATTCATAGAATGACTCTATTAGTCTTTTTCCGTTTTCCCAACTCTCATCAAGATAACTCAAAAACGAAAAGAAATAGAGAGCTGATATTTTGGTCACGTACTTTGCACCTAAACAGTGAATGAGCAAAATTGGTTCATTGAGTCCAGTGTATTTATGATCCGACTATTGAAGCATTAAAGATAGAAGGAAGTTGTGAAGGTTTTTTTAATCATTCTTTCTAAAAGGTTAAGATTCACCACAGTTTTATCTCGAATTTAGCAGTATATTATTACAGTACATAATATTATTATTATAGTTGTATTTATAACTGTATACACGGGTATACAGTTCATGGTATTTTATGAATGCTAATGATTAAAAACATTAATACTCGGTCATATGTCGACTATCTAAACAATTAAATCTGTTAGTTTTTATCCTGATTTATTACACATTTAGTTTTTTACATTTGGTAGAACAGTTCGGTATTCTGTAACAACGAATATATAAAACTTTCGATTGCGGTACTGTATTACACTACACGTGGATATTCGTCTTTGGAGTTTTATTTTTCCAGATTCTAGGCTAATCTTCCAGAACTTTCAACCTACCTAAAATTTCTGACTATCTGTTTCCTACGCTTAAACTGTGTTATACCTAGCTGCGTAAACTCAGGGAATTTCCTGGTAAGCAAATCGGATTCCGAAGGTACTATCACAGAAACAATCCATATCATAATGGAAGTCAACATAATTAGTCGCAACTAGACTTGAGTTTCCCAAAAAGCTATACCAGAGAAAGTACCTAGCGTAATTATAAGATTAATTAAAGATCCCGTAAATCAACGGTCTTAAAATTGGAATAATTTCCAGTTTTATAACATCGTTTACCGAAAAATACCTCTTGTGCTTTTTCAGTAAAATGAATTGTTTTCGGGATATAAGTTCTTTAAGTTTTCTTAAAAAAGGGTTACCACGTTTGTATTACCTAGCATTCAAGTATCTATATTATATCTGTATAGACGATAATAAATTTATGACAGAGTAACATTTTAAGAGAACTAAAATAATAATTTGATTTTGGAAATTATTTGTATTTTAAATTTATTGATTTTAGCTACTGTGGAATTGAAGCTAAATAGTTCTATAATTTATTCATTAATATTATCCATTTACCCAAGTTTAAAATTTATCCATTTATGTTACCTGACCTGATGACCCAAAGTAGCCCAAACATACGGTAAATTTCCACAATGTTATAAACTTGTCTACCATATTCGACTACAAAGTAGTCATCATCAGTATGAATTAGCTAGTTGTAATGATTCTCTGAGGAATCTGTGCAAACTGTCACCAAATTAGCAACGAGTAACATTTCCTCAGAGAATCATTACAACTAGCTAATTCATACTGATGATGACTACTTTGTAGTCGAAATACGCATTTATAAAATTCAAAATAATTTGACCTAGAGATCTCGTTAATAATTATAAAATTGTCTACCATATTTCATCCAAATCATCCAACGTTTTCAAAATCAGAACACCCATAAATACACAGATAAATACAGAGAAATGAAATTGTACCTGACTTCGTTGGGTCAATTGAAAAATAAATTCTTCATAGCTATAAAGACTAACTATTTTTTGTATTTTAATAATGATAAAAAATAAAATAAAATAAAATAATAAATTATATGCCTGTGAATTCAAAAAATGATCACCGTTTAGCTTTTTGTTAATTTATTTGTTAATTTTAGAAATAATTGTATTTCATTACTCATTGAAAAAACATATATATCCCACTACAAAAAAAAAAACAAAAACTAAATATTGCATACCAATTTAATATTAAAAATACACGTGTTGTATAGTGTGTTAATTTATTTTCCACATTTAATTTTCTTTATTAAAATATAACCTTGATTTTAACCTGAATAAACTATCAAGTATTGCCAGTATACTTCTATAACAATTGTAATTTCGAAAAAAAAAACATTTCTGAAAATAAATTAATTGTTAAAACAAATACAATATCCTATAATAAAATAAATAACCCCCAAAAGTTTAATATGGGTGCAGGTTATTGTTCAGGAAATTTATGGTTTTACAATGGGGGCATACGAATACTTATATATTGAATTTGAATTCTTTATTTTGTCAACAAAATTTGTGTATTACTCTATAATTTTTCTTTCCTTTTATACGTCTTTTGCAGTAAAGAATAAAGAAATATATGTTTTGACTTTTCAAAAAGTTAATTTATTTATTTATTATTATTTTGTTGTTTGTTGTTGTTGTATAAAATGGATAAAGAATCTATTTATATATTTGATATATTACTGGTGAAATATATGTTATAAAAGTTAATTATATATTCAATCATATAATATAATTGTCATGTGGAATGTGAACAGATTCTTAAGAGTTTCATTTATGACGAGGCCTAAATGGATTTAATTTTTGAGCTATAATAGATAGAATGAAATATTAAATTATACATAAAGTAAACCTAATACCTTAGCTACCTAGACTAGGAGGTTGCGGGTTCGAGTCCAGGCAGCAGCAGTGTGATCGACTATAATTAATCGGACGGTTGTTTGATCATATTATCGTCGCTTGGACAAGAATGAAGTAACCGATTCAACCCACATGATTTAATTATAAACTTAATTGTAATGTAAAATTGGATATAGTTTAAATAAATATAGATTAATAATAATGATGTGGGTGGCCTCACTTATAGATTCACTGACAGTGTTAATTATTTAGATATGGGTGAATATTGTTAGAAATCTTTGACATATCAATGATGATGGATCAGAAATAAAACGAAAGCTACTTCTTTTAGAATAATTTTTTTCGATAATATTATTGAAAATGTATTGAGCATTGGATACTTAGAATAAGCATGACGTTACAGAATAAATCTTTGAACTATTTTAATCAATAAAATATACTAAATATTAATTGCATACAGGTATAAGAGTGTTATATAATAACATGTATTATTATTATATTTATGATTCTAGTATCACCTCCCTTAAAATTTTGTAAACGTCTTCAATATTTGCTAGCGTTACCAAACTTTATATTAAATTTAAAATACTCTGAAATATTCTATATATGTTCAGTACAAAAATTTTAAATTGTTGCAGAAAAATTTTTATACTTCAGAATTCTTCTTTGTGGCATTAAAAATTGTCCAATTATAAGTCTCCAAAGTTTGATCTAGAGTGGGCTGGCCTGGCATTCGATAAGAGTATGCAAATCCCTTTTACTACAATATTACTGGCGATACGCGCCTAACTTTATTTTCATTTGCAAGCTACAGGAGAGTGCTTAGCGAAAAAACAAAGTAAAAATCTATCATAAAATAATCCAAATTCTGATATAAAATAATTCCAATAAATATCGCCTGCTACTACATGATACTTATTTTAAAACATCTGTTAACAATTCTGATGTTCTTCAGAGCTTATAATAAATGAATCGTAATACACAAAAGTAAACAAAAAAAAATCAATTTTTTTGTTCTTTTTTGTTTGTTCATCTATTTTTTTTTCCATTTTTAAAAAGAATTTTTATAACCATAAGTATATATGGGATAGTAAATAACTTGTAGTTTGCAATAAAAGTAATAAATTTATAAACATTTGTTTAATTTGTTTGTTGGTTTTTAAGGCAATATATATTTAAATAAATTTGCATAAATATACAGATTGGCACAAGCAATAAAATTTAATGAATGGATATTATACAAAATTTTAAAACAACGGAAACTTAAGTTTCGAGTCCCGTTAGAATAATTTATATGATATCAATATCGTAAAAATCGTATTGTGATTCTGGGATTAAAACAATGTCATACGATATTAATTCAAACATACCTATTATCTTTTGAAATAACTAATTCTAGAATCACCTTAAAAGGTTGGATTAATTATGCCAAAAAATTTACCTTGATAATTTCCTAAAAGGATTCTAATTGTTTTAAAATACTTTTTAATTTTTTTTTATTAATTAACACTTCTTAATTTTGTTATTTATACCTCCAACTTACTATTATATTTCAATTAATTTAGGAAAAAAACACTAAGTAGCTACTTTTTTTCAAATTTAATAGTTTTATTCAAATTTAAAATAAAATTTTGAAATTATGACTTTAGGACTACACCAAGTTTAATGATGAATGACAAAATTATCATGCGTCTAGCATACCATCGACTTATTAATATTATCCTTGATCTCGTTTCTTTAGAAGAGGGGCTTCTATATTTAGGGATATTTTCTAAGAGTAAATAAGTTAGTTCAATTGTCGAACATTTTTTTTCTCCAAAAATAATGTTTACACCAAAAATTGAATTAAAACTATAAACCATTTAGAAAAAATTGTCTTGTCTTATCTTTTCCCTTTTCGTAATATATTCCTTAATACGAGTATTTTGTGCAATACTCACCTAAAAGTTTATTTATCCAAAGTTTGTCATTATCAACACTATTCTTTCCACAGAATAACAGCCCTCTCTTGTGCGACATTGTCAGATCTCGTTATGCTTCATTTCGAGGACATGTATTTTTCGTTGGACAGTCTGATAGCATTTAGTATCATAATCTGTTACAGATCGATTTTGCACTTATTGTTTGTGATTTTCCGAAAAAGTGTATACATAAAGAATCCAATCTTTCTAATAATCAAGGTGTTTTAGGGTCGCCTTTCTGTAGGCACTCACACTGGACACCACTTTTTTTGCATTTTTAATTTGCATAATAATATTTAACTTTGGGACAATTACATAAATTATAGTCAAAATAAGTATTTTTCTTTTATTTTTTTAATAAAATTTTTCAAAAAAAAAAAAAAGCCTATAAAAAATTTAATTTGCTGGCAATATATATATTTTTAAATACTTCTTTTTTGTTTCGTCTTACAAAATAATTTCTTAGAAATGACATTTATTGTTGTAAAAAATATTTATGATTTTTTAATACAGACATTCGATGTTGTTATACGTCGCGTTAAAAGAGGCTGTATGGTGTTGTATGTGACTATATTGACTGCATCTTCCTATTAAAGTTATAGTGAAATACCTTTATAGCGAGGTGAAAGATTTCATATCAATCAATATCCATAACTCGTTATAAAGTGTGACAAAGTCTATCAGATGCTTAAATCTGAATTTCTTGTTAAATTAGGCCTTTTCAATGCTATTAAAAATAACTAATTCTATTGAAAAAGTTTTAAACCTTCCATCTGCAGTTCCATTTTCGAAAATTATTCATAATGTTTTAAAAATAGTCTAAGTATTGAAAAACTCCATCAGTATCCATATAATAAGCAAGATGAAATTATAAAAGCAAACCATTCTATGCAAAATTTGTCGATAACCAAGATAATACTGAATTCGATGTGAGTTCTTTTTGTTCGTATCGTAGTCACAATGTAATTTGAACGTTGAATAAAGCTTGTGATTTGTGCAATATTTTTATTTTTCGTCCAGTAGTGAATTTTTATACTCTTCATTTATATGTATAATATGTACATTAATTATATATAACATGTTTCGATATTAATTTTAGTCTAAAGTTTGTAATGCTAGAAAATACTGAATGCAAAAAAAAAATTTTGGTATATGTATTCAAAGAATCACATAATTAGTCCATTTCCGCATTTCCGTTCGTCGTCCATCAAGATGGCCGTTCAATCGTTGATACTGACCCATGTGTCGAGTATCTAAATAATTAACTCTGTTAGTTGGTATTTTCATATGTTAAATTTGAATATAATTTTTCAAATTATTACTACAGAATTATATCCATAACGATTTCGGAATAGGTATCGATAAGTAGTGTGTTCATTTTTGCATAATAAATGAGCTTTGGCTCTGATTTCAAAATAGTTTTATTTATCGATGTTTTGGAATCACTTGGGCAACTTTCATTTCGTGATTGTTAAGATGATGCAGACGAGCGAGCAATAGGTTGGAAACCATTGAACAGAGAGATTGGATTGATAGGTAAAGTTTTGATAGGCCCCATTGAAAGTGTTCAGGATGATTAAATTTGATAAACATCTCATCAATCAACTATCGTAACGGAAATATGGCGCTCGCACATAACTTCTATTTATTCACTGAAATTTCGATATCATGTGTACCGCAAAATATAAATTCGCTATAATATGCGAAAATCTAAAAATATTCAGTTTATTTCTACATGATATGACATTGAAATATCGAAAATGCATTTTTTACCTATGAGATAAACTTCTTTCATTCCATTTCAATCTTTTCACCCATTTCAATTTCTCAGCCAATCAGAGTTTGTTGAAATGAAATGTTTTGAAAAATCACTATGAAAAAAAAAGCATAAATATACCAGAGTAGATAATATTTGAAAACAAAAAAAATTATAGTAGAATGAAACCAATTGGAAACGGAAAATAGTATGATAATAATGAAAGGAAAAATAAATTACGGACGATCTGAGTTAGGGAAGAAGAAGGGGGTGAGTTTTTAAGGAAAAAGTCACACAGTTCCAAGTAATGGAACTTGGAAATAAAGTTAGCAAATTCGATGCATGTAAATACAGATAAAATATTCATTAGTTGTTTTCTCATCGTAATTAGAGAATACCTAATTTAATTACATGCGTATAAATTAAGTCATGTAAAAAGTTAGAATAGTAAAAAATAATAAATGGAAACAAATTTTTTTTCCGCGATACGAGCAATATTCAATTTGTTTTTTTAAATAAAAACCATAAACACTTACCAAACAATATATCATCATAATTAATATGAGTTGAAATGGCTTGCTGATTTTCTGCCTTTCTCCATAAAGGTAGAATAAACTTCTATAATGAAAAAAATCAATAAAAGACATTGTATAATTATTCAACTATTATAAACATACCTTTGACCTTATATGATTTTGCATGTTTATTTTTGTCTGAGCATGCATCTATGCTCTGACAAGTAATCGAACTCACTGATTCCACATGATTGAGTTCATCTATAATATCATTTTAACAGCTGATCTAATTTTCAATACGCTTGCGTAGTCAAAAAAGTGTCATATCATCGGCCAAGCATCGGCTGAAGATCGCAAATTATTATAGAGCGTATACTACGGCAGGCGATGATAAGCCAGCCATAGGCCGTTTAAGAATGCCGATGCTTGGCCGAGCATTGGTAGCCGTACCTTGGCCGATCAACGGAAAATAGTTGATCATCGGCTACTTTGTATGGGCACCCGTAATTTATTTACCCTTCTATTTTTATCATATTATCTTGCGTTTCCAATGGGTGTCATCCTACTGTAATTTTCTTCCACTTTTTATCATTTTTTAAGGCTTCTACTCTGGTCTAAAATCGGAACAGAAAATCGCAAAAAAATGAGGTCAGGGTATTTTTATATTATTATTTTATGTGATTAAAATGTTGAAAATAGATATTTTTACTTAATAAACATACTCTAATTTATTCGACCAAACCGGTCTATATATACAGTAATTTAAGTAAATATATTCATATACGGCTACGAGGAAGCACTGTATTTGTTAATTATCATTGGTGTTATAAATTAGATATATGTAATAATTACTTTTATTTGCTTATTTATTATTAATTACAATGATTTCTTTATTAATTAAAATTATTGTCTATCAATTGTTTATTTCACCCATAATATACGGAAAATTCGTATTTTTTTACTGGTGTTCTAAATTCTATTAAAAAGATTTCAAGCATAAACATTAAGCTAATGTATTCGACGCTAATATAATTCATGCAATAGGAGTTTTAGAGATATTTTACATTTTTTAGCTAATATATATCATTAGTAACAATTTTTACTATATTGAATTTATTTCACAAAAAAAAAGTATAAAAAATTTAATATCGTTAATAAGTTAAATTCATCGTTTTTAATAGCAGCTGGAATTAGCTAGTAAATTATTATTTATTAATATTTTTAATTAATTTTTATTATTGAAATTTATTAGTTTTTAATCAATTTATTATCGTCAAAATATTAGTGTTTCAATTATTTTTGTACTATTTTTATTAAATTTGTTAATTGGTCGTAAATGTTTTTATATTAAAAGTTAGATAAATTTGTAACGTTGAAATGTATTTTTACCACTTAACGAAGACTAGACGATCCGTTACGTAAAGTTCATTAAATATTTATTGGCTAAAATATTACGGCTATGTCCAAAACAACACTTATCAGTGTCTACTGCATCTTTCATGAATAACCAAAGTTTCAACCTCTTTCATAGTTTTTTAAGATTGCACAAGATCGTTTTCTGGTTTTTATTTATTACCAATCTGCAAAATTTTATTTTGTTAATAGGATCATTTTATAAACATGCTTAAAATTCGCTGCAAATCTTTTATTTTAGATTTACACCAATCAAATTAAAGATTTTCATGGTTTCAATTTTAACTACAAACGGATGAAATTTAGTGGAGTACAGCCAAAGCTTGAAATAACAAAAATCCCGCTTGATTTTCAGAAATAATAAAATAGCTGCCTATTAAAGTTATGAAAATGAGACATTTATTTAGCTTCCCTATTGCAAAATTTATTTGAAAGCTATCAAAAATTTAGTGCTATCTATGTGCTCGTTAGTTGCTGTATTTTTGAATTTTGGACTTCAACTTTTTCGGAGATACCGACATTTACCGACAGAGTGCACATCTTACTCGTACTCATTCTCGTCTTCTAGGGACCCATCCATAAATTACGTCACACAAATTTCATGTTTAATTAACCCACCACTCCTTCTTTCACATTTGGTTACTTTTCTGACTTTCCCTTTCCACTGATTTGACGTGACATTATAATTTACACATATCTAGTATAATATGATTAAATAAAAACAAAAAGTATTTTCATTTTTCCAAGCTGAGACGTAATTAATAGATGATCCTGAATGTTTTTAAATATGAAATGCCTTTAGACAACAGATATTGTATATTGGACAATCAACAAAACTATAATATAAAATGGTATTTCAAATTTAAATAAAAAAATATAAAATTAACTCAATCGATTTTGTTATCAATCAATCAAATCAAATATTCATATAGATTTTTATTTCATATGTAGAATTATATGGCTGATTTTGTGTGTGTGTTGTTTATATGAAATAAAAAGATTCATTCGAATTAGCCGACAATGATAATTGAAAAAGAATTTAATTATAAATATTATCTACAATGATTTAGCTATGGATATACACCTTTTGTAATATGTAAACCTTTGATAACTCATCATCTTTATATACCAATCTGTTCTTTTATAGGGTGATCGATTTGGATTTAAACTTGAGATCTAAAAATATATTATGCTAACCTTCAACCAACTACTTCATTGGAAGTCATGATGCTCATCTGCTTTTACAAAATTGAAAAATTATACAGCCTAAAACCATTAAATAAAAATAAACTTATTAAGCTATCTGACTTTCGAACGCTGATATTCTCTTCACACCCCATTTTTCATGTGAAACTAAAATGACGATACATTTTGAAACCTATATGATCTAAACTATTTTGCTCAATGTTATCTCTTAAAACCATATCGCGGATTTTTTCGATCATTTCTCGAGTATACTCATACATACGGGACGTCGCAAATGATGTTTATCGTCTGTAGATGCAAGTTTAAAATCACTTATTCAATTAAAAACTGCCGCAAATATGGGAAAAGATGTGCTAATGAGCTGAATCAATCTTAGGTTTTACTTATTTTACTGTTAATCATTTTACATAGAAATCTTTAATCAGCACTCTAAAATCACTTTTTTCCATTTCTTTAAACAAATAATAGTTTTCTACTTGCACTGACGATAAGAACAGATTACGTTATAAATATGGCTGCAACTTTGACAAATAGCTAGTGAGGAACGATGCATACTATAAAAAGAACAATAGCGAGTCAATTAGTACCATGTTTTAGATTTTTTAGAACTTACCACATGCCCTCGTATTTAAACTCACACTCAGTAAATCAACCTCTACATAGTGGAATGATATAAAAATTTGAAAACGTTGAATTCAAATTCATTAATAGCCCCAATCTAGAGAAAAAAAAACTATATAGCCTATATTCAAAATATAATATCTATACTGTAAATATTTTTTTACAGTTCATACTTTAAATAAATTTTTTCTCCTTTCAAAAATTAATTAATTTACTCAAAATTACACAATCATACAGCGTAAATACAGACAGGAAAAGAATAATATTATTTAAAAATAAATAAAATTATATTTATTTTCATTAAATTATTTCAATATACTAATTAATATAATTACTTAAATTATGAATAATTGTTCTTATATGTTTTTTAAATAACTTTTGAGAGAAATTTTAATAAAGTATAATATTAATTAATTTATTAAATATATTATATGTTTTTATTAATTATTATTATGTATTATTTTTGTCGTAATTATATTTAATTAAATTAATCAATAATAATGTAAATTATTCAAAGATTTTAATTAATTTAAATTAAAGGGGATAATGTTCTGTATGTTTAAGATTAATAAAAATACTGTTCAGTTCTCATAATGTATATTCGTATAGCGGTGAATTGATATTTAAAGTTTTTTGAAGTTGATACGTAATTAAGGAAATATTAAGAGAAATTTTAATTAATGTCTTAATTTATAAATACGATTGATTGCTCGTTGGCAATTTAAGTCTTTATAATTTGTTAGTAGCAACAAATTTTGCTGATATACATGTTTTCATTTCAATTGCTTTTGAAATTTGATGTCACTGGTTGTGCGATACCAAGTACTTAATATAAAACTGAGTGGTCTATCCAGATAAGATGCCATTTTTTCAACTATAAATTATTTACATATCTATCATTAAATGGCTAGAGAGCGCTCTGTCTATGAGGGTTACTACTGTTAAATAACAAGTGACGATAAAAAATATCGTACAATGAAATAATTCAAGAATTTGATGTATGTAATTAATCACCAAAACAGTTTACAAAATTTTGAATTAAATAAATCCTCACTAACATTATAAATTCCCAAGTGAGTTTGATTATTTGTTTGTTACGCTTTCACGTCTTTCTTAACCAATCATTATGCAATTTTGCAAACACGTTCCGTAAACCTAAGGCTACAGTTGACAATTATCAAAACAAAATTATTTTATAGTTATATAGTTAAAATTATGAATGAAAATTTAAAATAATTTAAATCATACATTATAATCTATAATTAATGATGCTGGCTTGTTAAGAAATTTCGTGAGCAATCAAAAGTTGAAGATAAATTTTAGGAAAAGAACGGTACCATCCACAAAAAGTAATTTAAATATTTTTTTGCACAGAAACCTAAACTAACTTTGCAGAAAATTAAAATTTGTTTGGAATAAATTTTACTTTCAAACTGTAGATCGAACCAATATTTAATTAATTGTATCTTGCATCTCTGTTATGTAGTCAAATTTATTTCTAATTTTTTTTTATTATTTCTTTTACAACAAAAAAGTTTTACCTTAAACTTGCACTTTCGAAAACACTGCCTGGCTGTTAGAACTTAGTTCGAAATTATGGTGCCATTTTTATGGTAAGTTTTATTTCTTAAAATAGACCTGCTTACTTTACTCCCATTAAGAAATCAAAAGTTTTAATTTAATGACAAATGGGAAATGTTGCCTTATTTAAGTTTAAAGGGACTCTTCAATTAAAAGCATTACCTGCATAACAACTTTCAATTTCGCATTTAATTTCAATCTACCGTATAGTATCAACGATGAAATTGGTTTCGTCGGCGAAACTATATTTAGTTAAATACACTAGTTATACTCAAATATTCATTTCGTATCAGAATGAAGCGTAGCTAAAAGTTTAACTGATCGTAATATAAAAATAAAATAATAAAAGTACAAAAATAGAACATTTGTCATTTTGGTACACTATATTGGATAATATCATATGATTTGTTTATAATAAAAGAAATTATAGTGAAATTTCAAAGGAAATATGCAAATTATGTACTTAGACAAAAAGTAATGATCAATTTATAATTATGTTTTTATCGCATGCTTTGATAAAACTATGGGTGCAAAGATAGATGGAAAGCCATAGGTGCAAATACAAACACGGTTTTAATATTGTATTATAACGTAATAAAATTATTTTTTTTTTTGTAACGATAATATCATGTTCATACTTTTTAATGTTTTAACCTTTAACAATAAATTTATTTTTAAGTTATTTTAAAAAGTGTTTAAATACACTTTATTGCTTAGGGTACGTTCATTCTGTAGAGGAATATTTATTTCATAAAAACAAAAAGCTCTCTATAAAAGCTAAACTTTTATTTTAATATTGACAATGATTGCTTTTCAATTTAAATATGTATAACATGGAATTACAATATATTTCATTGAATACCTATATTAGAAAAGTGAAGCTTTACGTTTAAATTCCGATTATTCTTCACAATTTCCGACTGTTCCAACTCCGATATAGGTTAGAAATTTGGTACTTTCCTCCAATTGATTTTTACATGATGTAGAATGTGATTAACAAATAGATGGAAGCGATAGGAGTCAAAGAAGTATAATGTATTGTCTTTAATATATATTTATAATAATGAAAAACAAATTATGTTTCAAATTTTGATTTTTTTTTGAAAATAGTGAGTGGGTGGGTAGTAAGAACTTACGTAATATTTTATACTTATAAACTAAGAAGCTAAGTGGATTTTTGGATAAAGACCATACGCTTTCGTTAAGCATCCCGAAGAATTTTCTAGAAAAATTCCAAAAAATTGGGAACAAATGATGTACAAATAATCAAATGAACGCACTCTTATTTTTTTAATATTTACACGCGTGCTCTATGATTTTTCGAATAAGATAAGAAATGAACGTAACCTATTAGACACTGCACATTATTATTATCTACTATAACCACAACATAAGCGATAATATTCTCTATGAAGATGAATATAACAACACAAATAATTTTATAGTATTCTGAAAAAAAAATCAACGATTTTATTATAAACATGAAGCTGTTGTTTTAGTTGGGAAATAACACACACTTACAAATACACATACTTACATATAAATTTAGTGGTGCTCCGCCTTCACATCACTGTGATTGGTCAACCACTAATGGCTACATGCCAAGTTATCATGTTCAGATCATAATTTACACCGTTAAAACTCGACAAACTTAAAATAAAATACTATAATTTCTTACTTTAATATAATATAAATTTATCCTTTTTCATTTTATTTTGATTATCACTCATTCAACTCTTTTCCACTGACGCCACCATATGAATCTGTATATATGTATATATTTGTACCTATATTGCTAGTTAGGCTATGTTATTTTTATTATAAAAATGATATACTATTGAATAAAATAAGGTTAGGATTTGTTTTTCTTTTTGGTTGTTGATGTTATTTATGAATTGTCATTTTATAGGTTATGTTATTTGTCATTTATTTTTTTATTAGGTTATATTTAATTGTGTTATTGTTTAGTTTTATGATTTAATATTTGTTTTTCATTTGTTATGTAGGTATATTATAATCTTAGTCGAATACCATTTTTACATGTAATTTAGATTCGTATTTCACTGTCTATTTCAACTAATCTAGTAAATTTGTGCAGATATATCCCTAAAATATTTTAAAGATTTAATTCGAAAAATATGCAATACCTACGTGACTGAATAGAATATCTATTAATATGAAAACTATCACTCCAGTCCAGACAAACAAAATTTTAAACTTTTTAAGAAGGTAGAAATGTAGGTATATTGAGATTTAAATTTTCTAGGTTCTTATACTTATTTTTTACTTTAAAACGAATATTTTATTTAAAACTAAAAAGTGAGTGCATCACAATAAGGTGGAAATGTTGAGCAAATAGAAAACTATGTATTTCGACGATACCATAGTATACATATTATATTAGATTATATTAGTAACATCAAATTTTGAAGTATGTTTAAAATATTTTAATTTGAAAAACACTTATTTAGTATCTATATTGAAATTAGATGCATTTGTTATCTTATTTTAAAACGTAGATAGGGCGAAAATATAATATCAAATTATTCGGTTAAAATTTTTTGTTTAGTGCTGGCTGTTCAAGGGAAATATTTTTATTATTATGCAATTAATGTACTGCATAAAAATTTACAAATATACATTATAAAAATAATAAAAACACATTAATCATATTTTTTTTTATAAATTTGATCAATTTAAACTTATAGTTATATTTTTTAAACTTTCTTAAAAAATCGTAATTAATATCAAAATAATTTTGTTTAGTTTTAATTAAAATTATTTCAATATTTTCATTAAAAACTTTACATTCGGCATACTTAAATTTTTGAAATACTTTCACACAAAAAATATATGAAAAAATTATAATCTAATTTAAGAGAAATAATTCTTTTAACAAAATTAATTTTGGATTTCTATACAGGTGAAATTCAACTGAATTATTTACGTATGTTTGTATTGAATAAAAAAACATAGGTAATTATATTAATTTTAGGTATAATCGTTGTATTTTTATTATAAAAGAGTGACTTTAATTATTATTAAAATATAATTATTGTATTAGATATACTTTCAAAACATAAAAAAAGGGTATTAAAATTTTTTATACAAATATATTATTGCAAAAATTGTTATAAGAAATAATTATCATTATATAGGTGAAATTTTGATTTTTATATAAATATTATTTTTGAAGATTAATAATATCTAGGTATTGGATAATCCGTGGGAAATAATATCTTCAATATTCAGAATATAAAGTAGTTCCTTCTTGTTGCGTAGCCGAATTTTATAATTTTTAATACATACATAGTGAACTATAGACTATGTTCTGTGTGCACGCTTCTTTTTTTTATCTATACGAAACATTTCAACCAAGTTTTAATCACCATGATGATCTCATTATTATCATTTTGGTAATCAATAAATTCAATATTAAAACTGATTGATTGCTTGATTTCATTAAAATAATGAGATACCCTTCATGATCATTGACTTCTGAGTGTATAGACGTAAGTAAACAAGACTTGTAAACAAGAGTGATGCAATGGAATATTGGATTTTAAACTTAGAAATTCTATTTTAGACTTAGGGTATCACCATCGACGAATTTCAAGTATAATTTTGCACTTTATATAATTATACCACAGTTTGAAACTGTAGGATAGGCAGCATAACAAAAATATTTTGTTCTCCGACTACCTTCTAAATTAAAGCAAAAACTTGTATAAATCTTTTGGTGTGGAAGATTGAGCTTTTGTTCTCTACAAGATCTAAGTGTCTCTTTATTATTTCAAGCTAACATCTTTAAAGATGTTTTGATATTTCAATGTTTAAAAATTGTGAATAGTATCTAATAAATATCTAAAGAAACATTAAGTTTGTAAAATAAAATATTAAACCATACTGCTATTATTGGCAAAAAAGCCATTATATATCGGAAACTAACGGATTTAAGATTTATTAAAATTTCTTCATTATTATTCAGCAAAATTATGCTATTGAAACTGAATAGATGTATTATTTCCTTTGCGAAAATTACAAATGAAACTTTTTGCTTCGTCTAATTTTCACTTCATTAAAAATTTTTAAATCATGAGTAATCAAATCATCAATAATTTTGTCTTCTTGCATTGAATATTTATTGGATTAGCTGGCAATATTATTGCGAATGAAGAATCTGCAGGGAGTTTATTAATATTTTTCGGTATTTATATTTTTAAAATTAAGAACGGGGAGTTAGTTCTTTAGGTCTTTTTCATAATTTAAGATTATTGTAAAATTTGGATTTTTCTCAAGTTTACAGATCTTAATGTACATTTTTAGAATTTCGTTAATTTTAATAAAATCGTTAATTTTAAGCAAGATTATTTCCATCAGAACATAATTTTTTAATAGAAAATAGCCGAGCGAACGTGAAGTTTTACATGAATTCTATAAAAAGGAATACGAAAATGTGAAAATTTATTTTTTATTGTTTAAGTTAATTTAATATTTTAATATATCTGTATTATGTTTTTAACATGTAAAACACATTTTTAAGTTTCAATACGCTATAGTAACAGTATAGAACAACAAATAGGTATTTTATCATGAATATATTTGTCAAAATTAATACAGTGATGATTCATTTTTTGAAGATAAATACGAATAGTATCATTTGACTAATTATTTATTGAAAATTTGTTGCCTAACATTCATTAGAACATACCCAAACGTATTGTACGAAACCTATTCTTTTATCAACTTTAGCCACAAGATTTTATATCTAGATAATGTTATTCTTGATAGACCGTACAAAAATCACAGAGATTCTTCAGTGGAAATTTAATTTATATGTAATTAGTTATTAAAATGTGTGAAAGATTTTTGATTATTTCATTATTATTTTTTATTTTAAAATTAAGCCATATTACCTTAATGAAAATAAAAAATAAATCAAAAAATTATTTTATTAAAAGTTTATAGAAGTGGCGTGCGCAGCTTAACCTAAATTATTCAAAAGACAAATTCAGAAAAATTTCTCTTCAGCAAAATAAACAATTTTCATAAATTATTCAAAATTTCCAGAAAAAATGTAAATGTATTAAACTGAACAATTAACGTTAATTGTTGAACCACCCAAAAAATGGCTGAGTGGTCTATATTTGAAGAATTTTTAATCATTAGTGTTCATAAAATTCACTAAATTTGCAGTTCATATAACTATTAATATTATCATATAATAATGCGTTTTATAATTAAATATGTATTTATTATTTGAAATTGAGCCGGAATTGTAGCGAACAGTTTACGAACGATTTAAAACCGATTTTGTTCATTTACAAATTTATTTTTTTGGTCTAGAAAATATCTCGTCAAAAATTCAGATGGCCTTCATTTTTAAATTACCTTGATGATGGACAGCCGGGTGGCAGTGAGATGGAAATGAACTAATAAGCAATGTCCGACCGAACATTCGGCTTCGGCTTCGACTTCGGCCACCTTCGGCTAAAAAAAACACATTCGGCCACACCTTCGGCTTCGGCCAAAAACCAGCCGAAGGTTTGGCCGAAGCCGAAGGTTTGTATTAGCCGACGAAAAATGACGAACTTAAACGAACCTGTGTTAACCGGCATGCGAACTATACAAACAAGACAAACAACTTATTACTTAACAATAACATACACGTGTTTTTTTTTAGTTTTAATTTTTAATTAATTAATACGCAAAAATTTTGTTTATGTTAGTGTAAAGTTGGTGTCAAGTGTACAATCTGTAAACGCATTGAGAAGTTTGTGAATAACAAATTAAATGTAAGTATTATTTTTGTATAAACTCCTCGATTCAAAACAAAGTGTTTGACGAACGACGAGATCGAAAATACAAAAACGGAAATGTTGACATTTTTAAGGGAAAATTCTAAAATAAATTCAAACAAAGCTATGGACGTGGATGCAGACGTAGGATCGCCTGAACACAAAGGTTCAGGTGCTTCAATAAATCAAAGTCCTGGCAATAAATCACCGAATGACGATTTATGGGATGCACACGACAAAATGCCAAATATGATCGAATCAGGAGATTCGGGCAGCGACGAACATCTTGTTTTTGAGGAGCAATTAAATTGTTATTTAAAAGAGCCCCTTCTGCGGAGGAACGGTGATATTTTTCAATATTGGGCTTCTAGTCCCTACATTTATTTACGAGCCATAGCAAATAAATTTTTATCAGCTTCTCCCACTAGTGTTCCAAGTGAACAACTTTTCAGTGCTGCTGGGCAAATCTATGACGATAGAAGAACCAATTTACTTGGCGAAAATATGAATAAACTTTTATTTTTAGCCTATAATATTCGGCTGTTGGACTTTAATTATTAGGTTTATTTAATTTTGCTCAAATTTAATTTATTGATTCAGTGATTCTTAATGATTTGTGATAATAATTTTTAATTGAAATTCTGTGATTGTGATTTGTGATAATAATTTAAGTTAATAATAATTAAATTAGATAGCGTTTATTTTTATTTTATAAAAAAAAGAATGTATTCAATCAGTTTATTTCCAGAATTTTTTGTTACCATAATTGTTTGGAGATATAAAATAGAATAACATAAATTTCACTGCCTACTTTTTTATTACTATATCAATATCATGCATTATATCAAATAATTTCTAATCTCCAACGAAATTATATGAGTTTAAAGCCAGTATTTAAGATTTTTTTTACGAAATGCAAACATTCGGCTTCGGCTTCGGCTTCGGCCGAAGGTTAGAAGTAGCGCCGAATAATCGGCTTCGGTCAAAATCAGACATTCGGTCGGACACTACTAATAAGGTGATTCTATGAACAACCCCATACAAAAAGTTTGATAATACCTTATATGTGAAGGATATAAAAAGAGACACGATTGGAATCCATTTATAATTGCTTACTAGTAAAAATAACCTCTTTGGTTTTTTCTTAGATCTTTCTATAAAATTTATGTTATTTGAAAATATTTTAAACCGATTGTTTAAATATACCTATAGCCGTTACAAATCTCACAAACAATGATAAAAATCGAATAAATAATTTTTATTTTTTATATTAAAATAACTATAAATAAATTTATTATTTAAACGATATTTAAATTAATAGCTTTTAATATGAATAAAAATTACAATAAATTTTATATATGCTTACGAAGAAAAGAAAAAAAATTAATCTAAATTAAAAATAAATTTAAATTTATTTCGGGTACAATCGAGTTGAAAAATTTTACAATAATCACTCACAATAATATTTATCGACATTTATTGTATGCAATATATTTAGTAAAACGGTGAAGTTTGTGCATTTATAGTAATTGAGTGTCGAAATTATATCTTGAGTAAGCGAAGATTTTTGAAATTCATAAGTATAATTTATTTACTGAAGTAGCACATAAGAAATTGAATCTTGGGAATGAGTTTCTCGCCTTTTGATGGTATTATATATAGTTCTTTCAATAAAATCTTTCTTTGTCGCCTTTCCTATAATTCGATCAAACAATTACATGAGATATTTTTGAGTTATTTAGTGTTTATACATAAAATTAGCGGTGAATATTATTTTTCTTAAATAATAAGTTTATAATAGAAATAGATTAAACTTCTTCAATCGTGGGTATCACAATAACTTATAGACAAACTACAATTCAGAAACAACAAAAATATGGTTTCAGATACCAAAAACGAAATGAAAATGCTTGAAGGAACATATTTTAACAGGTTTTTTTAAAAATTTTATGAAATTAATGTTCCGATTAAAGAATTGTTTTTAACTATAAACTTTTTAATTATTTTACATATAAAAATAAAGTGCGCATGTTTGGTAGAAGCACAAGAATGACTAAAAATAGATATTTGGTGACTAAATGCCATCCATGTTTTATATAACATTATGAACCAAGTTTATTGATCGTAACTGTACACATTTCGAGTTACATTCAAACCTATATCCTCCAAATTGTTTTTTTTTTTGTATTTGTTAAACCGGAAGAGAATATATATTTCCTGAAACAAAAACTAAAACTATATACATAGATATAATAAATATAGCGTTTAAAAAATAACTGATGATGATTTTCTAATTACATTCACAGCTTGTGCTACAGTAATAGTTTTAAAAAACAAAATAATGCGTTTAGATTTATTTGTAGATAAATTTCTATATATATAAATATATATTAACGTTTTTGTGTTTTGTTGTAGAAAATCATGTGATGACTAGAAGAGTTACTGTGAATGTTGTTTATAGATTAAAACAAAAAAAAAACTCTTAAGAAATTAATGATAATTATAAAAAAAAAAGCGGAAACAAATAATTAAATTTAACTGCAATAATTTACATTTTTATTTTTTTTATCAGTGGAATTTTTGTTCTTGAAGAATTGATATTATATTGAAATTGTTTGTTATAATCGAAAATATTATCTACAGAGTGTACCGTTATTTCTTCCAAAGTTTTGTATTTAATACCAGAGCCACCGATTGTTAAGCGTTCTTATTGTTCAAATGAATGCTCAGTTTTTTAGGTCATTTCCTCAACTAAGGTAAATGAGAGCTTTTGAGGTTTTGTGCCTATAATGAAATTTTGTTAATGATTAACGAATTGAAACAGATTGTCTAAACTGTTATTACTAGAATTTTTATATTTAATGAGTTATTTTGATTCTATTCTAATTTATAAATGAAGCAGTCTGTTTTATTATATAAATAATGCTTTAGTTACAAATATTTAATTCATAAAATTTTTATTTTCTAAGTTTTATCATTGATTATTGTCGTTATTGTTTTTATAATTGATTACTGTTAAAAATTTTTTTATTTATTGTTATTTTACCGAGTATTTTTATTTATTTTATATTTTATCATACTCCGTTGTATTTTATTTTACCTTTATGATATTTTCGTTTAAGGTATGAAATCTATAACCAATTATTATACTTAATTTGTGGTTTATATATTCTGTATATGAATATATATTTATTTTACAATGAAACTCATTGTTATAATTGCTATACGGTTTTTATATAAATAATTATAGACATGAAGTTAAGGTGACAAATTGACCATTTTCTAAATCTATAGGCATTTTCACAATTTTATAACTATATATTGTGAAGTATAATTTTCTAAAACATAATAAAATTGTTTGAAAAAAAATGGAGAATTGTTTGAGTTATATATTTCATAGAATTATCACGTTAGTTCCGGTTCTCATAGCCATATTATATTATTTATAGAGACTTTTCTAAAATTATGTACATGGATGTATTATGATAATGTAACAAGTTTTCCTCGGCAAAAATTCTGAACAGCGAATCGTTTTCCTATTGGGAGCTCCATAATATTTTTGATTAGCTCCACAAAGTTCGGAGCAGGAATTAAAAAATAAGTGCAAAAATAATTTTATCCAACATGTGAGAAAATTAAAAGGTTTTTTCCGGACAACCAGACATCCATTTTATAAAGTGGCGAAAAAAATGGTTAAAATATTTTTGAATGTTCTGTCTACAATAAAAAGTTGGATGTAAGTTAAATTGCAGCTTGTGGGGAGAATCGAAAATTTTATGTCATCAGAAAAGAAAACGGCCAAAATTTAGAATTTTTGTAGCGGAAAAAGTTGCTAAACGAATTTTAACTAAGCCATCTACAAAGTGTTATAAATAAATGTATTTATAAATGATTTGCTTATGGGATTTGTGCATTCCGTTCTATGGTATACAAATATCTGGATACAAAATAAGCAAAGTATTTTTTGAAAAGTTTATACATTTAAATTTATCCTTAAAAGGAAATAGCAGTAATTAATTTTACAAAATTGGATGCCTCTGAATAATTTTTTACGAATAACATGAAAATCTTACATTTACAACGAAAAAGGGTAGATGATAAAATTGAAACTTAAAAAAAAAGCAATGGAAAATATTTATCATTTATGAGTTTTGTAAAATTATCTAGGTTTAAAACTAAGAAAGATAAATAAAAAATAAATAGAAATTTTTGTCTAAATTATATAAAGACTTTACTAAATAAATGTAAGGCAATATTTGTAACTCATTCTTAAAAAGTGGTAAACTAGATATAAAGTGTATTAGATATTTTCGCCTCGATATAATAGATGTCTCCTCAATATTTTAGATTTTTTCTTTAAATTAATAATAATAATATAAAAAAAAAAAAAATGAATTTTATAGGTTACATAAGACATATATTATTATTATACATAAAGTTATATTATATATTATATAGTTTATATAATAATATAACAAAGTGTATTATTAGGTACATAAGTGGTCACGTGCTGATATTTCACCGCTTGATATCAAATATATTCTTCTATTCCTTCCCATACAAAGGTGCCGTTAATGGCGACAGAGCCATATATCGGCCGATATTAGGCGACAAACGCTCGGCCAATTCTTGGAAATTTTTAATGGGCCATATCTGGTTAACTGTTATTAGCCATTCATTCGTACATAAAGATAACAAGCGATCAACAGCCGTTCATCGGCCGATATTAGGCGACAAACGCTCCGCCAATCCTTGGAAATTTTTAATGGGCCATATCTGGTTAACTGTCATTAGCCATTCATTCGTACATAAAGATAACAAGCGATCAACAGCCGTCCATCGGCCGATATTAGGCGACAAACGCTCGGCCAATTCTTGGAAATTTTTAATGGGCCATATCTGGTTAACTGTCATTAGCCATTCATTCGTACATAAAGATAACAAGCGATCAACAGCCGTTCATCGGCCGATATTAGGCGACAAACGCTCCGCCAATCCTTGGAAATTTTTAATGGGCCATATCTGGTTAACTGTCATTAGCCATTCATTCGTACATAAAGATAACAAGCGATCAACAGCCGTCCATCGGCCGATATTAGGCGACAAACGCTCGGCCAATCCTTGGAAATTTTTAATGGGCCATATCTGGTTAACTGTCATTAGCCATTCATTCGTACATAAAGATAACAAGCGATCAACAGCCGTCCATCGGCCGATATTAGGCGACAAACGCTCGGCCAATCCTTGGAAATTTTTAATGGGCCATATCTGGTTAACTGTCATTAGCCAATCATTTGTACATAAAGATAACAAGCGATCAACAGCCGTGCATCGGCCGATATTAGGCGACAAACGCTCGGCCAATCCTTGGAAATTTTTAATGGGCCATATCTGGTTAACTGTCATTAGCCGTTCATTCGTACATAAAAATAACAAGCGATCAACAGCCGTTCATCAGCCGACAATCAAATCTATGAATCATTTGCGCATGACCAATAAATTTTGTTACTCGGTTTTCAGAGCGTCATTAGTTTCATTTACGTATCTCATTTTATAGGTTATATTTACCAATTAATGTTACAGTCACAATGTCTCAAGCATATGTGTGTGTGTGTCTTCTATTACACTTTATTTGTGACATCGTAAGTGACCAGTTCGTGCGTGAATATATTCTTTTGTCTCCATATTGAAAATTATAATAAAATTAATACTTAATATTGGTTATTATTACTAGAAAGTGTTAAAATAAAACCTCATCTGTTGAATGAAGTACAAAAAGTAAGTAAATTGTAAAAAATAATTTTAATACTGGTAGTTATATTAAAATAACAGGTACCTAATAATTGCAATTATTTTACAGAAATAAAAAAATTATTAGATGTCTGTGAATGTAAAAACAAAAAAGATTCATTTTTAACTATTTAATTACTATAATTAATACGTATTTATAGATGGTGAAATAATATAGATTTATGCTGTTGTGGAATTTCTGCCAAAACCAAGTGATGGAAAAAGAGAAGTTGATTTAGTACCATCAAGCTGGCTCACATCGGGGGGTGGGGAAGAAGTTTAGGTAAATTGATTTTTATTTAAACAATAATTATTTTAGTTGTTAGAATTTGCTGACATGAATTTATATATTTATAGAATCCTTGAAAGAGTTCATAACCGCTAAATTGAATGAACAAACTGCGTTACTTCAGCGTTATCTAGCGAATGAAAAAAAAGCTTGCAGTACGACTTGAAAAAATCCGTAGATGATATCAAAAACACATTGATTGCTAATAAAGTAGCTACAGACCCTCAACTAAGTGCTTCAAATGCGATCGAAACTTTGGATGTGGAACTTCCATTGAAAAATATCGAACAATTTAAAAATTTCGATGATGAATTGAAGAATAAACCATCAAAACGAGAGGCATTGGTAAACATTATACACATTGTTATATTATTTTATTATATTAACGTTGAAATTGAGTTTAGATTGATTAACTATTATAATTATTTGTAGCTTACATTTTTTCGGATCAAAATTTTTGGCGAAAAAACAGCGAAAGGATGCATAAGTAAAATGGCATCTGCTTTGATGTCCAAAAATATTGAAAAGCATTACTCGGGTACTGGAAAAAAAATAAAAGGCTTAGGGAAACTGAAATTCAGCGCAACAGAAGTATTTAAGTGTATGGAAGGTATGAAAAATAATAAATACACTTACACTTCACTAATAATTTTTGTATAATTGTGTTTTTTAATTTATTAAATTACTTGTTCTTTTTTTTTTGCAGATGTAGTAAAAGCAAAAATTGGTGACTGTGCGACTGCAAAAATTTTGCTGGAAAAGTTGGGCGCTGGTTGTCAGGACAAAGCGATCGAGAACAGGGCCGAAAACAAAGATCCTTATCTTTATAATAAACAATATTATTACAATACTTTTAAAATTATAATTACGACATAAATTTTATAAAACTAATATTTTATCAATAATAATAATAATAACTTTAAACTGAGAAATGAAGTGTTCGTAATCAATTATAATAATTTTTAGATACTGAAAATAATGTATGGCCCATTGCTGTTTGCCGTCAATGGGCCGATAGTTGAAAACATATCTGGCCCATTGCTGCTTGCCATCAATGGGCCGACGTTATCATTTCAGCTGTAAACCGTTTATCGGCCATTGAAAATTACCATCAATGGGCCGATAATTCAGAAGATGTCTGGTCCATTGATGTTTGCTATCAATGGGCCGATAGTTGAAAACATATCTGGCCCATTGCTGCTTGCCATCAATGGGCCGACGTTATCATTTCGGCTGTAAACCGTTGATCGGCCATTGAAAATTACCATCAATGGGCCGATAATTCAGAAGATGTCTGGTCCATTGATGTTTGCTATCAATGGGCCGATAGTTGAAAACATATCTGGCCCATTGCTGCTTGCCATCAATGGGCCGACGTTATCATTTCAGCTGTAAACCGTTTATCGGCCATTGAAAATTACCATCAATGGGCCGATAATTCAGAAGATGTCTGGTCCATTGATGTTTGCTATCAATGGGCCGATAGTTGAAAACATATCTGGCCCATTGCTGCTTGCCATCAATGGGCCGACGTTATCATTTCGGCTGTAAACCGTTTATCGGCCATTGAAAATTGCCATTGCTGAGCCATTAATCGACATTGTTGGCCACGTAATGGCCCAGTCTAGGACCGATTTCCAAACTTTGTATGGGTTATAGTATGTCGTACGTATATGGATCCACGTTCATGCATTCTTAGATACACAACCTATATAGAGTTAGAATTAATGTTTTGAACACTGAAAATTGATGTTTTTCCAGCATTTTATGTTGTTGGCTGATGATATTTTGTTTAAAACATAATCTGTTTTATTGATTTTTTATTTTTCAGAATAAAAAGTTCTCATAATTATTTGTAAGATAATTTATACATATAGAAATTTATTTTATTGATTTTCAACATTAAATCAAATAGTTTTAGTGGAAATAATGTTTTTCAACATATAATTACAATTTTTACTTGTTTCCAGGACAATTACAGATATAAGTCTCTAATCATATTTTTAAACGGCTCTGTGGCCAAGTGTTTTTTTTTTTTCGTTTTTGAAGAGGCCAGGGGAAAGAATTAGTGGAAAGATTTTATCAAATGGGCACTATTCTGTATGGGAAAAAAAGAAAAATGATTATTAATCATATAAGCAAATGTATGTTTACAATTTCATTTGAGCCATGAGATTCTAATTTAGATTCAATATATGCATTTTATCATGATATTTTCAAAGAGGCGAATCCCCTGGTTTTCTCTAAAATTTTGTAATTTTAATAAATCTGTTATGGAATTAGATTAACATTTTTGTTTTGTCGCGTTTTATCAGTAAATTGACCTCTTAACTGAGATATCATGAATGAAAATTAAAAAAGCTAGTTTAAATCATTTTTAATGAACATGCGTAAACCGAAAAACTTGCATTTAGTTTCCTTTGGAATTGGAGAATCTTAGGTAGGAATATGAAGTCTATTTTCCAAATTCTTGAGTAACATGGAAAATTATGAGTCGAATTAATTATTAAAGGACCTCAAGTACTTTAGATTCAGAGATCTAATTGATTGGTGCATTTGAAATGATCTGAAATATGAAGGTGAAATATGGCTATGCTCGATTAATAATATTTTTGCTAATATGGAACATAAATTTCCCCAAAAAATGGAGTTGATAAATTTCATGTCTATGTTATATATAGCTATAAAAATTTATATACAAAATAAATATGTCTATAAATCTTAAAATATATGACTGTTGTAAGAAGCACCATCATGCACTTAAAATGACGGGTAGCGTGCGTAATATTCATTCAAGTTATAGTTTGTTGTGTTGTTGTTGGTTACCATCATATTTTATCAAATACATAACTTACAGAATGTTTCAAAAGTTCAATGTATTACCGACTATAATTTTTAGATGGAATCAACTGCGGTAATTAGGAGACTGGCTGCATTGTTTCATGTGAAACGAGCAGTCCCTCATCGGATTTCAAAAATTTTATGTACATAGGTCTACCAGTTTGCTCTCGCCGTTTTTCTTTTTTTAATTTGAGGCTTTATTACAACAAAATGATTACACACATTCAGTTTCCAAGTATTGTCCATCGTTAGCGACCACTTTGGCCCATCTCTCGGGCAGCAGGTGAATCCCGCGGCGAAAAAAGTCTTCATCTTTCGATAAGATCCATGAGTCGATCCAATTTTTCACTTCTTCATACGAACAGAAGTACTGGTTAGCCAGGTTGTGTGCCATTGAGCGAAATAGGTGAAAACCAGATGGAGCAACATCTGGAGAGTACGGTGAGTGAGGTAAAACTTCCCATTTCAACGTTTCGAGATATTTTTTCACCACTTTAGCAACGTGAGGTCTAGCATTAACAATCAATTGCGTTCTACAAAGCAATCGATTGATGCGCCTGAGACAAACTAAATTTTACAAAAAAAAAAAAAAAAATATTTTTAATGTATGCCAAATTAAGCCCTCATATTGATGAAGGGGAGAGTCGCTTATAAAAGCAAAATTATGTTATTACTATAGCAAGAAGTTTAGATATTTGTTACTTTTATAATCTTTTATTTTAATTTCAAGAATTTGACTAAAATTAGATGTGTAATAAATATCACTACATGCTTCTACATATAAATATGATACTTTCGGCAGTGAAAAATAAATTATGAAATTTGAATAGTTTATGTACAAATTTACTTAAATATTCTGAATTAGAGTTATAAAAGCAAATTTTTGTTCTATACTATTAAAATTAAAAGTCAATATATTTTATATTACGTGATCTAAAATAGGAGCTGCTCGAGTGTGACGTCATGTTGTCATCCGTCAATTCAATCTAAACTAAATCTTAATTAGTAAAAATATTTGCAATTGTTATGTTTTGTATTATACCAGTTTCCTCAATATTATATATCAGTATTACATCAATAAAATGGCAGACAGCGTTTTTACGGGAATAAAAAACATCTTAATCTAATTTATATCAAGAAATCTTGTTTATTTTGCCAAAATATCTTTTTCTTCTGACTTTTTATTAGGTAATCAATGTTTTTAAGTATTTTTTTAATCATACTACTATTTATATAATACTAAACTACTTATTCAAGAGCATCCTGAATGTATCATAGTAATTAATATACGATTATATTGAGTTTAATCAAAGTTCCGTTTTTTAATGTATAATGTAATAATAAACTTGGAATAGTTCAAAATGATATTCTAAGATTACAAGTTTTAAATCAGTGATTCAAAAACGATAATCGATAAAAAATCTAAAACAATAGTATTTCCCGGACCACAATAATAATTTTTGTATGACTCTGTAACAAGATTGTAGTATATGAGTGTAAAATAATACTCGATTCAATTCTGGTCAGCATTATGTTCGACTTCAAAACAATAGACACATATAAATTTGTTATGAGATCAATTTGAGAATAGTCACAAATACATCAATAAGTTTAATTAAACAAATTTTCTTTCGGACAAATCTGATTTTAAGTACACATGGACTGAAAAGTCCCGGGCCTAACAAAGAAAACACAGTTTTTTTGGTTCAAAATTAGCTTTATTCATCAACGTAATCTCCATCAAGAGCAACGCAATCATTCCAGTCCACTGCGTTCTGCATCATCGGTGTCTCTACGACCACGTTTGAAGTCAGCAAACCAACGTTTTATTGTTGTTTCTGATGGAGCGGAGTCCTCATAACACTTTCTAAGCCATTGCTTCGCTTGAACGGTATTTTTTCTCATCAAGAAGCAGTGTAAAATTAAAACACGAAATTGTTTTTGATCCATTGTTTTGAAAATAATTAAAGTAGCGTCACTCTTAGCACAATAACTCACAAACTAATGAATAGAATATCATGAAATTTTAACAGCTGTCTTTTGAAGGTTAGTATTAATTGAAAAAAAAGTGACTGCAATAAAACTAGCACCATCTATGTGTTAGGCCTGGGAATTTTCAGTCCATGTATAAGATGAAGTGCTAATTGTTCATTTTAAATGTTTTAAAATTAACTTGATTTATTAATTTTATCTTTGGCGTATGGCCATTAAGTTTTGTATACCGAAGGAATAAGTAGATGTTTGACAAAGCCATAATTTCAATCGCATTTTGTTGAGCGGCAACCGCATTTTTTGTCACAAGTATATGACAAATGTATTATTGATAATTACTCCTGAATGGAGATAGTGAGTCAATATTTTACTGAAAGTAATGGTTTTGGAGTAACTGAGTAAGGGAGTCAATATTATCATAAATGAGTTTAAATTGACTTTCAGGGATATTTACGCATGATTTTCGATGTAACTTGGCTTTGCAATTACTCATTGAATGCCTGAACGTAATTATTGCACGAAGTTAGTGTTGACAACAGCATATTTTTCCCAATAAACGAAAATGTTTGAAAGCTTTTTCATTTAAAGACTATTAATTTTCTGATTAACTTTTACTGCAAGTACAACTCCGCACAAACTCAACAAATTTATGTACTCAACTGAATTTGATCCAGTACTAAAGTGATATTGTAAATAACAATAATTATTTTTTTATAAAGGATGATTGTATTTGGAAAAAAGAAGTGTTATTCATTTTATTTTTATATATTGCAGTGGATTGACTATACATAACTAATAAAAGGCCTAAAATAGTGGTTAGTCGATTGGAATTTAAAATATTTCTGGTGTAGGATTATTATTATTATTATTTTATATTAAAAAAATTATTTCATTTCTTTTTATATCCAATAGTTTATGTTTTATGCATTCAGAGTTTGTATACTTGTGTGGAACCATTTATATGCTTTATAAATTGGTTATTATGAATTCAAGATGAATATTTTTTGTTTTGATTTTAGGGTTCCGCATCATATAAGACTTTTTCAAGAGTAGTTAAATAAATAGACGTTTTTATCTGGTGAAAGTAAACATCCGACTCTTGCAAAAAATCCCTAAAAGCTAAAAACTACATTTAATGCTAAAAACACCATTATAAACAAAACTGTGGAAAAATGCAGTGTTCCCATGTATACCAAGAGATGAATTAGCTGTTTGGCTGTTTATATCAAAAAGTTCATATATTGAAAATTCAATTTTCGAGCCTTGAACACTGGTGAATGCATGTTGATGATCGAAATGAGCCAACATTTGCAGCAGCATTCTTTTTGCAGTTGTAATCATAAATATTAGAGTAGCTTTTCATGTACAAGTAGAGTCAAAATTGGTTCCAATGTACTTGTTTATTAATAGTTTTGACGGTCCGATTTTTAAGGATTTTTTTGTGAGAACCAATGAAGAAACGGAACTTTGGAGTTTTTATCATTTATTTATAAGTATTTCAAGAGTATACATATAAATTTATCTAAAAATATTCATTAGAACCAAAGTTATAGAGATTTGAAGACACCTCTCTCGAAATCAACTGGTTGGTTTATCTGAATATAAAAAAAAGGCGGTGTATGAATCTGTAAGCTTATATCAATAGAATGGACTATTACGAAAACCCTTTTTTGATATATGATGGAAGAACGTTTGAAATAGATAGTATTGAGAAAAACACGTTAGAAGTTTCAAGTACAGTTACAACCATAACTAGCTCTTCGAAAATGAATTTCACAACGTTAATAACTACAATAATTTCTAAACTTTTTTAAACTTTTCTCTAATTGTATAATTATATACAAAGATCTCAGATCTCAGAAGTTGACAGAAAACAATAAAGTCGTCTTCTCAGCTTTCAGCTTTGCGCTCTGAATACCTGCGTCATCTAACTGGTGTATCTTTATAATAGCTTAGTACTTAAACCCATTAAACCAGAGAACCCCCTTCCAACCCCAGTTTTCCAGTTGATTACCAAGCCACGCTTGAATTTCATAATATAGCCGATTAAAATTTTGAGGAGCAGAAGTCCAGATTGAGGAGATGTAAACTAATATTGTACCCGTTTTTAACTACGAGTGTGTTTTGCAAAATATAAATGTCGAAACTTATCTAAGTAATTTTTTTAGAGGTCCATATATAAAATTATTATCCCTTCTAAACATTACCGATGTTGAATCGCAAATCATAACATTTAGAAATAGATTATGATTCTTACGTTTAAGACGAACCGATAAACTCATTATAGAAGAAATTCTGATGCATCGTGTTGAGGACATGCCTGGTTTTAAAAAGTAAATTTTTCAGTTGAAGTTTGTAAAAAAGTAATACTCAGATCAACATCTTCACCAACAACAATTACATCTGTTGGATTGAAATATTTTATTGCAGTTTATATTATCAGTATATATCATCAGCTTATACTTGACAAAATTATGTTCAGTAGAAAATTTGCCATAAAATTTTATTTCTTACTACAATACGTGAAAACCTATGACTGTATATATATATAGTCATGGATTTTAAATCTATGATAACATTAAATTTTATTTTTTACATAATACAAGAACTTTTAAATACAAGAAGCAATTAATATATAAATTTCCTATTCTGGACTGGCCTTCTTGACTCTTTGATCGAATATCTAAGTGTAAATATTCTGGTATCGATTAATTCTGTGCACCTCTAGCCCTTAGCAAACATACCTATGTGTATGCTTAATCAAATATATATAATTTTTATATATTTTTTTATTTTTAAATATAACAAATGATATTATGTAGATATGTTTTAATTAATCAGCTCCAGTACCTATAATATTCTATGTATAATATATATAATAAGTATCTATATATATCTATACGACATTCAGACAGAAATCCAATTAAAATTTTCTATATATTATTATGATTATTATTATGATTATTTTATATTGTGTACTATTTTTTTATTTTTTTTATTCTACAGGAGCAACAAACACGCATATCTAATAACTTACCTTCTTGTTTCGTGTGATATTCCTCCTATATTACCTAAGAAATGTTTGTTGCGATAAAGTAAAAATAATAATTAATATTGTATCTGATACTACCTTTAAAACGTGCTTCTCAATGTGGAAAAGACATTCATTCATTCATGCGGTGATTGTACGAGTTTGCTAATTTTTATTGTTTTTTATTATTAAAATATATAAAATGCTACCTACTACTTACCTGTGTGGGTGTAAAATTATTCATTTAGAAACAATTTTTAATTAACAAGAATATACAGCGTGTACCTATAAACTATAAGCTTAAGCGAGTCATATAGGAACTACAAGTTAACGACAAGTTTATTAATATTTCTACGATAAAAAGTGGTAGCTATGGTTCCAATAAATTACTTTTTAAAAAGAGATTTTATTTTATAAAAATAGACCCTCAAATAACTAAAAATTAAAAAAAAAAAAAATTATTTCTATAAATTAAATTGCTTTTTAAATTTCCCTTGAACTATAAATGTCTATGTTTTAAATAACTGTGCTACGACAGTTATCCCAGAATCTTTCTCCCACTTATACACAGCTTGCAGCAATCTGTGAACATAGTAGTCAGGACAGGTGATTCTGTGTTTATTTTAATTAATTTAATTTAATTTTTTGAAATGATATTTTTTTAAATGAAACAAAAATGCGACGGTAAAAAATACAACCACATGCATCTATAGGATATAACAAGCGATAGTATGAGAGAAAATTATACTCTGTGTAATACTTTTGATTGAACTTTATACTCTAATATACGTTAAAGTATTTAAGGTATGTCATACTCCACATACCATAAGCCTCTCTTATCATATGTGAATGAAAACTTTGTTTTTCGAATGAATCAAGAATCCATATATAAAATAACATTAATTTCGTTAAGAAATCAGGATAAATCCCTAAAGAAATAAAATATAGTCGAAGGCATCTTATTCCAACCTAAGAATCTTTAAAACTCGTTGAATATCCAAATTTTCTTTTATATTTTCTTACCCATCAGTCTTTTTAGTTATGACTTGAAGTAATGGTTTGCAAATTTTTGGATGTTCCTATGTATTCTTGCAGTACTCTTTTCTTGCTATTTATGCTCACAGAATTTGTGTCTTGGTAACATTTGGCCTATGAGCTGCTGAAATATTCTGAGCATCTCAGCACTAAGTATCTTTTTATATATTTAGAACTTGTTATGATGTTACGCATCAAAATTTTTTCAAAATCTTCAACACCAAAACGAGAGGTAATTTGTAGTTAGTGGCTGTTTTCGTTGGCTCATTTATGACAAAAAAATTATCAACACTAGAGAAGTTCTTCCTGAACCCAGTCGGATTTTTCTTCAGATCACTGTACAATTGTCTGTTATATGGCAAATAAGTATCGAAGAAAATATCTTGTATGTAACTAAAAGTAAACTCAAAGGTCGGTAATTTGTCAAATAATGTTTATCCTCCTTCTTGAATATAAATATCAGCCTGGAAGAGAGACATGTTTTGGCGATATCACCTGTGTAAGGTGTTGAATATGATTGTGGGACTACTGGCCTACCGACTCAGACAAGATGACTTCATCTACTAGTATCTTCTCTGCTTTTTCTTTTTTTAATATGAGAAAACAATAGGAGTTATCGTATAGAGTTTCGTAGTATTCTTTTATTATTCGCAATATTCCTGTCATTGAAATTCATGTCCTTTGGTCAGGAAATATTTTGATTTCTTAGAAGTCCTTTCTGAACCCAGCCAGATAGTGAGTTTATCCCAGATAGTTTTACTTAATGGCCACCGTATACGCTATAATAATTTTCTTTATCAAGTGAAACAGGTTCATCATTTTCCCCTGTTACTTTTGTATCCTTTTTGTTGATTTGAGTAAACAAATTAAGCAACATCCTCCCCTGTTTATATTCTTTACTTAGAAGTTTTTTTTTTTTGGTTACCAAAATCAGTTAATATTTGGTATTTGGTAACGTCAAATACATAAATAAATAAAAAAAATATGCAAGAAATTATAAAGTTAAAAAAGACATAGGTAACAAATATGTAAGTACTTTGTTAAATAAATCAAAATTACGAAAGAAAAAACGATATCTTCCAAATAAAAAAGTTAAAGGTGATATAATTTATGGGTATTTTAAAGTTTTTCTTAATTTTCATCAGTAAACTTGTAACAGATTTGTATAAATGAATTTAGCTGGCTTTAATCGTCTACACGTGTAAGTAGCTTGTGTAAATGTAACGAGAAATTTTAGCTTTTTTTATTAATATCAATTCTGTTTGAAACGAGAATTTAAAAAGTTGTCAATCTGAGTATTAATTATGCTCGGATACGAGTCAATACATTGTTTCCAAATCAGTCTTTTCCATTTTCGAAATTAAGATAGTACAGGTAGCTAGATATAACTGAAATTTTTTCTAATTTTTTTGTTATAAATTGCTGACGAAAATAATAGCTTATTCTTAGTTTGTTATTTTTATTTATTTTTGATTTTTTCGAAATTTTGAAAATCAGCTTAAACGTCATTTCTATTCTTAATTAATGATTAATCGGATTCTGTTTGGCTCATTATTTGTTTTTAAAAAAATGTAGGTTCATATGATTATATGACTTTTAAATTACGTCATAAATATTAATTATGAATTTAAATCATTTAAAATAAACAATTGTAAATATTTAACAGAACAATAAAAAATATTTAGCATTGAAATTTAAAATAATAATTTTTGTTAAAACATAGGTATTGTTGTTCACCTTATAAATTTATCATTATAAATATTCATAATAATAATCTTAATATCAATGAGTTATAATTAAAAATGTTTATAGTTTATTATAATTACATTTAGCGAATATCAATTTGTTTAGTGATGTCATTTTAAATATAATATAATAATTGATTCAAAGGTACAGAGAATGAGTTAGTGTTTTTTACTAATCTAGTTAATCAGTAATGACGTTTCGATTTCTGTCCCAATTTCCTAGATCAAATTTTTTGTATTTTTATAAATACGTATTTCGACTATAAAGTTGTCACCATCAGTATGAATTAGCTAGTTGAAATGATTCTCTGAGGAGAAGTTACTCGTTGGTAATTTGGTGAAAATTTAAGTTGAAATATTAGAATTGAAACGGCATTTGAAATAAAAATTATTTAATTTCATAATTCATTTTTAGTTTTGTACGTTCAATTTTTAATTTGAGATTTTTTAATTGATAAAACCACGTGGTCCAATATTTCAATATCATTGGTCGAACACTAAACACGTGATCGATGCTGATTGGTTGACGTAGCAATTTCATAGATACTTGGAAAGAATAAATTGCGCTTACACCAACATATACATATGTGTAAACCGTCACCAAATTACATCTCCTCAGAGAATCATTACAACTAGTTAATTCATACTGATGATGACTACTTTGTAGTCAAAATACATATTTATAAAATTACAAAATAATTTGATCTAGGAAATTGGGGAAATAAATTCGAAAAATCTCATTAATAATTATAAAATTAATATCGTTCTTGTGATCATATAAAGATATGATCATTTGTCCCGACTGGATAGCAGTGCATAGCTAAACCAACTAGAAACCATTTTTGAATTTAGGTTCATTTTATAATGTAATCATCCGCTACGAAACGATTTTTGGAAATTTAAACTTATAGTAGACGTGTGAGGGATGAATTTACATGAAAATCTTTGTTCATTAAAGTAAAAAGCATGCAGATTTAAATTACAGTTATTGAGCATGAATAAATAATGACATGTTTCTTGGTTTTAGATATTCGCATTGTATGTTTGGTGTGAGAACGGATGGGTGAAATAAATTTAGTATAGGAGTATCGCCTTTTTTAACGGTATGAACTTCAAAATTGCAATTGTATCTATTCATCATAAATAAACCAATTGAACCATTGAAGTGGCGAGACTGTTACAACACCAGTTTATATAATAACTATGTACATATGTAATACATTTTACATGATAATACAGCATTATCCCTATGACTAGCTAGCATAAATTCCTTTGCATTAACGGACGTCATTTGTTATCTTACATTATTCATTTAAATTTTATTTTATTTATATTTCTCCGAATTTTATTTACAATTATTTCTTATCATTTACTAATTTTCAACGAAACAAACTTCTTTAGGCACTTGAGGCTTTTTAGAGATGGGAAAAACACTAAAGTTTTTTATACTCCTTTTTTTGAAATTATATTAACCATCATGTAATTTAAAAAATTCCAAAAATTCAAAATTATATTATTTAGAAATTATCTTAATTGTAAATTTGTATGTTTTGGTTTCGAAGGAAATGATGCTAATCGGATTTGAAACATATTTCAAGTGAGAGCTTGTAAAATATTCATACTTTTGTGGAGTTTTTACGTTTTTCCGGGCAATTGAAATGAAAATTCCGTTAAGCAGGCTTGACATTTTTTGAGATAGAAAAGAGCCGTTTAATTCTCGACACTGTTATGACACCTATGTATATAATATATATACATAGCAGCAACATCGACATTTCTAGCATAGTAGCCATTGTATTCAACGGACCTAGGTTCGAATACTTTTGCATTCATTTAAATTTTATTTAATTTTTTTATATTTCCAAAAACATTATTTACGATTGCAGATTATTTCTCATTATTTACTTATTTTCAATGAAACAAACATCTAATATAACAATGTAATAAAAAATTTAAGAAATATATATAACGTTTGTTTTAGTGCATTATTTTCCATATCGTTTAAAACAAAAGCATTAGGTATGTTATTGATTTTGATTGGTACCTTGGAAAAGCTTTCAATTTTATGTTGCGTTTTATTTCACGTTTTAATTTTAAATCTCAACGAAGATGTATCATAAGCTGTACAGCACAATGAATACTAAAAAGACACGTGTGAAGTTGGGCGGTACAAGTTAAACAAACATCGATTGAAATGCATTTTTTTTTTCCTAGTAGTGAATCAGTGATTTGATTTTAATGTTCATCAGTATATTATAATAAATAGTTTTTGAATCCTATAGATTAAGTTTGAAAAAAATATTATTACCTATTATTATCTTTAGAAAAAAATAAAGCGAAATTTTAATTAATTTTTACAATTGAAATTTTATAAATTATACAAATCAATCATAAGTACTAGGTACCAATTATTTGTAATTCAAATTTGGACAAGGCCTTGAAAACTGAAAAAAAAAAGTTTTTTCAAATTAATGTTTAATAAAATGTTATCTAATTTAGCATTGAAGAAATAAAATGAACAAATAAATCCTGGGGATTAAATGATTTTAACGTTTCCTGTACTGTTTCTGAATTTTTATCATTCTTTCATTAGGATAAAATTTATTGGAATAAATTTATACTTTCTTCTATAAAAAGAAAAATCGCTGATATGGCACGGAAGATAGCGGATTTGAAAAGTGAAGAAAATTGGTCTTAATATCGAGACAAAGAAGCTCTAGGACACGATAATAAACTGTTCAAACACTGACAGTTAATGGAAAAGTGATCGAGAACTGAGTGGACAACATCTAATAATATAATATCACAATCACAGTAAAAAGTTGAATACACTGATGTAGTCACAAATCCAGAAAGCTATCAAATAAAAACTAAGTATCCATAGCATGTAGGATGATGAAAAAAGAATGTTTAGGTGAATTATGCACCCCTTTATAAATCACGTATAAATCACAGATGATATCAGCCATGACAAAGAAAGCTAATTCCGGGAGACCGATAATAATATGCCTAAGAATCGAAGAAAGTAAAGTTCAAGAAAAAAAAGCTGGTATGAGATCAAACATCTGAATAGAAAAAAAAATCTTTACTTTTTTGTCATAGTTAATAGAACCCCACACAATAACTCCTAACGACATGATCGAGTAAAGGTTTAAATAATAAATAATGCATTAATGAACTCATATCGATTATATTTCATTATTCTAATCTGAAAGCAATATTTAGCATGTCTTAATGTCTGGCTTCTTGCTTGAAAGATATTTGTATTAAAATCCCGGTTAGTTACCATTTATAAATTACAGGGCACAATAAAATTTCCCTTTCACACTCACAAATTCCAGGTGAATTATATCTTATTTCTTTTGCATAGTCGGTTGCTGTCTGTGCTATTTACATAGTTTTCATCTAAACGCCTATTCTATACCATCCACATTATAAAAGAAATTTTTTCCTATGCAGATTATACGCAATAATATTAAAATATATTTACTATTTACTTCATGCCAAATTCGAACAATTCAGTAGAATGCATATTAAACAAAAAATAAGACCAAATCGAACTGTGGAAAGTGTTTTTTTAAAAAACAATCAAATTGCTTCAAAAAGAAGAAAATATTCATTCTCAGCATCTAGTTTTCCCACTTATCGAGCTTATTAAGCAATATCTTTTCTGAAATTATTAAAGCGCTCAACCACTTATTTTAAAAGTTATTACAATATGAAAAATCGCCATATTTGGTGTTATTAAGGTTATTTTCATTATTTACGAAATCCTTTCAAACCTAACGATATTTCAAATATTAATAACTTTTGCAGTAATTGATTGAAAGTTTTATTTTCGAATTCCGTATTGGCATCAGTTAGAAAGTCTCATGTCTATTGTCATCAAATCTTTAAACGTTTGCTTTTAATTTTAAATCATTTGGTCATGAAGTTGGTGAAAATTAATACGAATCGAAAATTAAGATTTCTTTATGTATATACAATCAAGATCAATCATTTTGAAATGTAATAAACTAAACCATGGTATACGTTTTTTGACATAGCGGTTTCTAAATGTTCCAATAAGGATCGTAAGTTAATTTTTGCTTGAAAAATGTTTAGATTTATATAAAAAAAAAAAAAAAAAAAAAAAAAAAACAGAAAACTGTGTATTTAGAATATTCATTTGACGTTGTTTAGTAATTTTTTGAAAATCGTCAATATTTTCATCATACGCTTTTATCAAACAAGAAGAAGTGTTTAGTTGGTGGCCTAAAAAATAATATTATTACATAAAAGACGAGATGCATGGTAGAAGTCATCAGAATAAATCACAAAAATTGGCTCATAAACTAAATTTTTGTGATTTCTAAGAAGTTGAATTGACATTACTTACACAAACAAAATGTTATAAGTTATATTTAGTATTCAATTGTAAAAGTACAATAATAAGAACGCTACTTATAACATATTTACAAGAATTGGTCGCTTTAAGATATTAGATAAATATATTTTAAAGCATTTTATTATGTGAAAGATTTTTTGTTTTTTTTGCAAGTGTTTTGATGACTTCAAGACTAATAAAAACATAATAGTTTTAGTTTTTTAAATAATGGCTTAGTACGCAATTGTATTGTGAATTTTAAAAAATTAAAAATCTTGATTTCATAGCAATTAATTATATGAATTATTTTTTTAATTATTAGTTCAAAAATGCTTTTAATACATATTTTATCATTTAATTTTATACTCGACATATATTAGTCTAAAGTTTGTAACGCCAGCAAATATTAACCGCACAAACGAAATTTTGTTACATGTGTTCATAGAATCACATAATTAATACAATTTCGATTACTAGTCTGGTCGTCATCAAAATAACTCAAAAACGGAGACAACGAACTATAATTTTGCGTATTCTGTACCAAAAATGTATGTTTGCCAAATCGCTTCATTGGGTCCATAACCCAACTGTTAAACCATAAACCATAGAAATAAAAACAAACAAAAAATGTATGGTTTTTTTTAAACAAACTATTTTTGTCTGAAACAAACTATTTTTTCGTAAAATATTTGGCTTCGCTTCACAATTTTAGTTAATAAAATGCAATACATATTATTATTATAGGTATATATTTATAAAATATTCATAATTGTATGGACTAGATATTTACAGTATTTTATCAATTCTAATGATTAAAAATTGTTCAAACTTTAGCACGCAATCCAAAGTCAAGTATCTATATAATTAACTCTGTTAATTGTTATCTTTATTGTGTTTTTTTTTTAATTTTCATTATATTATATACATGTATTAATGCATATTATTTTACATTTAGTGATTGTATTGTATTTGTGGATATGGTACTTAAAAAATAGAATTTAATATTACAACAATAATAAAATAATAATAATAAAAAAATTTATGTATATATTGTTATTAATGATTTTGACAGATAATTAATCATTAAGATTTATTTATATTCAATAAAATGACATCTATAAAAACTTACTCATTATATTTAAGAATAAAAAGATAATCGAACATATAGCAACTAATCAATACATTCTTTAAATAAAATATGATTATTATTTAAATATTTAATACAATAAATTGTTTTAAATTGTGTCTATAGTTTTTTTTTTTTTTTTAATTTTCATTATGAACAAAATTCAAAAGTTAATTAGTTTTTGTTTTTTTTTTTTTTCGTATTTTTAATATTTGGTAACGTAATTTGAAATATATTTAGCATTGAATAAAATTTATCTATCTTGAGTTTTCAAAGATACAAAATAAGAAAATATAAAAATTCTATCAAACAACGATTGCGTTTTATAGAACTAAAAACATGAAAAAGTAGAAAACCTACTGCAGTGTAATTGATGTGATAAATTATGTTTTGTAAGTTGAATATGATAATGTTTACCGATTTATTTCGTGTGCTATTTCCCCAACTCTCTTGGGATGACGATGTCATCCGATCCGAGAGAAATTGAAATAACCCATACAGCAAAAAATTTAGAACATAAACTGTTCTTTAAAGTCTGTTCGAAAAGTCAATACGCTTTGAGTTATCAGTGATTAAAAATATCGATTTAACTAAAAAATGCATGCTTTTATAGAATTAAAGAATAAAGCATATAAAAAACTAAATAAAAAGATTTAGTTTTTCATTCCTATAACAGTAAATAGATGGCGATTTTTCGTTCAAGAAAAATTTGAATTAATCATATTTAACGTTTAATAGCATCATAAAATCGAACAAAAGTTCGTAAAATTTACCACATTTTGATAAAATAACATACAAAGCTTAAAAATTAGTTATTGTTGAAATCGATAGCTCACAAATAACGGAGGTATAATTAATTTTTATTTCTAAATGAAACACTTTAATTAAACCACTTAGCTTTTAGAATGTATTTTTGGTACTAAGATTTAAAAAAAATTACATGCGTTTTTCCTTAAAAAACCTGTTTTTTCAGTAAAAAAAAGTAATTTTTTTTCTTGCCAGTCGGTCTGTAAGGCTCGGTCTAACGATCGAGCATGACTTCTCAACTAATAGACAAATATTTAGAAACATCTCATCTATCAATTTCCGTTCTGTTTAAGTAAATATATTCGATATTGGCTACCTTCATATAATTACCTGTAATCTATTCATCTGAGTTTTATAAAATTTCGTAAGGAGATATAAATAAATTTATCATTACCGGCATTTTCTTGAAACATATTATAATCAGGGGGAGGCGGGCTGAGTAACACAAAATCGCTTGATGAAATTTGCTTTGTTAACTTAATGGTACAGATAATTTTATTTGATTGAAATGAAGGAAATTCATTTTTTCATATCGTATGCAAATCGAAACTCACTCTTTAAAAGACTTATCGGACTTACAACTATTTATAAGGGAGCATATTCGTTCATGGCAAGGAAGTTTTGAGTCTATTATTCGCAGTTTATTTCTCTATTAAGATTCGAAGATGCGTTTTTTTTTGCAATCGATGTGATGATTTTGCAATGGTTTGATTAAACGCGTTCTTACGCCTGTTAGTTATCAGTTAAATATGTAACTGATTTTTGAAACTTTTCTGAAATATAAAAATTACTTTAAAAAAAAGAAACTATTATTTATATTCCTAAAGAACTGTATTTTAAATTGTAATGTCCTTTTCTTAATTTCGGCTTCTTATTTTAAAATTTTTATTTTCAGATGGAATCGAATAATATTGAATATACAAGTAGGGATTAATTGGCGAATTGTAGTTCTAAGACAAACGGACGTAAGCTTTGTGATATCATTGGCAGAGTTTTGACTCTGACTGTATTTGATACTGAATAAAAATAAAATCTAAAGTTTGATAATGCTTTTATTTTTATCTTTTGCGGTACGATTTACCAAGAATAATAACTTTACAAACATATTTAAATATTTATTTCGCATATTGTACACGCAAGGATCGTTAATAAATGTCGATAACCTATACCATCATCATCGCTTCTCTTAGTATCCATCTATCCACCACAAATTTTTAATAAATGATCTTAGCTTTTAAACATCTTAGCCAACGAACAACATATTACAAAGAAATTATCTTTTTGTTAAAATTTTTTATAGGCACTTTCTTGTGTTTAAATAATCATTTTTCACAGCCTTAAAAACAATAATCTGTACGTTTAGAATAGTTTTTATTCCTTATAACACTCAAAATATATATTATAAAATAAAAATTTATGTAATTCATCGTTATTGATGAGTTATGATTTATCAATGGGGTGTCTATGCCCCTGCAGTTGTGGGAGTTGTATAATACGCCTTAAAACCACTAGGAGGCCCAATTTTTATCTTATATAGTACAAATACATATATGTGTATAATATTTACAACTAGCTCTCTTACACTTTAAAACGCGGGACACTTAAAAATTATGAAAATTGTGACAGCATATTATAGAGTCTTATAAAAAAATTGTTTCTTTTTTTTTTTTTTTTATATTTTTAAAAACTCACGGAGTCCTGATAATTTTTAACCCCTTTTTATTATTTTAATTTTTAGTATGTTTTTTTATTGAAAATTTATTGCTGTTGAGACAACTTCAATAAAAAAAATTTTTTATTGGAGTCTTCTGAATATATTTAATTTATTAATAATTTATTTATTTATTTAATTGACTATTTAATTGAGTTTTTTCTTGTTCTAAATGCAGTATGGTAAAAAATGTTTACTCATATATTTTTTTTTATTTACACATGTTTATATCAGAATATTTACTGAATCCGATTTGCAATGATGCTAATTGTTGAGTAGAACCATTCATTATCTCTCGAGAGCAACTCTGCCTAAGCAATTTCATCAGATCCGGATCAATATGGGAGCGCTTGGGAGTAATTAGATAACACCCAAACAAATAGATAGTTAGTTACACTACCCAGTGTTATGTTATGAGAGGTAATGCAAAGTACTTGCTTAGAACGTTATTTATTTTTTTATGAATTTGCTACCGAAAAATGGCTCTCAATCATAAAGTAGCAAAACTTGTTGAGTTTTAATGATTACACGTTAATGTTTATAAATAATTATATTATTTATATAACACTCGAAAGTCGTACAAGAGGCTCCCACATGGGTAATGAGCAGGGGTAATGAGCAGGAAACATAAATCCGATATTCGGTCAGTATTCACAGATCTTATTCCAGGTTATTCCATCCCTTTTCGATATTCTTCCATGTATTCAAGTATTTTTCTAATTTAAGTATAAGAAACATTCGTTCGCTAAGTCCCACAGATCCATGACCTATCTTTTAAATTATACGAAAAACTTTTAGAAAATTTAAATACATATACTTAAAAGTGTTCTCTAAACGTAGACGTTTTTTACATACCTTGCGGCACTAACTTTTGAAAGAATTGCCTATCAAAGATTGCATATTTAACACGTTTAGATTTTGACGCGATCGTTTTATTAGATAACAAAATCAATTTTCTTACGATTGTCTTCAGCAACTGAAAATCATTAATATAATTGATGGTATAACACTCATATATCCATTTTAAAAAAATTTGACTAGCGGTATTCGTTTAATTATAAAAATGAAAAAGTTAGCTACTTTTGAAGTGAAAGAGCGTGAGTTGTTGTGAAGTAAAAGATAACAAATCCAAAAAATGGCACAATTAAATTAGTTTTGTATTTCTGCGCTTGTAGGTATAATAACTAACATTGCAATAGTATTTCAATCAACTGACGACGAATCACCCCTGGTAATACCCTAAACTCTGTGTACAGTCTTATATGATAATATGTGCTTAAACAAAATATGCTATTGATACACACCGGTGATACAGCTTTTGTATCGTTAATAATTCTTCTATATAGTGAAATGTTTTATTTTCTTCCATAAATTGTTGTTAGAAACTATTTTTAGCGTTCCACAAAATTTTATTACAAATATCTGGTAATGTACGCTTTTATCTAGTAATATTACCTATAATTTCTTTTCTGGTATTTTGCGTCTTAATATAAAGTTTCCGTAGAAAGAACCTGTAATATAATCCAAAGGAACGGTTTTATTCGATAGACGATAGGCTACTATGAAACATTTCCAAGATTTTTCTGGGGATATGAATGAAAAATGTTTGTCTCAACTGAGAATGCAACTAATATTAAATTTGTATTAAAACTAGAATTTATTAAAATTCGCTAAACTTGAGGTTAAAGCACATAATTAACAGCAAATTTAAATGAGCATATCAGCAAAAATATATTTTTAACAAGCGAAGATAACAAATAACAGAGTTAACTGTCTTAATACTCGACATATGGTTCAATATCAAAGTTTGAACTATTTCTTGCAACTCAATTTTTAGCATATATCTTGAAGCGATTGGCCTGAAATTTTATATGCCAATGCATGGTAAACTGTGTGACGTCATTTTATTTTATCCAAACAGGAGACACACAAAAGTGACGTCACTATAAATACAATATTGTGGACTTCAACTATAACTAAATGTTTTGAGACACTATATTGTAGTATGTAGCATACATTTGTAGTATTTTAGTCTAGCGAAAACTAAAAAGTAAAAAATAAATTGGAAGTAAAAAACCATTTTAAATCAAGCTTTTATTTAATTGCCCAAAAATGAAAAAAACTTAACTTTTACTTTAAATCATTTACTATCCACTTATAACTTCAATACTTAATTTATTTGATATAGAAAGAAGCTTATCGCGAGATTCGCTTGTGTAAATAAACAATGAAATAACTTGATGTGATTGATTTTAATTATCAAAATTTCCAAACTAAGTAAATACGAGTACTTAAATCTCGCGACAAGCTTTTATATTGTAGGAATTGAGTAATCACGTTATAAGTTGACAGTACACGTTTTAAAGTAAAAGTTTATTTTTTCTGTTTAGGGCATTTAAATAAAAGCTTGTTTTAAAAAGTTTTAAACTTTTAATTTATTTTTAATGATAACCATTCTTTGAATAGTCCAAATATGCAGCCTAAACAGTTAAAACTACACGTATAATATATTTATGCTTATTAGCTAAATTGGAGCTAAAATTTTGGTATATTTAAGCAGTTTACCAAAAATATTTGAATCAAAAGTTTTTTTTATTTTTATTTTAAAAACCAAACATTATTTTCTCTTTAACCGATTTTACTCATTCACGAACTATATATTAAGTTTTATGTCTAAAATACGTTACCAAAATTTCAACTCGTTATCTCTTTTTCTTTTTGAATTATCCTAGTCACAAACAGGCAGATGTACGAACAGGTATGTGGAAATTGACTACTTAAGTGATGATATTCTATGAACATGTATACTAAAGTTTTATTTGTGTGGTCAATATTATCTAGCGTTACAATCTTTAGACTAAAATTAATATACTTAGACATATTGTATATGTAATGAGTATAAAAATGTACTCACATTAGATTTACTGTCTTACAATTATTTTTCCTTTTTTTTAGTGTTATTCCATTGTCTGCTTGTAATCAGATATTGCAAGTAAAATTTGACCCACTTCCTGGTTTCCGATTGTGCTGAAATTGAGTCTACATATGAAATTCGGATAAGAATTTTTATTAAATTCATTACAAGCTTTTATTTAGTTTTAGCTACCTAAATAGGCCTTTTTTTATAAATTTTTAATAAAACTTGTTGCTGAAATTTCAAAACAGTTTACACATTCTTAGGCAGGGACAAGTTTTTTCATGAATAAGTTGGTTTTGAAAAATAAGAAAAAAATTTTCCTTCGTGTGAAATACATTTAAAAAACGAAAATTCATCATCTATATTTTCTATCTAAAATCATCTTTGGTTGAAAAACTACTCGATTGAGTTTTTGTATAGTTTTTAGTAAATTCAAGGACAATATTAACTGTTGTTAATTTATTAATAACTAAATTCTTCAGGGATTTATTTTTTTTCGTTTTTTCAATTAAAATTTTTGTGTAAATTTTGAATCAATCATTATTCAGAAAAAAAAAAATCAAAAAATATTTAAAAAAAAAATTGTATTCTCAGGTCATTTACAAAACAATACAAAAATATAAAAATATATCATTTTGACAACTCATAATACACAAAAAATGGTTCTAATTTTTCATTAATCATTTCAAATGGTCACCATTGTCACTGCGTGTGCCTCGAAAGAGGTTTTAAAAACTTATATACATATATTTTGGCGACTATCCTCTGAAAATATAAAGAATGTAATCAATTCTAAAAAAAAATCAAAACTATCGTGGTGGATGTGACATTTGGGACTGAGTTTATATTTCTTTACATTCGAAGCATATATTTGCGCGTTTTATTTAACACGAACGATACATTCATTATTAACCGACTTCAAAAAATGAGGGGTTCTCAATCTGACTGTATTTTTTAAGAAAGTGTTTGTTACCATGATTGGGGTTCCGATTTTGATTATTCTTTTTTATATGAAAGCTAGTACTTCGCGTGTGGTCCTATTTCAATTTGGTCCAGATCTTATGTTTCTAAGGGTACAAGAGGGACAAAAACTATTTTTAGTAATTAAATTTCATCCAAATTAATTCCATTTTATTCTTCTATCTCGAAATTTCGAATGGCTAACCCCACCACTCCGTTATTTTCGACATTTCCTAATTCCTGCCATGTGTATTTTCTATTTTAATCGTAAGATTTAACAGCTAATTTTATCGCTAGACTTAATTTTTTATCATGAAATGCGACCTAATCATTCATACTTCCTGTCATGATTGCCTTGCTTATAGAAATTTGTTTTAGTGTCATGAATTAGTCATTTGTATTTCTTTTTAGTTAACAAATAATGAAACATATTTGGGTGAATTTATTAAATAATATACGTAACTTGATACTGGTTCTGTAACGTTTCAAATTTGGCATACAAAACAACATACATTACTCTCCATCGAATATTTGTTGTTTTCTTTTTTTGCGAATGTCATTGGATGGGCAAATTGGCGCAAATTGTGATAATGCTTCTTTATTCATTTAAACATACTATCAGTAGTGGATTTAGACTTAGGCCCGTATGGCTCAGGTCTAGGGCAGCAAATTATGAGGGGCGCCAAAATTTTCAAGGTAACTAAAATAAAAAAACGATTGGGTTTTCTGTAAACTGTAAAACCAAATTTTAAAGTTTTTTTTTATTGCGCTGTTACTTTCGAAACATAGTAACATTTCGAGGGTAGAATTTCTTTGTTAAAATAATTAATCAGGCAAGTAAAAAATTTGAAATATATAACAAAAAGTATTAAAAATCATCGTTGGCTCCCCATCCTGCGGTACGGTGGTGTCCGGATGTCTTCTCGGATTATGGCTACACCTTTCGAAGGTCCAGACATAATCTAACTTAAACTAACTAAGCCTAGCATATATTTAATTCGAATTCCGCGCTCTCGAGCTGCGGTGATTCGAGTTGCTGGCTTCCGAATCCCAACCCGGGCCAGTAATGTCAAAAACTTAACAGTCCGATTAATGTTTCCGTCCTAGCAGACATAGGACTGTCCGTCCGTCATTTGGCCGGTGGCCAGCCTTATGCCACAATATATATATATATATATATATATATATATATATATATATATATATATATATATATATATATATATATATATATATATATATACTGTCACAAAATGAAAAGGGCGCCATAACGTTTCGGGCCTAGGGCGTCTTCAAACCTAAATCCGTTACTGCATGCTATTTATTATTATTACTTTATTTCGATAAAGGTGTAAGTTAATTCAAAACCTAACCTAATAAACTGAATTTCGATTATCGATATGAAATCAACATCTTTCTATCACAACGTGAATTATAAGTATTTGGACCCTTATAAGAATGTATGTTAAACAACATTTTATTATAAGGACCTTTTTTGACTATATACAACTAACTCTTATCAATGTGTCAAATCTTAAATCGGAGCGGTATTTTCTTTTGTTAATATGTTTTTATCATTTCATCTTAAATATTATTAGATTGTACCTAGCGGTTTAATATATTTTTTTCCAGTAAATTATGTCTTTACCCAATAATTGAGTATTGTCCAATATTTTATATATTTTAGGATGACATTTAATAATGATATTTAAAATTATATATATATATATATATATATATTTATTTATATATATATATATATATATATATATATATATATATATATATATATATATATTTATTTATTTATTTATTTTTTACCAATAAAAATTACTTTGAAAAATTATTATTATTAGTCGATAGTAAGGTCTGCTTTTTGAGTGATTCTTATCAGAAAAATTGAAACAAAATCAAATTGAAAAAATTGAAAAAAATTCGACTTGCCGTTTAGCACTGGTAAAGTGCTTAAATTTATAGAAAATATAAATAATCTTTTTTACAAAATTTCTTTCTTCAAAAATTTTTCCTAAAAATTAAAAAATTAATTTTTAAAACTATTTCTTACTTAAATGTATATCTTACAAATAGATATATTTTTATAAAAAATGTTTTTGAGATTTCTTGAAATAATTAATTCAATTAACATAGCTTTGCACTTGTTTTAGTGGAAGAAAATTAGGAAATTAAAGCTTCTATGATGATTTGTATATGGGCTGGAAAAACATATTATTTTTGATAAAATGGTGTTTGGTTTAAGAATTGAACTTAAAAAATACATAGACTATCTCAATTAATAGACATTCTATCGAAATACAATCATCGTAATATATTAAATAAAAAAATATAAAAAAAATGTAACGTATTTATTGTAAATTTCCACTATTTTTGAGACCTATTAATTAAATGGATGTGAAAAATAGAAGAAAACTGCAACTTAAAAAATAGCCACAGGAATTTTATTCAAAATTTCAATACCTTGTGAGTTATATGTGATTAAAAATCTGCATTCATTATTTTAAGCGATTATTCGTGAACATCTCGAAAAGATTAAAGTTTACCGGAAAAAAACGGTGAGTAACAAACTTATGAACATACATGAAGAAGTATGATTTCATTACATTCGTTCGAGTAAACTTAAGAAGTAGCATTTAATGCTGTATATAACACTAAAACAAGCAATAAATCGAAGAAAACAGTTTTTAAGATCTTAAAAATAAGTTTTTGATGTAGTCGGAAGCTCAAGAGTTCTTAATGGAAAAGACTATATCAATCTTTAATAATAATTTAGATACAAGCAGTCAATATTCATCATATACAATAGCATGAACGTGATTTCAATCAAAGTTGGACTGTATATGTGTGATGTACGGAAATTATAAACACTTTTAATTTAAAATAAAATTGTCTCTGTTTTGGACGAAAAATATGAATTATTTAAAAGATATTTAAGAAATTGTTTTTAACAAAATCATTGAGAAACTAAAAACAAACAATAACAGTAAAATTCTACGCTAGTATGTAGCATGAAATAGACTAAAAGTATTTTTAAAATTTAATCAAATTTCTACGAAGCCCACGTATTGCCTTAAAATTTTACCACAAACAGATTACTATAGCCAAAAAGCCCACTGATCAGAATATCTTGACCCAAAATTTCGCAGATCCCAAATATTTGTGATTTGTGATTAATTCTCCCAATTTTTGGCCCAATAGGTGAAAGACATAATAATGATAATAGTATCCGTTGATATTGAAAATTCGTCAAACAGCCCAGGAATGATGTCCAATTAATGGTCGATGACATATATCTTTATACTCAAAATTTGTCATTTGGTCGCATGTTTACTTAAGTTAACATGTGGTAAAATTTCCAATATATCACACATGCGCGAAATAAACTGCCTTAAATCATACTAATATAAATGTATAAAACAAAAATACTTTTTCTTGTACTACATTAACTTGTTTCCTGTTGACAATAGTAAATAGCAGTTCTTACTGTTATTCAAAATCATTGAACTTCACGAAAATACTTGATCAATGTTAGCAACATTTTAGAAATATTTCCGTATTTACAAAAATAAAAATAACGTTTATCATCATGTTGTCTTCAGTTTGCAACTTTTAATTTATTTTTTAGCATTAATTATATGTAAACTCCGCCTTTTTATATAATGGTTTTTAATATACACACACAGTAGTAAAATATTTAATTAATTCATTGATTAAATGAAAAAAATATATTATGGATAAACCAAAAAATTAAATAGTTTTTTCTTAAAAATATTCATTGAAAAGATTTTTTTTTAAATGTTTTCTTTACTCAAAATTTTCATCAAATTTTTCGTCAATTAATTGATGATTGTCATACAATTTCACCGTTTTCGTCAATTAATTACACGATATCCATATACTATCAATTTAAGATAAAAAGAATTCTATTTTATTGTGGTTTTGATTGTCGATTCCATAAATGAAATGCCGTAGCTCTCGTATTGTTTATTTTTTATTGGAAATTTATTAAAAAAATTTTTTTCTCTGTAAATCAAAGTTATAAAGTTTTTCCATTTTTAATTTACTATAATCGATAAGTATATCGTAATAAAGTATCAACTTCTATTTGTTTCAGAGATAAATATATCAAAAATAATATATTTTATTTCAAGTTTGAGAAATTGTGAAAATAAATAATATAATTCTTCACTCAGAAAATTCTACTTCTTTAGCTTTTTGTTTCATTGTTACTGGGAATATATTATAAATAATACCATGCACACTGTATCCCGGAAAGTCAATCCCAACTCCATACTCGTTTACTGTTTAAGATATGGCTAATGCAATGGTAAGTTTCTTTAAGGTCACAATTAATAAATCAGCGCTAATAAAATATCCAAAACGTGCTATCTAATATTGCGGCGATAGTTATAGTTCAGTTATAGTGTGATTGTGTATTAAAAATATAATGCTGAGCGAAATCAGAAAGATAACATTTAACTATTGCAAATGTGTGATAGAATAGTATACATTATTTAAATTCTTTTTTTTATAATACAAGGCAAACATTATTTGTGTATAGTTCTGTAAACAAATATTTTTAATATAATAGCATGTATAATTGTGCAATAGCTAATATTAATATAATTTAAAATTAATTTAATATGATTTTTCACTTGAAAATATATTATATGTAAAATGGCAAACCTGTAAACATATACTCTATTTCAATTTGATCTTCAAACATATGAATAAAATTTTCTTGAATCATACCTAAGCCACCAATTAAATCGAAATAGAATACAATATATTGACTGATTGATAACTCTTTCGAAAAATTTAATTTATATAAATACTGTGTTAAAGCTATGCTTATATTTCGATAACACATAGCGAGTCAAAAGAAGTATAATACATAATTGACTAGAATACATTCTGCGGTAGATTATTCCAGTATTGCGTATTTTTATATTAATTTATTTTCGATAATCTTGTTTTTGACCAAACTGATTGAAACATCTATCATTTAAAAAAAAAATTTATCAAAAGTTGAATTTTCACGCCTTGCACTCCTCCAACCCATCCAATTGTTGTTGATAAAACTGATTGAAACATCTTGCATATAAAAAAAATTTATTTAAAGATGAATTTTTGCGCCTTGCTCTCCTCTATCCCATCTAATTTCAGTGTTTAATATCACAAATTAAAGGTCTTGGGTCATTGGGTGTTCTTAGACCAAAACGAACCCTCTATATTTATTAGAACTGTTAGAGATATTTGGATACAAAACTATCACAACTCTTGGAGAAAGAAAGAGCCCATAAAACAATTAATTCTATCACACAGGTCCACTAGTGTTTTGTTAATTTGTTTGTCAATTTTTTATTTTTGACAATTTTTTTCGTTTCAGACAACATTTTCGTTGAAAGTGTATGAGATAAATAATTTATTTCATCAATTTTTTCTTAAAAGAAATAATTGATGTTAAATTTCCTATGTATGGCCGCTTTTACCCTTCTATACAACTTAACATATTTGAAATTCTTTAAGTTGTTTATGTATTTACTTATTTAAATTAATATACCTATAAATAATTAAAAAATTAACTACAAACGTCAAATAAATTAAATATTTTTTCCTTTTTTATGGGTAAAGGTAAAGAGGAGATAACCAAATCAAAACGGTTTGGAATTTAAAGTATTTAAAAATATGTTAATATAAATAAATTTGTTTTTTACATTTTTATATTCATTTGGTCATAACTATGAGTATATTTTTCAAACCACACGATGGATTTGGCTTTATTTCTATTTCATTTATTTTCTCATTTGTTTAATTTTCCCAAAATTCCACAATCTATTACAATCGAAATTTTAGTTTTTCATACAGATGTTCGTAATGTTTCATTAGCCTGGTGTATGTTTTTTATTTCTTAAAATTCTTAAATTTTGATGATAATAATGTCATTTTTTCGTGGGATATTTAACTAAATACCTGGGCCAACTTTATCATTTACATTCAAATTACGTAAATTTGGACAAATTCAATGAAAAATTACATGACAGTTAATCGAGTATTGATTTATATCTTCAAAAGAGCTGAAATGTAACAAATCCACATATAACTTTGTATATAAACCAGTAATCTGGGGTTTTGATTCCAACACGTAATTTCGAATTGCGTGATAACAATATTTAGTCTTTTCATAATATTAACCGTATTAAACTTTACTTTATGGGATTCCTTCAAATTGGTAATTCGACTTATATAGAATATGCAAGCGTATGCTAGAAAATTTTGAGGGCACTAACAAAATTTGAGTTTAGGGGTTCATATAATTGCCTAATTAGTCCATTTGTATTCCCCCATGAAGTTAACTCAAGAGAGAAAAGAGTAGCAAGCTGTAATTTTAATGACCTAAAAAGTGAATTTGAGTTTGTGAGTAAGAAAAATCGGTCCATTGGATTTAATGGTTCCACATTTTTTCGTTAAATTTTTAGATTCAGCATAATTTTACCTCAAATTCATCTAGTAAACACATATAAATACAATTCATATCATTATAAGATGTATTTATAACTGTATAGACTGGATGTTTAGAATATTTTATGAATACTAATCATAGTATCACTTTAAAGTATATCCAATGATTAGAATATGTTGAATATCACATAAAATGTCGAGATACCCAATCATATGTCGAGTATCTAACCAATCAACTCTATTTGTCTACATTTATCTTCAATTTTTATCGATTAAGGTTTTCTATTTCGTATATAAATTAAGTTTCGTGATCTAAAAAAACTAAATGCAAAAAAAAAATTTTTATTATGATCTAAATGTTTATTATGAAAAATAAATTTATAAAAAAATTTAATTAAAATTTTAAATTTCATATAGATACTACGTACACTAAAAAGCCACTGCGTTACACGTTGGCTCAGTTTGAAAACAGTAATAATTTATAGTTATTAATTTTTATGGTAATCTTTTAATGGGATAACCAAAAACTGTTTGTAAATAAGACTTTGCTTGCGTCTCTATCATCAAATGATTCATATAAATCTGTTGAAAAGTGTTTTTTAACACATTTATTTAAAATATAGTTTAATAACTGTGTTCAATGTTGAGGTTTATGAGATGAAGTTGGAAAGTCCATGATTAATTTTCAGTTAATATCGTTAGTAAGTGTAAATAGAGGAAAAAAATTTAAACAAAGCGTTTTTATATTTTGATAATTTAATAACTTGAAAAATTAACGCAAATATCCAAGTCAGAAAGATTTCATAAAGAAGTTTTCGTGAATATCTCTTTAATATGACTGATAAAGGCGGTTTTTTAAGAAATCTTCTTTCCGATTTTCCTAAGAAGTCAGCTATGTAAGACCGTTTTTTTTTTTTTCGATTTTTGTAAGAAGTTTTATTTATGAGCAATGTTTTCCAAGTTTTGTAAGAAGTCGGAAAAAGGAGGTCTGTAAAATAACTATCATTATAGTATTTTTATTTATTATAAGTCTTAATATTCAGCATCCAACGTCCTACGGATTTCTTAAAGAGCTCTTTTGAATCATAATTCTAACCTTCAAATTATTAATACGAATATTTTTGGTATTCTACCAGAATTCATATAGTTATCTGGGATCTTTATCAAGAAGAAATTAATTTTGAAGAGGAAGCACTCAGGAATTTGACCGAGATAATGGTCAAGTACAAAATAGAGGTGGTTGCGTTACAGGAAACAAAACTCTTAGGAAAAGATATTATGAAAATCGGGAAGCATAATCTGTTTAAAAGCGGAGGGGGAAATAGAATGTTAGGAACGGGTTTCATTCTGAGTGAAGTGGCAGGGAAGACAGTAGTAGATTTTGAAGCTTACTCCGATAGAATGTGTCGAATTCGATTGAGAGGGAAATATAGGAAAATATCGATTGTCAATATCCATGCACCATCTGAAGAAAAAGATATTGAACTGAAACAAGCTTTCTATGAAGATCTTCAAAGTGTAGTGAATAATTTACCAAAATACGATATCAAAATTATAATAGGAGATTACAATGCGAAGATTGGGAGGGAGGAAATATATAAAAATGTAACGGGCGCCAAAAGTAAACACGAATACAGCAACGAAAATGGAAGATACATTATTGAGTTTGCAAGAGAAAATAATATGAAAATAATGAGCACCCATTTTGATCACAAGGATATTCACAAGACAACCTGGGTGTCACCCAGTGGGAATGCTTCCAATCAAATAGACCATATGCTTATTGAGGAGAGAGACATGAAAATAGTAAAAGATGTGAGAAGCTACAGAGGAGCAACTAGTAACTCCGACCACTTTCTGGTTGTTGCCAAAATAAAACAAAATTTACCAAAAAATAAGAGAGGTGGGGAAGCGATCAGGCAAAGATACAATGTTTCAAAGCTACAAATAGAGGATACGAGAAACCAGTTCGAAATGATGATATCAGCGGACTTGGAAGAGCAAAGCCAAGGGAAAAATATAGAACAAAAGTGGAAAAATATTCAAACGGTTGTTGGAAGTGCAGCGAAATGTGTACTTGGAAAAAATGGATCAAATAAAGAGAAGGATTGGTTTGACGAAGTGTGTGTAAATATTTTGGAAGAGAGAAATAGAGCAAGGGTTAAATTGTATAACAATAATACACCTCAAAATAGAGAACAATATAACGAAAAGAGAAAAGAAGCAAAGCGTATCTGTAGAGCAAAGAAGAGAGATTCCTGGAATAAAAAAATTGAAAAGATTGAAAACAATTTTATGAGCAATGAGATAAGAAATTTTTACCAAGAAGTTAAGAATAGCAGGAAAAAGGGTCTGAAAACTGCCACGTACTGTAGGGATAAGGATGGCAATATGATAGGGGAAATAACTGAGAAATTGAAACGGTGGGAAGAACATTTCCAAGAGCTATTAGGCGGTGAAGAAAACGGTAGCATGGTAGTAAATAGCGGTCAGCCAGTATGTGAAAATGAGGAAATCACTTTAGAAGAACCAACCTTGAAAGAATTAGAGCAAATTATTTCTTCATTGAAAAATAACAAGAGCGCCGAAGAGAGTGCCATTACAGGTGAAATGTTAAAAGCTGGTGGTCAGGTATTACATAGAAAAATTTTTGAGCTCATCCTGCAAATATGGAAAGAGCAGACAATTCCCACAGATTGGAGAGGAGCGTTGATTTGCCCAATTCATAAAAAGGGAGACAAATCTCTTTGTGAAAATTATCGAGGAATTTCTCTTCTGAATGTAATTTATAAGGTGTTTGCGCTAATTTTAAGATCAAGGCTAAATACGTACATGGAAGATGTAATTGGTGAATATCAAGGAGGATTCAGAAAGGGTAGATCAACGATCGACCAAATTTTTACTGTCAAAGAGATACTTAATGACAGCTTTGATAGAAATCTCGAACTTCATGTACTATTCATTGATTTTAAACAAGCATACGATTCGATCATAAGAACTAAAATGATAGAAGCTTTGACGAAACTTAAGCTACCCAAAAAGTTGATTGAATTGGTAGTCATGACATTGAAGAAAACATGGAGTAAGGTGACATGGGAAGGAAAAGTATCTACAGCTTTCAGCGTTCAAAAATGATTAAGGCAGGGTGACCCGTTGTCCACGATGCTGTTTAATATGGTGTTGGAAGTAATTATTCGGGAATGTAGATTACAGACCAAAGGAACCGTAAACCACTTTCGACATCAGATTGTAGCTTTTGCGGACGATATAGCTGTTATAACCAGAACAAAAAAAGAGTTGATCAGCGTATTTAAAAATCTGGAACATAAATCTAAAGAGTACGGGTTGACAATAAACGAACAAAAAACAAAGTATCTGAAGCTACGAAATCATAATGAGGAAAATGAAAATGGTATACAGATCCGATCGAACGAGAAAACATATTCATTTGAAAGAGTAAGGCAATTCGAGTATTTGGGGGTGATAATTGAAGATAAGAGTGAAGAAGAAACCGAAATAAATAAAAGGCTTCAGAGTGGAAGTAGAGCCATGAGTTCTTTGAAAGGGGTCATGTTGTCCAAAATGGTTTCAAGGAGGGTGAAAGTCCGTGTATATAATACAGTTATTAGACCAACGGTTTTGTATGGAGCAGAAACATGGGCTGTAAATAAAAAAACTGAAAATAAGTTACTCATTTGGGAACGAAAAATTCTACGAAAAATCTTTGGAGGCCAAAAAGACGAAAGTGGACAATGGAAACGAAGGACAAATGAGAACTTATACGATATGTACAGTGACCCAAATATAGTTAGAATTGCCAAAGCACGAAGGATCCGATGGTTGGGGCATGTCTATAGAATGCCAAAGGAAAGGATACCAAATAAATTGCTCACTCAAGGAGAAGGTGGTAAGCGGAGAACAGGTCGGCCGAAGAAGCGGTGGTTAGAGTCTACCTTAGAAGATCTCCGACAGTTAGGAGTACAGAATTGGAAGAAGGATGCCTTGAACAGGAAAAAATGGAAGCAAATTGTTAGGAAGGCAGAAGCCATGAGCCCTTGAGGCTTGAAGTGCTTATATATATAAGCGTAAATCTTTTATGATAACACAATTATCCCCAAAAGGATAAAAGATTTTATTCTTTGGAAAAATAAATTAATTGTCATTCCACTTTTATTTAGCCAGCCTTACATCTAGTTCTACAAATTTAAGCCAAAATTCTAAATTTGATGTATGCAATAATATGACATCTTATAATAGAAATAATATGGAAGCGTTGCAAATAAAATTGAAATAATACGGTATCTACGTAATTTTATTATCTCAAACGGTTTCGCGTTGCAACTTGCGCTGTTTTGTTTTCAAATAAATACTGAAATACAAAAATATTATAATTATCAATTTTAAGGTACAAGCTTTATTTCACCAAATAAATTACGGTCCCTGTTAAATTGTTAATTTACGGAGTAAACAACCAATAAAAGTCTATTTTGGAAAGGCCAATGTGACATCAAAATCATGTCTTCGTGGAAAAAATAAACTAAATAAAGTTTTCTAATAATCAGTCTTTATTTATTTTTTTACATTTTAAATCACTTATTTTAAATTACTATTAAGATTGATATGAAAGTGAGAGCGGGCGTAGCAAAATGACAACTCGTTGCTAGCAGCTCAGGGCACCGAACGTTTCCGATTGCAATGTGAAACCTATTGAAACTATGACACTTTTTTTGACGACATTAAGTCGAAACTAAAAGTTCGGCCGGGTACTTACCTTAAGCTTTAACATAAATAATGTGTAAGTCACTCAATAGAAAGCATTTTAGTTTTCAAGTCATACGTTTTGTGGACTGTAGATAAGGAAAATTCAATACATTTTCGCTCATATATAGTAGTAATTAATTTAAAATTATATATTTATAGAAGCTGATTCGTTTAGTCCAACATAAGTCTTTGAATTTTGTTTCATAAGATGATAAATAAAAAAAAATTTTTTTTTTTTTGAAGATAATTTATATGTTTAATAAAAATAATATATTGCATGTATACTGGTTTTATATTTTTGAAAGATAGTTTTTTAATTTATTAATAAAATCCGTTGAAAATGATTCCTGACAATATATTATACATTAAATTTTTTATTATTATAAATATCTTTATGTATTTCAAATCAATGAACTTAAAAAAATTGTGCATCAATTCATTTTCTATTTGAAAACTTTTTTTAAATCTAAAAATGAATTTATTTACATTAATGATATAATTAACTAATGTTTATAAAGAAAATTCAAATTAAAAATGTTTATTTCTTAATAAACAACATTTGTTTGAAACATTTTCTCATTATCACATCATTTGTTTGACAAAGTAAAATCAAGACAGCCACTTTTAAATGGCTTAAGTACTCGTTTATTCCAAACAATTTGCAAACCACTTTAATTGTCTCCTCCAAATATAAACTATGTTGACATTTGACTGCGTTGTAACTCTTATGAAAGTCTCTCTTGTAAAATATTAAATTTTATACTTTAATGAAATTTTAACGACTAATATCTCCCATTTTAACGTCCCACATGTTAAATATGAACTTTTTAATTTCTAATTTTCATCGGGCTAGAACATTAAAAGGGAATATAGATCACATATGACATTTCTAAACACTTTTGTAAAACTCTTTATAAACGATTAAACGTAAAATCAGTTTGTTTATGAATATATTGTTTTTTTTATGTATTAAAATACGAGTTTTGTAAAATAATTGAAATAAATATGCATTCAAAATATAATAAATGGTGTGCATGTGAAGTAGTACGTCAGTTATGTTTTTAGTTTAGATTAATAAGTTTTTAGAGCCTTCGTTTAACCTAGAATAGATCATCTTATAAACATTACAAAAAAAAAAAAAAAAAAACCTAGTTTAGCCATCCTAATAACTAACTGAAATAAGTAAAGTTTTAAGTTATACAAGGAAAATATAAACAAAACAGAATTATTTGTAATCAATATCGTATGATATGCAATTTTTCTTCCTGAAGAGTATTTATCTCTAGTAAGGGATTCTTCCGGATGATTGAAAAAAATTAACAGATTATTTGGATGAATTTACGGGTAGTATGATACTCATTTGCTCGGTGAAGAACTTTATTTGTGATTAATTTTAAATCTAGAAGATAACGATGAAAATAGTATATCTTCGCTTCCAGCGATGGTGCAACGTTCACCCAGATCGTAGCACTGCATGCGTTCAACTGAAATTTCCTAGATCAAATTATTTTTGTTTTTATAAATACGTATTTCGACTAAAAAATAGTCATCATCAGTATGAATTAGCTAGTTGTCATGATTCTCTAAGGAGATGTTACAATTTTTGACACATCGTTTGAAAAGTGGAAAATTTAAATTAAAAACCAATGAGAGAATACTCAACCTATACGGATGGATAAGCAAATATAAACAATTAAGATTACCCCGGAATTAGGTGCAATCGACTGCGTGTGCCATGGGAAATTTTTTCCTGAAGAGCAGCGCACGTGGGTAAAATTGACCTAGTTTGCTAATTTCCGGGAAAGGACAGTTGCGGGAAGATTGGGAAAAGGATTTTGAGGTTGATAGGATAAAGTTGTGGATAGGTGGGTGTCCATTAAATCTTAAGGGCTTTCAACGATTTTGGAATTGTTGCATCATCCTGATAAGCGAAGATACAACGTTAGTCCAAATAGAGGCTGCGTACATAAGTACAGGGCGTATACATAACTTGTAAAGTCGATGCTTTAAACGTTCGTCCAGTTCACTCTTGGGGCTGAGTAATGGGTATATTCTTGCAAAGGATGCGTTTCCCAGGGCCAGGCGCCTTTTGGCGTTCTGCGTCCAGTTCAACTGCCTTTGGAGGGTTACTCCCAGATACACAACACTTTGAGTTTGGTGGATTTGCGTGTCAAACATCTTCAATTCAACTGCGTGGGCGGAACACTTATTTCTTATTATTGCGGAAAACAATATTTTCAAAAAGGAATAGATTGGGACTTAATAGGGTTGATTTTGATTCTCCATAACTTGAAATAGCTTTCAAAAATGGACAATCGTGATTGGAGGCAAGTCGAAATTTGTTTCGGTTGCCAACAGAAACTTTAGATGGCCGTATCGTCGGCAAAGAGTGCAGTTTAAGTAGCTCGATTCCTCGGAATATCGTTGATATAATATAAAAAGAGGCGGGGAACAAGCAAGTAGTCTTGAGGTACACCAGCTTTGACACAGAATTGGTTAGATATACTTTGTTGGATGTTGATTTGGGATTTATGGTTGGACAAACAGGAAATTATGAGTTTTAGGATGTAGGTCGGTATATAAAACTTTGTGAATGAGTCCATCGTGCCAAACCGTGTCAAAACCTTTTTCGATGTCCAAAATTACCATCCCTGTGGATTTATTCCAGTTAAATCCGGTAGAAATATAGTCAGTAAGCCGGTCAAGCTGGCTTACTGTGGAGTGGTTTGATCTGAAACTAAACAGTTGGGGGATAACCTGCCTGTGAGTATCTGCATGCGACTGCAGCTTATTCAAAACTACTTTCTCCATAACCTTGATGAGAGACGGCAGCAAGCTTATGGGTCCGTAACTTGTATCTATCAAATTGCTACGTCAGCCAATCAGCATCGATCACGTTTTTAGTGTTCGGCCATTGATAATGAAGTATTGGACTAGTATTTTTGTCAGTTAAAAAATCTCAAATTAAAAATTGATCGTACAAAACTAAAATAAATTATGAAATTAAATAATTTTAATTTCAAAAACCGTTTCAATTCTAATAGTTCAACTTCAATTTTGAAATTTTTATTAAATCAGAATCTTTGCCATATTTTTGAGCATCAACATTCAAAAATATCGCAAAGACACGTAAAATTTGTGTCTTCAATGTTTTACAATTTATTATAGATCTATGGGCTGCAATTACGGATTTTGCTATAACCTAATTGACAAGCTTTGTAAGTAAATTCAATATTTTATAAAGTTCAGGCTAAATTTAATATACTCTAATAAGATATTGTATTTATTGTGGGTATACAAATAATTTAAATACAATTTAAATAGACATAATATTAAATATTACATATTATTTTTGTTATTATAGATTATTACTATTAATCAAAAAATCTTAAATAACCAATTTAATATAATATTATTGAGACTGATTAAAAACTATGACCGACTCAGACTCCATCTTTAAGGAGCTGCGGTTTGGAAATAAAAATTCTATATGATTTATTTATTATAATTAAAATTATTACTTACAAATAAATATATTACAAAATATATTCTAATTGAAATCAGACAAAAGAAAATATAATAAAATACATGTCTAATAATAATAATAATAATTTTATTTTGATATATATGTTTAAAGTTTATTGAATACTGAATGTAACAGAATACAGCTGGTAACCCAAGTAGAATTTTAACTATTATTTTTGACAGAGGCTCAGAAGCTTAGATCAAAGTGAGCTTGTTTTTTTAATTATAAATATTTTAGCTTACCATAACCTCAAGATTGGTTACTGTTACTTAATTACAGGTTATAATTTAATAAAATCAAAACTAGCTAGTCACTAAGTAGATTTTGCAGAGCTATTAAATTTTGACACACGGTTTGCTCAGAGCTTGCATAAAATAATTTTTATAAATATCATTTGATTCTTGATCATAGCGGACTTATATTTTGAACTATTATTAAATTTGAACTCAACACTGCCTCAAACATGGTATAAAATATTTTTTTACATGGATAACTTGTTTTAGTTAAATAATAGCTACTTGCAATCCATTATTTTGTAGAACTAATAAATTTTGCATCCATTGGCTCACAGTGGACATAAAATAATTTATAACTTTCCAATAAAAAGTTTTTGTGAATCCGGCATTTTTGTGATATATCTTTACGTTTCAAGGTCTCTAGAACCTAAACCAAGAATTCACAAGAACCCTATTATCACGAGACCAAATTCTGATACTGACGTGGAACTACTTTCAATCGATGCGTAATAACATAACTTTGAATTGAATGACTTTTCAGTAAAATCAGAACAGTCGTTTATTGTTGAGGATAAAAAAACTTGGAAAAAAGAACATTCTTAACCCATACCATTACCATTAGTAATCCTAATTATATGGTTTAGTTTAGGTAATGCTTTAATTTTTCAAAAATAAAACACATATGTCAAAATTAGAGCATTAAATAAATTACAGTATTTAATTTACAAAATCTTATATTGAAAATTCATCTAATGTTAAAATGAGAGCCTGATGAAAACATAATACAGTTTGTAACGTCCCATCAAATAAATGTTAATTTATTAAACCAATTAGGGTTAGCTAATTTTGACTTTAAGTGTCCAAGCACAGAAAACAACTAAAAACTTGTTGGTCATATTGTGAGGAGTCTTTAGATAGCTCAATTCTTCGGGATGTTGTAAATATAATACAAAAAATGATAAACTGGGATCCTTGCTCCGTTGAGACGATATTCGTTATATTTGCCTAAGTGTGAATTTGAAATTTTCAAGTCAAATCATTAACAACGCATGATCTGTGTATAAAAGAGCTTGACAGTGTGAGTGTGTTCGGAACTCTCTTCACATTTATGTAGTATTATTTCTGTTACACTCAGTATACGTCTATAAATGATAATTTTAACTCTATAGTGGTTCTCAAAAGGCAAATGTTTTAGCATTATTTGAATCAAATGAAAATCTCTTTGGAACAAAATAATTTGTATAAAGTGTAACATATCATATAGAGGGTTAAAATTAACCAAAATGAATGTATATACAAAATTACGATAGCAAATGTCATTAAATACAAAAACAATTGAATTTGAGTGAGTGTCGACTATATTTCTAAAAGAACAGTATATATTGGCTACGACAATGTTAAGATAAGTGATCTGGATGAGTCTCGAGAAATTCACTCGAGTTTCACTCAAGTCGCACTAAACATAATAAATAACACAACGTGTATACGAATATACGAATGTAACGAGAAGAATAAACACAGATAAGGCAACGAAACTATATTTTGAAAGTATCAGTGAGTCCAGGCTTATGTGCCATCAGACGAAATGAATTTCACAAAATTTTTTAATACTAGTATGTTAAATAATAAAAAAATATCCAAAATATGAATAACAGAGATTATTGTAAACCTTAATTACAATTATCACTATTTTCAAAAAGCAATAAATTATTATTACATATCATTAGGATCTACTAAAAAGAGCAAATTATTGTTTTTGAACGCATCTTTTGATTATAAACATCCAACGACCGTTCAGGAAAATGGATGGGGTGAACTAAAGGAATCCCTCAGTAAATCTGCTATGAAAGCTAAAATTGTACTTTAGATTTATGACAAATAAAAGCTATACGTATATTTCAAAATCTTGGTTTTCTCAAATTTGGCCCAGTAACGAAAACTGCTAGAAACTTCATTTTATCAGTGGTAGTTATTTAAAAACCTCTCACATTTTTTAAGCAGTTTGATTTTATTGTTGAATAACTTGCATGATTCGATTTAATTATTGAAAATCATAAACTTGCTTAAGTTATTTGCATAGTCTGCTGAAGTTATATTTCAATTTCATTGCCAACTGTTTAATTTGGGAACAAAGGTGTGAAGTTCACTATCAGAACGGCCAAAAAAGGATTATTATTGCCATTAGATACAAGAATTCAATTCTAGTGTAGTCACAATGGACAATAATATATGGGGCACATAACATTCTCTCCACTTCCTTTGTAGTCGGGTTTGGATACAAGCAGCTCCTATTATAAGTATACAATCACTATTTAAGTCCATTTTCGTCTCTTTAGTTTTCCACCCACCATTAATATTAAAAACCACCATAGATAGCGTAATAAAATTGTTTTAGCTGTTGCGGAGAAGATTCGTTTAGTTTTTGCTTTGCTGATCGGCAATAACTCTTTTTTTCTCCATCAAAATTTGTAGAAATATTGATTGCAAGATTTTTAACATCGGTAGAGAGAACATAACTATAGACGTTAATAAGTTATTACAACCTTTTATATTAATTTGATTTGTTGGTATATTTAGGTCAAATCTTGTAAACTGTATTAGAGTCAGTTTGTCTTATCTTACGAAGTTTTATATATTGGTTCAACCGCGATGAAAATGAATTTTTATGCACCCTTCTTAGCAAAAGGTCTTCATATAATTATGTTTTTTTCTTTGTAAAACAGAAAAAGACAGTATTTTGCAGCAAATTTGAAGTGAAAATTGTACACCTTAAATATTGAATAAAATTTACATTAATAATCATGAACTATTTGATATGGCCTGCACCAACTTATGCTGATCTAATTGAAAAAAAAAAACAACAAAACTAAAATAATAGTATAAGTATATGAAAAATAATAATGGCATTACATACACAATACGAACAAAACATATTACATTAAATTCGTATATGGCCTATAATCAATTTCCCGTCTCAATTACCGTCATTACTCACCATTAGACAGAGATCACATGCTGTGGATACTACTTATTCAATATGTGTATATATGTATGTGTTTGTGTAGGTTACTTTACTTCTGTTAATATTTTTGTCTGTATGTCTGTTTATTTTCGTCTGTCAATCCACAACATTTGAGTCGTGGTGTGTTTGCGTTGCGTTCGTTGTCTATACAGAAGAAGACAATAATAAAAAACTGAAATATCGCTTTGGTTGTTCTGGCTTGTAATTGTATCCAAAATATATTTTGTAAAAATATTTTGATTTTAACCTTTCGTTGCTCGTGCTATGACAGATTTCTCGTAATTGTTTTAATGTAAATATTTAAAATGGATTATTCACAACTGTTATTGGCATAACGGAGTGTGCTTCTAACAAGCTGTTGACTTAAATTTCATGTAAAATACATTGTATTTTATTTAATTTTTGCGCCCAAATAACTCAAAAAATACTAAATTACTCTTAGCTTTTATCTGCAATTTCGCTTGCATTGATAACAAACATACAACAAATAATTACAAAATATATTATTTAGAATGTATAGATCCAGCTAGTAGGTACTAAAAAAATTGGTTATACGAAAAAACGTTTCAAACAAGTATTGTTTATATTTAAAAAAATGTAAAATTTTTATATTGACAGTTTTTTAATATCTCTCACCATTTTGAAATTTTACATGCATGAATGCATAAATGGATAATTTTTAAATCACATGTAACTCGCTAATAATGTAAAATCGCCTTAGTAGTTTTTGAGTTTATCGAAAACAAACAAATATTATTAAAATGCATGCTGAGTATAAATGGAAGCGCAAATAAAAATTTGTATAGCCTTTGATATTTCCTGATAATATAGCTTTCTGTTGCAGAAAGAATTTTTTTAATCCATTGAGTAGTTTACGTGTGAAGGCATAACAAACGAACTAACCAAGTCACATTCGCATTCATATTAGCAAAAATAAGCTTATGGGAGGGGGAGTATTGATATCTCTGTATTTCTTTCAAATGTGATCAAATTCGGTATGCACAAAATTGACATAAAAAAGGAAGTAAAAATAAAATTAAATTTGGCTTGCACAATCTTGTTATGAGAACGGGGAGCATATCGAAGAGTTTTTTTGAGTAGTTTGTGTTCGAAAATTTCACAAATAATTTCATATTTATAGGTTTGTATGCAAAGATTTTTTTACCATATATATACGTGTTACAATTTTAGATATAACGTGTATAAAAGTATATAAATTTGTGTGCAAAGTCTGAATATATATATCACAAATAGACATCCTTGAGGTTACCACGAAACTCAATTACTTTTTATTCAAAGCTTAAACCATTACGTTTCTACTGTATATTTATTAAAAAATGACTAGCAATTACAGCGATTCGTTAAAAAATCATTTAAATTTATCTAAATCACGGTCTCAGATTTAAGGAAAATAGCAAAAAATAAGTTACTTTCATTTTTATATCAATAATATAAATAAAAAATATATTATACTTCTGTCTATATTCTGTCTTAATTGATCTTATTATATATAAACATATACCGAATTTCATGTAAGCAAAGAGGCGACAGAATAACTTTTCTGAAAAACGTTTTTTAATTGAAAAAAGTTGCTATCAATAGTTAACACCAATTGTATTCAATGGGCATATTCCAAGCATCTCGAAATGACTATGGAAAGTAAAATTAAAGTCAAATCAGAATTTCAATAAAATTTTAAAATAATTTCTTATGAAGCGACAGATAATTTCAGATGTGTAAGAATTTTCAAATTATGAATCAGTCAGGTTTGGTTAAAATCGAATGTCAAATTCTAGGGGCAGATGAGAATTTAATTATGATTTTGGATACGCATTCAAGCTCAACATACATTTTTTTTTAAATTATATTGAGCTCTAACATATTTGTGGACATTTATGATTTCATTTTTAGGAAATAATTGTGCAACAAAACAGTAGTGGTATATCTTATATTTTTATTTTACAAAATTATATACAATTTTCTTTCAAAGAGTTCCATTTTAAAAAAATTATTCAGGAAATATTCAAATTATCTCAAAGGTGTACGTCTTACTTCTAAATTAAGTTCTTCGTTGCAGCCTGTGTTTAAAAGTTATCTTAAGAATATGCATTCGCGTTTTAAATATAATTTGTTTAACAAAATATCCAGGTGTTATATGATGAATCTTTACCCAAAAAAACAACACACGTTAGTCTAAATGACGTAATTCGTTAGTACAACAGGAATATTTTAACTAAGACTGAAACTAAGATTGAAGTTTATATATTTATACTTCTTATATAAGTATACATTTTAAGTGAAATTTAGTTAAATAAAAAATGTATTATACCGACGAATGTTGGAAGAAAATAGCAGCTTTGTTATTATTTTCTATCTATTTTGAATACAAGCAAATTGTTCCAGATTCTAAAAGTAAGATATTTTTAACAACTTTTGTTGTATTCACATTTTGTATCCATTTTACAGAAGTAGGCCATTTAGCACCTGAATAGAATGTCTATTAGGCTAATTAATTGAAAGTTAGAAAGAATTAAAACCATTACACATGTTTGTAAAGTGCTACCAACAACACCAAAAATATTTGGTAGTTAACTTTCAATCTTTTATGTAGAATATTTTAAGTCAACCTATAAAATTTGATTATAATTGTTTGTATAAAGTTATACACAAACTTGTGTCTTGAATATATATATATATCACTTTTTACGATCGGATCCATCCGGCAGCTTTGAATAGATATGACAACCCATTGATTGTTGGTTACCAACGAATCATTTACACCAAGGGTCTCTAAACTTTCCAGCCTGAGGGCCATACTGATTACTCCAGTAAGTTCCGAGGGCCAAAATCATATTAATAATTCTTCAACATAAAATTATATTACTTCAGTAAACTTAATTTAATTTGCTATAAAAAATATGTTCTCTAAAAGGCTCTCCGCGGGCCGAACAAAATCTGTCCGCGGGCCGTAGTTTGGAGACCCCTAATTTACACTGTGAACTAGAATTAAAAGCACTTATTTTCTTTTTTTTGGTAACATAGTCAACATTTTAAATGTAGTTGCCCTACAATACGCTTATTGCATATAATTAATCGATTTATCTTTAATTATAAAATGAAGTTTCCATACATCCTTTATATTAAAACAGACATGAATTTTATGTTTGTAAACGTTTTTTATACCAAAATGATTATTAAATATCACATTTTAAAATGAAGACCGCCATATTGCATAATCATATAAACAAAACCATAGAAACTAATTAAATGTTATAAAAGATAATATCTACGGTTATTTTTATTTTTATTAGGCAAATAATGGTATCTATCATTATAATAAAACGTGGCGGCAATTTCAAAAACAGTTTGTAAGCTTATTACTACTACTATAACTACTACTTTATTTCATATAAAATTAATCTTATACTAAAAATTATGTTTTTTTAACTTGCATTAATATACTCATTAATTTTAATATGCGTAATATATATAAAATATTGTTGTTCCAAGAAGTTTTAATTATTCACATCAATACTATCCAGACTTCTTTTACTTAAAGAATTATTCATGTGTTTGCAAAAAAGGTTTGCAAACCGTCACCAAATTAGCAACGAGTAACATCTCCTCAGAGAATCATAACTAGCTAATGCATACTGATGATGACTACTTTGTAGTCGAAATACGTATTTATAAAATACAAAATAATTTGATCTAGGAAATTGGGGCAAAAAATCGAAATTTATTCGAAAAAATCTTAGAGTTCTCATTAATAATTACAAAAAAAAAAATATTAGGTCTATCACTTTGCTCCCGCCGTTTGCCAAAAATGGCGGTAGTAGTTGAAATATATTAATCACAGATGTCGAACACTTTGTTTTGACATTTGTAAATAAAAACCCTAATTTGATCTAACTTAATTTGTGTTTGCATCATAATAAAATTTTTATTAAATATGTCTGAATTTAAACCGAATTCTCGTCATTTGCGGGAAGTATTGCTTTTTTGTTTCAATGTGAAAAAATCTGCAGCTGAGGCGCACCGGATTATCTTAGATACTTATGGTAAAACGGCTATTAGTGACAGGACGTGTCGGGATTTATTAAGAGCTTCTGAAACCGTCTGAAACCATCACAGGTTAGCGTTATAGAACGCAATTGATGCGCCTCAGCCGTGCTTTAAAAGAAAAACGGCCACAGTACAACGAGAGATACGATAAAGTGATTTTATAGCGTGATAATGCTAGACCAAAGAGAAAAAATATCTTGAAACGTTGAGATGGGAAGTTTTAGATGTTGCTCCGTCTGATTTTCATCTATTTCGCTCAATGTCACACGACCTGGCTGACCAGCACTTCAGCTCGTACAAAGAAGTGAAAAGTTGGATCGACTCATGGATCTTATCGAAAGATGAAGACTTTTTTCGCCGCGGGATTCGTCTGCTGCCCGAGAGGGTCAAAGTGGTAGCTAACGTTGGACAATACTTTGAAACTTAATATATGTAATCGTTTTGTAGTAATAACGCCTCAAATTAAAAAAAAATGTATAACAAAAATATATGTAAAAAAATATCCCTTAAAAACAAAAAAAAATTACGTGATAATGACTTAATAAGTCGAAAGTGCACTCATAATTTCAAAATTTTGTTATCCTATATATATACAATATGTCAGAGTATATCCACCCGTCTGTCCGTCACCAAGATTACTCAAAAACGAAAAGATAGTGTGGATTGAAATTTTGGTGACGTACTTTAGACATAAAAAGTAAGATCAAGGTTGTGAATGAGCAAAATCGGTCCATTGGATCCAATGGCTTAATGACCCAACTTTTGATAAGATAGAAGACAAGTTTAATTACAAAAAAATTTTGTTTTGAAAAAACAAATAACTTTTGTCTGAACATTTTTTTGTAACCTGCATATTATTAAATATATATACGTGTTTATAACTGTATGGACTACATATTTAGAGTATTGAATGCTTATTATTAAAAACAATTCAAACATTGATAATGAACCATATGTGGATTATCTAAACAATTAACTCAGTTCGTTGTTATCTTCACTTGTTTAAAGTGAAAGGGGACTAAGTAAAAAGTTTTCATTGGTATTTTATTTATAAAAAAATTGATTTTTACAAAATAAATAATACATCTATTATATTTTATAAAAAATCTGGCATACTATTATTTTAATCATACGACATTAATTTGATGGTTATTGTCCATATTATTTAGACCATTAATCTCTTTACAAAAGTTTGTATTTATTGAGACATCTGAAACAATTGTCATTTTAATAAACCGCTCAAGCACATGCAATATTCATACAGCAGGTCGAAGAGTTAATCAATAAGCATAATATTTGGTTTAAACAATAATAACAGTATAAAAAATGCTAAACGGTTGTTCATGTTTTTTAATAGATTTTATTGATATTTATGTTTGGCTTAATTGTACCTAAACTTAGTTTATGATTAAAATAACTACTGAAGTTTGTTGAGTGTTTGCCAAATAATATAAACATGACGGCGTTTCATTAATTCTTATTTCCATTGTAAGTTCGGCGGACAAACGGACAGTGAGACGCAAAAAACTAATCAGGCGATTCTATGAAAATCCAAATTTTTTTGTATGCGGTCGATATTTGCTAGTGTTTGCAAGTTTTAGATTAAAGTTAGTATAAGACATATTCTATATATTTCGAGTATAAAATGTGTATCAATATGTGTAATACAAACGAGAATGTTCTCCAAATCAATGAATGAACACCATACAAATCAAGTGTTTGTATTTATTTATATTTCGACTTTTCTTCAAAAGAATCCAATACCATTATTAAAAATTAAAATGGTTTGATATTAATGTGCCTAAAAATTTAAACAACTTAAAATCTCATTTATGTTAATTTATAATCACAAGCCCGGCTAGCTCAGTCGGTAGAGCATGAGACTCTTAATCTCAGGGTCGTGGGTTCGAGCCCCACGTTGGGCGATATCTTTTGTTTGAATTTTAAAAAATATAACACTTTTCTTGTCTACAATATTGTATGGTAACATTGACAAACCAGAGTAGAAGCCTTAAAAAATGATAAAAAGTGGAAGAAAATTACAGTAGGATGAAACCCATTGGAAACGCAAGATAATATAATAAAAATGAAAGGAAAAATAAATTACGGGCGATCTGATTTCGGGAAGTAGGGGGGTGTAAGTTTATAAGGATAAAACGCGATTTATTTCGATTTTCGGCCAAACGAAAAGTCGTATGGAAAAAAATTAAATGACAAAGTTGTAGGTAATAAAAAGATCTACAACAAAGGTAAAGGTAAGTAAGAGGTAAGTTTTGACCAAATTTCTGAGAAAAAAAATAAAAAACCAAAAACTTGGTTATTTCAATTTTTCACATAAATTTTGAGGTTATTAAAAAAAAGTGTAAACACAAATGTTGTAGATATTTTGCTTACGTACAACTTTGCCATTTAACTTTTTTCCATAGGACTTGTAGTTTTGCCGGATATTCAGATAAACCGAATTTAACCTATAAAAACTCCCCCCTCTCCTACTTCCCGAACTCAGATCATCCGTAATTTATTTTTCGTTTCATTTTTATCATATTATCTTGCATTTCTAATTGGTTTCATCCTACTATAATTTTTTTTGTTTTCAAAAATTATCTACTCTGGTATATGAAGGGAGTTATATAATATAAATAGCGAAAATAATATACAGGACATTTGACATTACCAATGCTGCCACAAAAGAAGAACGTACTGTTTCTAATCTTACATGCTGACAGGCATGCTGATCTTCTGATATGTGAATGGCCAATCACAAAACACGTTGAATGATATACTAAGTTGCGAACGTTTGAGAGGAAAATTTTTCAACGAAACTATGAACACGATAATACATTCTTAAAAATACAGCAATTAATCATTGCGATTTCATTTCACACACATTTATCTGAAATGATCAAAATAATTTTATTTTGTTTATTTTTAGTACTATAAACTGCGAAAGGCATGTGCTCATTGTCTTCTGCCGCAATAAATTGACAATTTTAAAATTAGAAAACAATATATTATAGAATCGAACAAATGTTCTTTAGACGAAACAACGAGTGTGCCATCTACTGTATGCTAGTCATATCTTTCGATAACCTGAAGTTTTACCGCAATCGGATTAACAGTGTAGCAGCAAATATAAACAAGCATTCGAATATCATTATTATACATAATACGATTCAAGACAAATAAATTTAAAACAGAACTAATTTAAATATTGTGTATTTTATTAATAAATATTTGCAAATATTATATAATTGTATAAAACTGATTTGGAAACGAATTTGAAATAATCGTAATCACAAATAGATATTATTTCCAAGCAAATTGGTATTCTTGTGCATTCTAGCACCAAGAATAATACTGTTTATTAATGACTGGATTAAATAAATCTTACTTATATCCAAGAAAAAAAAACTAATTAAATAATAGTAAAATAAATAAAAATATTTCCATCCTGTTTGTTTGGTGTAATACAATAATCGAATGTAAGTAAATGCAATTAATTAAATGAAAGCCATCGTGCTCATCAATTGACAAACAGATAAATACAATATACAAATAAAAATAATAATGAGGTTATGTTAAACAAAGTGTCACAACATATTCTATACACAATAATATTATTATTATTACTTATATATGATATGCGACAGTGTTGCCCTCCTGTGGCGTTCCTACATTCATAAGAAGATGGGTACCACAAATATAAAATGTTTGTCCAAACACTTTTTTTTATATTCTTCTTTCATTCATTGTAAAATATTTTGTTATGGTATTTTCATTTTGAAGAATGTGTCTATTCTTGTTTTTTGTGTCTCGTTTTTAAATGTGTGTAATAAATACATACGACACGCGGGAAATTAGTCTCAAAAAATAAAAACGTAAATAAACAAACATACGGACGTTCTTCAATCATCAGAAAAAAAAAAACAACAAACATGTTGCCCGCTGAGGTGACTAAAACATTTACCTAACTCTCTTCAGGAATACCTACATATGCATTGAAACCCTCAGAAAGTGATCATCTTATTTTTGTAATTGAGGTAAATATCTATTTGTCTCTGACGGACATATATTTGTAAAAACAAAAAAATTGGTAATTAAAACCTATTCTTATTCAATTTTTTGTTCAAAAACTGAATGTATAATTCTTATAACCTTTCTGTTACTGATCTATTTTTAACACATGAAGTAGCTTGATACTTCATACTACTAATAAAGTCTATTCATAAAGTCTCAAAATATGACAATGATGAGAAAATTTTATAACTAAGAATTACTAGTTAAGATACTCAGTTTATACTTGAGTATCAATATTTGCAATATTTGAACTGTTTCTAATTATTAACGTAGGTAAAATACACAATGTAGTATTATTTATTATGTGGTAATGATTAGATAATGTGCTGAAATTTAGAGGTTATTAAAAAATGGTTTAAACATAAGTTAATTGTTTTCACAATACAAACATTTAAAAGATTATAGTTTGGATCATTCACGAAGTTGGAGTGATTATTTTGGTCTAAAGTAGGCAATAAAAGTCTCTCCAGGCATAAATCTTCCAGTTTTGAATTATTATTGTGTCAGACCTCAGTCGACGAAACAGAGAACAATATATTAGTTAGATAATTTTAGTTAGATTTCATATATTGAGTTTATATAATAAGAATGTTTTTTTTAATTTGCAAAGCAGTAAGGGCTTATATATTATCAATTCTCTTTAAAAATTACATTTCTGAATTTTTTTCCGCTACCCTGACTTTGGCTTAAGTATACAAAATACGCATATTACAATTTTCTGTAATTCGTTTATTATTTTGCAGGTTTTTTTGAATGAATACTAGGTAGTTTATTTAATGTGCATCATTTTTCCATCTTTCAATAAATTATTTTGTTCATTTAGGTATTAGAGTTTACTTTTAAGCGACCAAATAAATATCGATCAGAAATCAATTTAAATAGCAAGTGAAAATAATAACTAACAGTAATAATTCTTTAAATACCCGATTTATGGTAGAGTATTGATGTTTGAACTCTTTAATTATTATCATGAATGGAATATAGTATAGATCACATATAGCTTAAAATGTTAATTATATTGTAATGTGTTAGCTTTACAACTGTTTTTAAGCTCAAGTCTTTAAGAAACAAATATTTTTAAGATATTGCATAGCTTTTATCGTGGGCTTTGAGCGCGACGACCGAATCAAGAAATTCCGTAACGAAAATAAAACCAAACACCCATTCCGCATACCATGTAGCTAATTTCTATAGTGTCAATGATAAAAATTCCTGAATAACCTACATGTATTGTAAGATAATAAGAATTAAATATTTTAAACGATATTAACTTCTCATTTATTCAATAAAAGAAAAAATTTGTTTTCTTATTGATCACCACGCTCAAAAAGTGTAACTTTGAATTAATATTAAAGAAAAAACTTGAATTAATATCAAAGAAAAAAAAATACTGCATAAATAAAAAATAAATAATTATAATTGCATAAGTTGATTAAAAATGCTATGCAATAGCTTTACCGTGGCAGTCCCCGAGTGCCACACGATTTTTGTATTTGAACTTACGTTCTATCTCTTATGGTATAAAAGATCACGTGAACGCAAACATGAATTAAAGTGGATTTGATGCGAAATGATTGATTCTGGATCGATTTTCAGAGAAATCCAAGATGCACTAGAATTTTAAAATAAAAATCACCAAAGTTACTTAATTTACTTTTAATTATGATCAAATAAAGAGCTTATCTTCCGTTGATACCAAGATCGATTGCAAGGAAGCTTATTTTATTATAATAAAATAAAAAATATTTTATAAAAGAAGAAATGGCAATTCAAGTAAATACACAATATACTTACTTAATAAATGTATACTTTGATGATACAGCTTTGACTTAATTTTTCTAAACGGGGTTGCTTTGAAAAGGAGGAATTCTATGGGGAAAATTTATGTTAAAAACTGCTTCAAAATCTGTAAAAATAAATTTAGAATAGACCCATATATTTAGAAGCGAATTGGATTTTTAAGAGACAGATGTACGGATATAATTTTGCCAAAAATATCTTAAATTTTCTAGAAAATCAAACCTGAAAAGTAAGGTGAATATTCAAAAATCTAATTACTTTCGAAATGGAAAGTTTGGTTTTGCAAATAATAATAATTTTGGCTGCTATTTTTTTTATTTTTGTTTGTATATTTTATAATGAAATTAATTGGAAAAAAATCTCTGCTCCTGTAAAACGCATCCTTGCTTGTTAAATAATTAATAACCGATCTAATAAAAGTTTGACTTTTATGAAATCGGTTATTAGGTATTTATTTATTCGTGGGTGAAGGTTTCAATTTATTATTTACAGTATAATAAATGATAATTTATGTGGGTTGATAATTAAAATTTAATATAAAAATGGCAATTACATGAAAACAGGATAATTTTATTTCAGCTTGAAAAAACAAACTGTGTCGTTGAGTGTTTTTGTCATTCGAATAAGAGTAAAATTATTTTATTTATATTACGCATATTTAAATTGTTGGTGAAGGTATTCGTGTTGTATTTGCTTATTTAATTTAGAAAATAATATATGTCTAAGACAACATTTTTATAAAAAAATTTTAACTTTTACCAATAAAATTGTTTTCAAGGTTATCCTTTTATTTTACCAATTACTCAATATACTTAAGTTTTCTTCAATCTTTTAATAGCAAAGAAATTTCTATTTCAGAAATTCAACTTTTTTCATTTTCTTATATGTAATTTATAATTTTGTAACACTTTTCACAAAAAATTGCTCCAATTATATTTTTAGACCAGGTCGAGAATTTTTAAATCCAAAAAAAAATTATATTAGGATAAAATCTATTGGAAACGGAAGAGAATATAATTAAAGGGAAATTAAAGTTGTAATAGAAAGATCTACAACTTTTGTATTTACATTTTTTCCACATAACCTCAAAATTTATGTAAAACATTGTAATAACCAAGTTTTTAGTTTTTTATTTCACTTGCTTTTACAAAAAAATTATTTCTCACGAAATTAAGTGAAAACTTACCTTTTTATGTTTAAAATGGACTGTAATTTTTTTGATTTAAAATATTTCTTTTTTCACCTTAATTATTTTGAATAAATATCGAAAAAACACCCTAATTTTCAATCGAAAATTTTTGACGTTATGTGAACAAATAGTAAATACAAAAGTTTTTATAACTTTGCGATTTAAGTTTTTTCTAGTTTTGCCGGAAATTGTGTTATATCCTTCATCAAAAATCACACCCTTTCACTCCCCGACCTCAGATCGCCCGTAAATTTTTGTTATATTCTCTTCTGCTTCTAATGAGTTTCATCCTAGTATAATTTTTTTTCACTTTTTACCATTTTTCTACCCTGGTCTGTTTATTAAAAATAGTTACATCTTCTATAATTAACTGTAACAATTTGGGAAGAAGGTAAAAATTGGATGTTTTTGATTGGTTAATTAGGAAATAGAAATATGAAATTAATACATAATATAGAATATTTGAACTTTCGCTTTTCATTTTAACCTTTTTAAGAAAAATATTATCTAAATCGAGCAACATTTACTCAGCCATAAAATCAGACCAAGTAATTATGCATTTTTGTTTAATTATCCACTAGAATTATGTAATTAAAAATGAGTAGGTATTATTTTCTGTTTAAGTACACAATTAAAAAATATTTTCAGTTATTTCGTAAATATATTTTGGAAAATGAAAAATTTTAAATAAATTGAGTAGCAACTTAATTTTATAACACGGTTGCCCAAAAATGGAGTGGAATGTTTTCAGGGTTCAGGTATTTATAAATGAGTTTCGTTATTCATAACTTCTCAATGCCTTAACAGCATTGGATTTATCATTCCGAATGGCACTAGCTGCAAATTTTTTGTAATCAATTTAGAAAAAAATTTAATATGATGGCTGTAGCCTTTCAAATGTGAAAAAAAATTTTTTTCAATTAATACAATATGGGTATCAAAATGAAGGTTTTTATGGGAACATTCTAAAACAAAATATGCATATGCATAAATTTAAAATCGTTAAAACGTACATGCAAAATAAACATTTCATCATTCGAATATAAAATCAACTTTATTGCTAAAAAATGAAAGTCGTCTAGCATGATGTAAAAATAAAATTTGGCATTAATATAAATTAAATAAAAATAAATAATTCAAAAATTCAAAAACTGCTTTACCAAAAAACGAAATAACAATTAAAAAATAAAAGTTTATATTGGTTAATTGTCGAAATTTCACTCATTTATTCGGTAAATAAACGAATCAATAAAATTATCATTGCAGTAGAGGGATCTCACATCTCATGAAAAATAGTCCACAGAATGGTCTCCAAGTGCAATGATAAATTTATTTATAGATTTAGTCCGCATGCAGCAGTCGTATATTTATACTCGACACATATAACAAATTCAGAGTATATAATATTTAGTTTAAAGTTTGTAACGCTAGAAAAAATTGACTGCACAAACTAAATTTTGGTATAGCTGTTCACAGAATCCGCCCGCTCGTCTCATCCAGATAATTCAGAAGTGAGTTTAAGTTCGTGGATGAACAAAATTGAATTCAACGGATGCTTGACGATGCATGACTTTTGACCCTTTAAAAATTGAAGAAAAATTCAAAGATAAAAAATTGTATTTGGTACATTTTTTTGTTAACTGTTTTAGATTCGCCACAATTTCATCTAATAAGCACATAATTGCAATACATATTATTATTATATATGTATTTATATCCATATAGACTAGACAGAATTTGAAAATTTTATCAATAAAATTAGTTCAAACATTGATACGGAACCATATAGGTATTGAGTATCTAAACAATTAAAACTGTTAGTCGTTATCTTCACTCGTTTAATTATTTATTTTTGTTGTATTAAAACTTATTTAAATAAATAAATACTTCAGTATTTTGAATATTTGCCAAAAAATTTAAATACGAATGATGTTGTCAATTTTACATGTTATCACAAGCCCGGCTAGCTCAGTCGGTAGAGCATGAGACTCTTAATCTCAGGGTCGTGGGTTCGAGCCCCACGTTGGGCGAATAAATTTTTTCACTGCTTACAAAATAATTTTCATTTTTTTAGGGATTAACAGAAGTTAAATTTAAAATCAAATTAATATATAGGTAAAAATAGCTTTGAAAATATACTGATTGTAAAAATAAAGCCAAAAAAAAATTATTTAAAAATTGACTTTGTAAATGTTAATCGTCTTATAAAAATTGTATTCAGAGATTTATAAATAATATAAATCCTTTGTCCTAAATAGTCCCTTCATACTATTTGAATTTTATACGATTTAACCCTTCTTTTTTTTTTTTTTTTTGTAATTTTTTCTCAAGTATTGTCTTCAACTTTGAACAAAAGGTGAACTAAATAGGCTCTTATAAGTGAAATATTATCAACTATTTTGCATCTTTTTGCACTTATTGAAGTGTACTCGAACAATGGTTATATAGTTTTTTATTTTTAAGTGCACAATTTTTATTATTTAAAATAAATTTCACCCTTATTTTTTTTTTAAAGATCAGCGATTTATTAAATTCAAATTAGAACCCCTTTAATTTATTCTTTTTTTATTAATCTTGAAGATATTCGTTTAATATCATATACTAACTGTATTATAAAAACATCCGACGGACTTTGAATATTTTATGAAAATACTATGATCAACAAATTTTAATATTTGAATTTATGCCATCATTGTGTCGTGCTGTTCACTATTAATTTGCTGTTCACTGAATGCAGTAGTGGATTTAGGCTTAGGCCCGTGAGGCTCGGGTCTTGGCCGGAAAATTATGAGGGGCGCCAAAATTTTCAAGATAACTAAAATTAAAAATCGATTGGATTTTCTGTAAATTCTAAGACCAAATTTTAAAGTTTATTTTATTGCGCTGTTACTTTCGAAACATAGTACCATTTTGAGGGTAGAATTTCTTTGTTAATCCGGATGTCTTCTGGGGTTATGGCTACACCTTTCGTGGGTCTAGAATCAATCTAAGTTAAACTACTTAAGCCAAACGTATATTTAATTCGAATCCCGCATTTTCGAGCTGCGGTGATTTGAGTTGCTGGCTTCCGAATCCCAACCTGAGCCAGTAATGTCACTCGCATTCAAAAACTTAATAGTCCGGTTAATGTTTCTTGGCAGGCATGGGACTGTCCGTCCGGCGTCATTTGGCCGGTGGCCAGCCTCAACCACAATTAAACTGTAACAAAAGAAAAAGGGCGCCATAAAGTCTCGGGCCTACAGCGTCTTCATACCTAAATCCGTTACTGACCGAATATTAATAAAGAATAAATTATTTGAACGTTATTTCAAAGAAGCTAAACCTCATAGGTAGACAAGTCATGTACTTTCATCACAGAAGTTCAATTTTTAGCAGCGGATTAATTCTTTAAGATTTTCTACAAATTTAATTCATTTTGTTTTGCAACTGGAGAAAATAAATTGGTAAATTGAGACAAACTCATAAACGCAACGGCTGCAGTGTGGTGAAACTTTATTCAGACATTCAAGGATAATTAGATTAATTTCTAGCTATTATGCAACCTGGTTTAAAGCCTTAAACCAGATAAAAACAAGCCATTATAATCAATCAGTTGAAGAGTACCAAACGCAGGCAGGTTTATCGATTAGGTACAACTTAAGCCTTTTATTTTGTATGAACGGTGAAGCTGGTTTAAAAAATTGGTCTATTATACAGTTTAAGTTAAGGATAGCCAGTAATAAATTTTGTTTAGATTTCAATTTTTTTATCTCTCTTTAAATATAAGAATTGTAGGATTACTGCACTTAATTAGCAAAATTATATTACATAAAATAATTAATTATACTGTTAACTAGCTGGAATGATTAGGAAAGTTCTGGAGCAGTATAGCTTAGGAGATTCTAAGATGGAAGATAATTAAACCATTCTGACAATTTCAATAACTGCCGTTTTCTAGAAAACAGATATGCTCTAAAAAGCATGGAATACTAGCATCTGATCAAGTGTTTATTCATTTAATAAATATCGTTTATTACAATTTTTTTTTCTTCTTACAATATAAAAATATTTTCTCACGAGTGTCAAATTTTTCGTACACAAAACTACATTTGTTGACTTCTTTTCAGCATACAAAATAATTTTTGTACCACAATAATTGTTTCTTAAACACTATAATTACTGACATAAAAATCAAAAACATTATAAAAGATTTTTATTATAATACATATTTATTTTATAAATTTCACCGCGTTAATGAAACTATACTATTATATACATACCTAGGTATAGGGGAAGAAATAACTATACATGTTATATGCAAAGACTCCCGGAGGAACACCGGAAATGTATTATATGTTTGACTTTATTATTATATATATATATAGGCAAGTCAATTATTATAATTATGGCATTTTTCAGTTTGATATTTTAATAAAAATTTTGATGTATTGTGAAAATTTTTTATTCACAGAACAGTGTGATATTGTTTGTACTTGTTACAACGATGTCTTCTATTGTTTATACTTTTGTACTGTACATTAATGCCTTTTTTCGATCTTTTGTTCCAAAAAATAGTATATATTATTGTGTATAGAAATGTATAACGGAAATCTATTTAGTTTTCTGGGAATCAAAATTTGTATTTTAATTTATACGTTATGCTTTAAGATTTCTATCAAAATTCGAATAAAAGAGCACAAATAGAAGGTTGGGGAACACAGGAAATGGTCTTTGTTATAGACAGTGATATCTAACCGAATTAGATTCACGATTTGCATTGAATACTTATGAAAGTATTTTACGAATAGTTATTTTTCTGTTAGTTTTTCGAAGTAAGGTGGTAACAGCAGATTTATAATGGTCCAATATATGAAAAAAAAAACTTATTAAAACTGTTAAATAACAAAATAAATTTTTTTTTTAAATTTATTACGACAAAACACAATACGCATTTTCAACAATTTTGGTAAATAAAAACATACATATGTAGTGGTCATAATATACTAGTTACCATCAAAAAAATTGTCTTTAAATATATAGGTGATTTATACCTACATACGCTAGGTTATAAAATAAAACAATGATTGTAATGTAATCTATTTAATATTTTCATCGAAGTTAATAAGCAATTTTTATCAGCACATTCAATGACATATAAGAGGATAACCGTGGGCCCTTGCCACCTATCACCTCTACTATGTATTGTTTTAATGGAGTACAAACAAATTATGCGGGAAGTTAGCATGCAGCCATGGCTATTCTCTGAACATCACTTTATCTAATTTAGGATGAAAATCTTTTCTAGTTTCGTACTTTTAAGAGCACATTACCGTAGCTAGGTTTTTTGTATTTTTAAACTTTTTTTTGTTAAAAATATATATTGTGGTTAAGTAAATGATATTAATGTGCATATTTTGTAACTGTAGTAACTGAGCTTTTTCATTTGGTAGTCAACATGAAACATTTCATAAAAAACAATTGAGAACTCCACATTTTAGATGTACTTTTTAGAAGCAATTAGTGCTTCAAATAATATTATGGTTTTATACCATGTTTTTTACTTTTTTTTCAGTTTATTTTAAGTGTCATTGTAACTGCTATAGTCATCAGTGACTACAGTATTAAAAGTCACAGACTGTGACTGTTGTTGCTTAACTTTTGAATATCAGTTTTGGTACGGTGTTTACATTGCGTTCTCGATGAGATGGTTTTATATTACAAGGGCATTTCTAGGGGTAACATAGGGATAGATATTATCAAACAAGAAACTAATATTTTATCATTTCCGGATTAATATTTTCGATTAACGATAATTAACGGCGTCCATGTCATATTATCGGAAGACTTATTGGCTCAATGGTAGCGCGATATTAGTGAATGGTCTAGGGATCCATTGTAAGTGTGGAGGAATTTTCTTCCAAAAACTATCATGTAAACGTCTTACGATACGCTTTGTAGGTTGATTCAGCCAATAAATGAATCATTGATTGTAGAAAAATCTTCCGGCGAAAAGAATTTAAAAATACAACTATATGGAAATGCTCAATAGTTCTTAATTCATCCGATCAGCAACAAGCAATATTGCTGTTTATTAAGCAAATGATACCAATTCAGCAAAAGGTACCACAAAAAGACTGTGCGTTGAAAAATTTCTAATTACTATGCATAAATAATAAAATGCTTTTGAATTTATAGTAGGTACTTTCCAATCTCATCCTTTGGCAAAATAATCATGTCGCGACGTTTCAGAATCAAACTAGAAAATTTTGCATTCATTTTAAATTCAAAATGACTTCCTATAACAATGAACTAAATAAATTTGCCTTCAAATATAGTTTTTACTTAAATTTTTACCAAAAGGCACTAATTGTTTTTCAGGATTCTTATGATCGTTTAAAAAATTCAAAAGTCATGACAGTTTAAAAAAAAAACTAAATTAATATGTTTAAAATATCATCACATGAGTAAATGTCAAACTGAATATACTCTCTATAATTGCTTAGTTAAATAAAAACTTGCTTTATCCTTTAGGTCCATGGATGGCATCATGTATTTATAATTATATACAGAAAAAAAAAATTACAAAAACTGCTTACATAAATAGTAATAAGAAACAGGTAATCTCATATAAGTAATATTTAGTTTAAAAACAGGTACACAGATTTTACACCTACCTAAATTGATTATTAAAAATACTTAGAATTAACGCCCACAAAATCAAAAATAATATTTGTGGTCTTGTATAGATATAGATAGGTATATATGTTACATATTTAAATAATCCTTTGTACTTAAATATTTGTTGTACGGTTATTAAAACCCTAAAAATATATTTTTTTGGATAAATATCAGTAAAAATTATATATTGGAATTTGTCTTTATTTTTATTGGACTTAATAAAACAGATTATTGAAATATTGTCAGGTTTCAATCTGTTACAATTTTCTGTTACATCAATTTGTTTGATCTTGTAGCGACGTAATGTCAATAAACATTAAAATCTTTAGCCGTGTGTTTATTAGGTACCTTTTAATGCCAAAATGCATGCAAAATGCTTGATAGTTTCTTTTACTGTAGCCGGCGCATCTCGTTATTCGCTTCACACCAGCTGCGTAAACTAAGTGAAAACTCTTTTAGGAATACTTACAAATGAAGTCTTAGCAATTTTCAAAAATTTTAAAGATTAAATAAGTGGCGTATTTAAGTAAAGATTAACGTCTTTAAAACATGACATAGGTAATTTTTAAAAATCGTAGATACTCGAACATTCTTTTGAAATATATCTTCAAAAATGTCCAAAGCTATGATTAGTTTGTTATTCACGCATCCACACCTGGCGTGATCCGTATTAAGAAATATTATATATTATGTTATCGCGTAAACGGTGAGAAATTTAGAACATATGACTTTTGTATGACAGTTTTTTTTTTTCATAAAACTATAATAGATCTTTTAACTTTAATTAATGATTCTTTTTTGTTTCGAGTAGTAAGCAAGATATAATTATCTTTAAATTGTTGATTACACTTTCATCAAAAATAATTAACAAGCAAAGAAATCCAACGTTTTGTCAAGAAAACGACAAAAGTTGTTTTTCAAAGTTGTTCTACATTCTCATATCCAAATTTTTAGGGCTACGACCACAAAATTTTGAGAATTCGATGATTATTTAGAACGCATTACTAAATTATTAATCAAAAATGTTGACGAAGATTGAAAAATGTATTTGTGAGTGGTAGGTGATTTTATGTAAGTTTATAAACGAGCATTATTATGAACACAAGCCAATTGTTTTATGTTTGTGTGCAATTGTCAAATTTTTGAAATAAGATATTGTTAATGCCTTTTGTTAACACATTATATTCTCTTGAGTTATATTGACAGCAGTAGAAAGAAGTAAAAACAGTTTTTCAGTTCAAGTATGATATGAGCAAATTTAAATCGCTGATCACACGAGCATCGACCTTTATAATATTATAGGTAATAATTTTTTTTAAATCAGAAAATTGTTTTGACGGAAAAAGCAGGCAAACGTGACAACAAATTTTGGTAGTACTATCAAGTAACCGTTATCTTTCATATATGGGGTGATTTCTATTTATAAAGATAGTCTACCTAGGCAGCCAAGGATTTCCAAGAGTCATAATTTGACTAACTTGTTACATTGGGAAAATATTCTTGCCAGCTCAGGGTATTGGCACTTATATAAATAATGTTTCTAAAAAAATATCAGATTTGTATAAAAAGGTTGATGATTTTCGAATGATTGATTAAATTTTTATCGAAAGGAGATAAGAAACATAAAATATTGCGTATTCCAATTTTCCGATAAAAGAATGATTTAACCAAACTTTGAGAACCCACCACATTTGATAGTCGCTTTAAAATTAAAGTTGCTTATTGGGGAAACGTTAGTGGCTATGCATTCCAAGATATTAACGGGTATTCAATATCAAATCCTAACTAACTAATGAATTTTTTTCAACTTACTTTTCTGAAACTATAAATTTTTAAAAATTCTATTTAAGTTGACAGATGAATGAATAATGCCCTATAAGTATATGTCAAATATAAAAGTTTATTTCAAGTACATCCACAACTTGAAATATTTTCAATATAAAACTATTTGAACAGATTATTTCAACATTATCTAACTAAAAATTTGAAATATAAAAATTGTCTGAAATAGTTATCAAGTAAAAAATGTAAGTATGTAAAGAAAATGTCCAACAGGAACCACGCTATTTTCTTAGTTAATTTTTCAGCTCCTCCTCTAAAAGTCTTTTCATAAATTTCCCAGCGCGCCAACATCATATTTATAAAAGAAGGCTTGACTTATTATCATCCTAATATAACAAAATTTTTGCAATAACATAAAAAAATTCCAAGCAAAGAACGCCATTTTCTCGTAAGATATATTTCACTCATGATTGAATTCACATGTTGCTTACATATTTCGAAAAATTTACGATCTAACACCAATATAATATCGAAAAAATGGGCGTTAATAATGCATGTATAGAGCGCATGTGGTTCAATTTAAAACTCCACCCAAGCACTTATGATTGGTTTTACCATGTAAACATTATGATCCAATACGGTGAATGTTCACAGCAAGCCAATAGTAGGGGTGCTTGTATTCACAGCGGGCCTAGAGCGAATACGATATCGCGCGAACGTCCCCACTTTGGTCACAGTAAAAACTTGAATGTTATCATACAGGCATAGTTTCATAGAGTATGTCGACGATACCCAGTTTGAAATCAGTCCCGCTGTGTTATTTCTACTGAACGGTAAGTGTACAGCACGTACGCTGCGGGTAACGAATTGCTTGTTTGATAAAAACGAAAAATGCTTTAAAACTTTTCTTCTTGAAAAATACGGCTAATAATTTTTTTTTTTGGGAAAATTTATTATTTGAAAATTATTTATGTGATTTGTAAGCCAAAAACAATTTAAAGTGAATTTATTTTTGGACAGTTTTGAAGTGTGCGCGGTAAAAATATTTGTGTTATTTATGTGTGATATTTTAAATGTGATTTTGTGTTTTTATTATTGCAAATTTTAATTTTGGACATGTGAAATGTTATTTATTTAAAGAAAATTTTGAACAAAGTACAATAAAAAAAACCAACAATGATGAATGCTTTTATGGACACAGGCCATCATGCACATTTAGCTTCATTTGGATTAAAAATGAGTCCAAACAGTGGCCATGGAACCGATACTACATCGCATCATCATTCACATTTGACATCATTTGGATTGAAAATGAGTCCAAATGGTGGAACTGCTGGTACGGTATCATCACCTCATCAGGGCACTACTGCAGCCTCGGCAATGGGAGTTACAGCTGGCCCAACTGGTGCGAGTACAACGGGAACAACAACAAGTGATGTTTGTGGAACAACAGGCCAACATTTTCAATCAAATTATGGACATCATCCTCATATGAGTCATTTAGGGCATGGGGCATCATATGCAGCCAGAGATTTTCTATTACGTCGAGATCATCATGAGTTTCCGACGGCACAAACAGCTGATCCAGTATTATTTGGTACAGCATTACACCACCATGAAACAAATTACCATCACCAAAGTGCTTTAACAAATCATCACCAAAGTGGACTCCATCATCCAGGTATGCGTCTGGGTATGGACGCGTATTCACGTGGCGTGGCAGAACATGCGGCAGCCGCCGCTTACCATGCTCAACCCACACCTCATCATGCGGCATTTCCTGCAATGCCACATCACCCATCAATGATGCCCCATCATCCTAGTGCCCATTCACATGGAGCATTTTTTAGGTATATGCGACAACCTGTGAAACAAGAAATGCAATGTTTATGGATTGATCCTGAACAGCCACCACCACGTAAAATTTGTGGGAAAAATTTTACAACAATGCATGAAATAGTGACTCATTTAACGGTAGAACATGTTGGGGGGCCTGAGTGTACAACACACGCATGTTTTTGGCAATCGTGTCCAAGAAATGGGCGACCATTTAAAGCTAAATACAAATTGGTGAACCATATTAGGGTGCATACCGGTGAAAAACCATTTCCATGTCCGTTCCCTGGCTGTGGTAAAGTGTTTGCACGATCAGAAAATTTGAAGATACATAAACGAACGCATACTGGTAAGTTTCCAAATATATACCTTTTTCGCTAGATTCATTTATATCGTAACAATTGACATGATTAATTTGGAAAGAAAATTTCTTATTTTTTGCTAGTAGAAGCTGAAATTAAAATCCTAAGATGATTAACGAAAAGTGTGACTCAGAATTTAAAACTATAAATAGTATTAAAAAGCTTAAATCATCTCCAAAAGATTTAAATTTTCGTAAGATAATTTCTTTGAAAACCAAACAAATAAATATTTCAACAGAAAAATTCAACCATAAATTAAAAATTTTTTGGACAAAAGAATTCAAAGAATTTCTATTTGGTCAGGAAACATAAAAATAGTGAATTATGAGTTTTTTTAAATGCCTTAAGGTATATATACAAACACATTATGACATAACCTACAAAATTTTAGACCCTGAAATATCTATTAACATATTAACAGATGAAAGAATAAAACGGTATCACTGCAGCAGTTATGATTTTGTTTTTGGACTTCTAAAGTTCAGGTTATTCGACCGATAAAATTCGACTTTTTCACAATGTAAACATTCTAAAACGATCTAAGTTATTGTATAAAAGATATTCTTAATTTTTTGAAATAAATTCTTTAATTTCATAAAGATTTTTGCAACACAAAAATTTATTTTTGTCAATTAAATAATAATATAATCAAAACAATTATGTAATTTCAATGTCAAATAAATAATAAAATTAATAAAAACATATTAATAAATAAATTGGGGTAATATAAAAAAATAGTACAGCCGGGGTATGAAAAATGTTTTTGATAGAAAAAAATACCAAAGCGAGTATAATTCACCTAATGTCATATTTAAGCCTTCTTTAAACCTTTTGCAAGCTTTAAAATGTTCTTTATATACAAGAAAAATTAAAATATCGTACACACCTGAAAGCCAATTTTTAGTACAAGATAACTAAGTTTAAATAAAGGTAATGCAAATTATTTATTACCTTTTCCGTGATAATAATATAAATGTTTATTTTCGAAAATACTTTACGAATGTGTAAGCCAAAAAGTTATGGGATGAGTTTTTCATTGCTATCTGATAATACAATCCTCAAAATTTTATTAAAGTTTTATTGACATTTAATTTTCGTCAGCTTTATAAAGAATTTATCTAATTAAATTTGTTAGACATTAAGTACATACCCATCCATTATTGAATCACCCATTTTTAAACGAATCGAATAACCTTAAATATGCACCCACCAATCTCACGTCACTGTTTGCTACAGACAGAAAAATTAGTTTACAATATAATAACATTAAAAAAACAAAATCATATTTTAATTATATGATCTGAATCATAGATAACATTTTGTTTTGTTTTCATAAAATAAAAATCAAATGATTGTTCTGACATTGTTGGTTGGCTCCAAAAAAAAAAATATTTATAATATAAATAAAACTTGTTAAATGTTATTCCAAAACAATTCATGGAATGCAATAACTGTCAGACCGATTGAAACGATTTTTTATACCTATATATATAGATTCTCATTTAGATGTTTAATTATTTTCAAAAAATAAGAATAAAAAAAAGTACCTATTTTATTTATTAGATATTATTTTTTTTTTGTATATTCTGAAGATTAATTTTAAAAAAATTTCTTTAATTAATAATAAAAAGATATATTTTCTATTTAAATTTTTTTTTAATTTTATCTTTTAGTCCTTGGATATATAATATTTTTGAGTAAATTGTTAAAAAGTAATTTCTGTTTGATGCCAATTCATTACAAACAATTTTGATATTTAACTAAAGGAAAAAATGTGAAATTCAAATTGCCCATTTTTTTCATTGGAATGCGTTTTAAAATTTAGGGTACCACATTTAAAATTGGATGAGAAAAGATTAAATATTTTACTGAATACTTATTTCAGTAAACATTTTTAACATTGATTTTAGAAACTTGCAAAATTAAATTTATTATTTACACTATTTAACATAAAATTATTATTTCTAAAATAAATCATTTTCATATAACTATATAATTAATCAAAATATCTATGTTAATTTTGATCCTCATTTTTGTTTTTGAGCATACCATTTTACATAGATTAGTTTCATAAATAATTATATCAGTTTATTACTAAAAATTAATATTTTTACAATTAAATAATAGACTTTTCTGAAAATCTTAAATAATTTTTAATTGGTTCAAGTTTTTGATGGACTCATAACTTTACTTAAATATTTGATATTGGTGACTGGATCTATGCTACACAAAAAAAACTTATTTTCTATTTAATTAAACTATAAGTAGGTGTATTCAAAAAATTTGCCAGTTGGGGTTTTTAATCACAGTTTAATTAATGTTGGATAAAATGAATAGCAAATATGTCGCGATATTAGTCGAAAAATTTCAAATTAGATGGAAGTCTAAACTTTCGATCACATAATTTATGTGTGTCCAAAAATTAACGATATTATAAAACTCTTCATTTTGGATTGAGACCAGTAATTTTCTATCAAGAAACTATTATTTTATTGAGAGTTAATCTAGCATAAAATTTTGAAATTCAAGAAAAAATATACAAAACACTCAAAAAATATAACAATTTATAATATTAGTGGTCATTATATTTTTAAATATGATTTTGAATAGAATAAAATTATTATACCAAAAAAAAAAGATTTTTATTCAAAAGCCGACGGAGGAAGGCTGTTGAATAATGTTTATATAGATCTATACAGAGAGAGAGAGACGTTTTGTAACACCACATTAAATGTTTCGAATTTTTCAAGAGTGTCTCTAAAGTAGCATACTTATTTTCTTTGTATTCTATTTGTATAATATGAATTCAAATATTTCATAAGTGTACTTTACTAGCTTTATAAAATAAAGTACACTGCTTACTTACTGTATTGTACTTTGTATGCCGCTAAGGATTCTTTGTGTATACCCTTATTGAATAGGACTTATATAATATTTTGAATAAAAATTATTTAGTTCTGGATCATTTAGGATAATGTTTTTTTTTTTCATACTTTGTAACAAACAAAATTTGATACTTTTTGTATGTTCTGTGAAAAATACAGCCATTTATTATCTCCATTAAGAATGGAATAGTTTAAAATTGTCCAAAATTCAAATTAAAATTCATCAAAAAAATACAATAAGAAAGTGGAATAATTATTTGGTAGAATTTTCTCAAATAAAATGGGACCAAAATTCATTATGAAATTTAATTTTAATAATTTTCCATTTTTTAAATTATTGAAATTTCTTTCGAAATAAGTTTGTTTTGGCCCGACGATATTCATTTCTTTCTTCAAGCGAGGATCATTTTTATAATATTTGTTATTTTTTAAATCTTGATCTTTGAGAAAGAGTATAATCTGTAAAATATCTTTGGTAGAAATGGGTACAAATAAATTGCCAAAATTAAATTTAAAATTAATATTAAATCAAATTTATTTTATCTATCCATTAATTCCTAAAATCTGGTAAAATATAGGTGCTAAATATGTAACCAATACAGTTATGAAGAGTTGGTTATGTATAATAATAAATATTATAAGCAGTTTATGAAAAAATGTTTCAAACAAATGCTGTTAGATTTTTAAAGAAACAAATAATATTAAAACTTTTATTGAATCACGAGACCGAATTTATGAATTTTACTGTTTCATGAGCTTAAACTCAAATTTTACTCTAAAATGTTAACACAAAATTTTATGTGGCAATCGCTTTTCTTTTTTAAGACTATAGCCAGTGATTCTATAAAAATCTTACACTAAATATTATTTGAAATTTAGTACTTAGCGTTACAATCTCAGACTAAATTTAATATTGATTTGTATATATCCCAGAGGTATTAAATTGACACTATTGTCTAATACAATGTAAATTAAATCAATAAATATCCGCATAATATATACGCAAGTAATTACACATAATTGGAGAAATTAACAAACAAACAAAATAACTTTTTATGTCGAAGAATCTATTAACCTTGATAGTGAATTTAAATTTGTGTATTTTGAAAAAGATCAAATATAGCATTACTAATCATTCACTGCTGCAAATTCATTTATGTTGACGTTGAAATTGAATTTAGTTGTTTTTTTTTTTTATATAAATTAGTTAAATTTGATAAATATATAAAACTTAACCTAACTTTACAAGTTTAAACCTAGTTAGAATAGTGGTTGTATATGCCAGTGAATATATACCGGATAATCAAAATATATATTAACTAATTTATAAAATTAAATAAAATATTAACATAATTATGTATAAATATTTACTTATTTAAACGTGTTTTTATCTAAATATATATGTGTATATATAGCTTTATATTATTTATTAATTATATGCTTATTAATTATTAAATCAGTCTGCTGCAGCTAATATAATATGTACACAAATTTATTTATTTTTTTATTATCTGGCGTCAACGCCACATGACACCTATACATATAGTCTATAATTTTATGCACTTACTAACATACAAAATTATTTTATCATACCATAAAACCAGAAAACGTATTGCATGTTCGATTGGAAAAAAACAAGTGTAAAATTTTCCAACTGATGTATTTAAACGTAATTTTTTAATCAACGGTAGTACAATTGGCATGTTTTTGACAACATTATGAAGCGTCTTTACTTCAAAAATACTAAAGCTACATGTTTAAATAATCAGCCAAATACGGACTTTCAGATTTCCTGATTAAACAAGGACAGTTATACCTTGAAGTAACGTTGCTATCAAGTTTCTCTATAAGTTAATTTTTATATTTTGTCTAATTTCTGTTGATATTTAAGTGAAATTTAGTAAATTCATTATCAGTATATAACAAGTAGCTTATGATCAATAATAGATGTTTTACACAGCCATTTTTTTATGTAAAGCATTGATGAAAAAATAAACCATTTTTAATAGCATTTGTTTATATTTTCAATACTTTTCAATACTTATACTACAAATTACAACATACTGTAAGCAAGGTGAAAATAATTTTCGAAATTTGCAAAATCCCCGATGTTCTAAAGAAGCTTAAAAACTATATACTGAATTAGCAGACTTTGATCTGAAACATTGGAAGCTATATCAAAATTATATTTATTATTTAAAATACACTTTTAAAATATAAAGTTAAAACAATTTGAATCGTAAAATATATATTTTTATTAGTTGTATTTGTTTATTTAAATATACAAATAGTTTTTTAATTTAATTATCAAATTATTAGATAAAACTCAAATATTACCTACACTATTTGGCGCTCAAATAAAAATTTGATATTCAAGATTTATTATTATTATTTATTTATTATATACGGCAGCCATATTTTTATTAAAAACTAAACAAAATATTTGTATCGTATTGAATATTCAATTTTTATAAAGTTATAAACTCAAGACTAAAGTTAATATACATACTCTGATATGTCGAGTATAATACCTACAGTTTAGTAGGTATTAATGTCATAATTTTTGATTATATTTGCAAGTGAGCCTTGTCAACAGATGACCTCAACATAAATTCCCGTCTAAAATTGTGTGACTGAAAATTATTGTTTAATCATGATTGAAGGTTAGATGTACACAAAGCTTATATAAATGATTCTTCAAAATATCCCAATTAGCACGCAGGCATTCATTAAAATACAAATATAGTTTATATTTATTTTGAATAAGATCCTGTATGTTGAAATATTTTAAGAGTTAGACAATAACGGATCAGTGAAAACATCAAGACAAAACTTTTACTTCACAACGTTTCGTGTTGTTTTTAAACACTTCATCAGAACGGTCTACAAATTAAATACGAAAAAATGAATAAAATAAAAGTTCTTTATACATGAACATTTTGAGATTCAAAAGTTGGGTTATTGATCCATTGGACCCAATGGAACAATTTTGTTCGACGACTTGTTCAAAGTTTAATTATGGAGTTCCACAAATAGTAAAGCGTTCTACAATGAATTATTCCATGCATTATAATTTAGTACATAGAGGTAATCCGATTATGTTATAAGTAATTTTTTACGATAAAAACTTGATTATCATGTTTGATTAAAAAAAATTATTTATTTATTCAATATAATAGATACTTAGTAAAACTCTTCACAAACCATTAACACGATATATTTTATGAACGTATTTAAATTTTGGTTGAAAAATTATTAGGAGTTTTAAATTTATTGAAAAAATTAATTTGTTCTTTACATTTTACTCATAGGTACTTGATGTGAGAAAGTTTATACTTAAAGTTTATATAAAAATTGTACTTATTAATTTTTTTTAAATACGATTAAAATTTTTCGGTAATAAAACGTTTTCTAAAACAAATTTTCGAAGATAGGGTAATATAAAATGTGTGATTCATATTTTATACATTCGATTTTTATTTTCACATTCAAAATCAAATGAATCGGTAATCACGGCTAATTAAGCTTTTAATGATCAAATAAAACATAAGTTTAACACCATAATCGGAAGCCAATCTAAAATACGAACTTCATTGCCTTAGTAGCAAAACATTATGACCAGATCATAAATTTTAGTGAAACTAATTTTATATAACATTTTTATTGAACACAATCATCGGAAGCCAAAAACTAATTTTATATAACATTTTTATTGAACACAATCATCGGAAGCCAAAAATTAATTTTATGTAACATTTTTTTTATTGAACACAATCATCAGAAGCCAAAAACTAATTTTATATAACATTTTTATTGAACACAATCATCGGAAGCCATAAAACTACTTTTATATAACATTTTTTTTTATTGAACACAATCATCAGAAGGCAAAAACTATTTTTATATAGCATTTTTATTGAACACAATCATCGGAAGCCAAAAACTAATTTTATATAACATTTTTTTTATTGAACACAATCATCAGAAGGCAAAAACTAATTTTATATAACATTTTTATTGAACACAATCATCGGAAGCCAAAAACTAATTTTATATAACATTTTTATTGAACACAATCATCGTAAGCCAAAAACTAATTTTATATAACATTTTTATTGAACACAATCATCGGAAGCCAAAAACTAATTTTATATAACATGTTTATTGAACACAATCGTCGGAAGCCAGCAATTAATTTTATATAACATTTTTATAAATATTAATTTATAATGAGTAATTTCATGAATTTCATTTAATTTTGTGAATTCACTGTTCTCTATACATGCCAAATGGTTGAAAATTCCCCAAGAAATCTCAGTTATGACAAAACACATTTACGCACACATTTAAGAAACATTGCAGATGGCCCATAACTTTAAGGGTGAGATATTTTTCCTCTAATGTTCTGCAAGCAAAATTATAGATTCTATCTGGGTAGTAAAATGGGTATAATTAGTAGTGAAATAATGCTGTCAGCCTTATTATTTGAAATTAAACTACGTATAAATTGATATTTTAATCATGAATAAACTTGTTGGCATATCTGGTTTTTTTTTTTTTTGCATACTTTAATTAAATTTTTGCTCCGATGTTTCTCAGGACTTGCTAGTACAGTTGTTATATACTAAGATAGTTTTAAATGTGTAGTAAATTTGATTAGTTGACCTTTTCTACCTTATTTGAATATTCTCGGAGAAATAAATTAAATAAAGAGTTTAAAAAATGTCTTATGAATATTTTTTTAGAGACCATTTTCCTGAAATCGTAAAAACCTGAAACTCATTAAATAAAGTGAAACACATTGTAGTCCAATTTCCACCAAAATCACTGCGCCTCAAGTAGAGGTTATGTGAAGACAGAATACCAATTGGGCTAATTTAGGAATAAACCGTTCAATACGATATGGCAATGACTCAGCCCCAAGCACACAGTCACAAAGAAGCCCAATTATTTGGATTCAGAAGACACCTCAAATAAGTATTTGTGGTGAAAACTCGATATCGAAATTTTGGCACGATTGCAATACTAGAAGTAAAAGAAAGTTAATTAAGATTTTATTATTACCTAATGAATCCAGAACATTTAAAGTATTGTGGGAGCATTCTAAACCATATTGGTTTTCCCATCGCTTCCACCATAATTTTTTTAAGATTATTTGATTGAAAAAAAATTAATACGATTCTTTTGGAGCTGGTATATTATCAGTTATTTAGTGATTTTATAATATTTAGTGCAATAAAAGCAGTTTTTTAATCAAATTTGTAAAAATAATATAGATTTAATCTATCAATATTTATGTAAAATATATTTAACCTATATCAAATATAATCTAATTCTTGACCATAAATCCATAATTTTCCGTAGAGAATACAATATATCTCAAAAAAAAGAAGCATTTTTGATAAAATAATAGCAATCTAACTAACCACTTATACTACCATAAGTATAAATTGAACGTAAATTCATTATTTTTTTTCATCTTATAAATTTATTTATTTCTACATAATTTCATACACAAATAAATACACATAAGAGTAACAAAGATAGTAAATACAAAAGATACATACACATACATCGTTATTATATTATAATACATTTAATAAAATGGCCTCCAATAGTATGAATATAAACAAACATTGGTGTGTATACGTATATAAGTACCTTAGATAGCAAAGACTCATATACATAGTTAGTGACTTTATACGTACTATATAACGTATATTATAATACTTGTTATAAATAAAATAATATCTCATATAAAATGTTTCGAGTAGATATTTTAGTTAACTGCTATAGTAAGGTATATAAAAAGGTACACACTAAATAAAATGAAGTTAGTTACGTGTTTTATAAAAGTACCTATCTCTATCTAGATATCAGTTTGTACAGAATGGTTTAACTAATTACTTTTTATAGAAAATATGTTGCTAAATACTCTATCTTTCATAGTGCGATGTCCGAAAAAATTTATTATACTTAAAAATCTTATTTACTCAAAAAACAATAAAATACAATATAAAACATCAATAAACTCGAAAAAAAAGAAATATTTATAATAAAATTAATGTTTAAATTACAAAATAATAACCATTAATCAGATGATAAATATTGAGGTTTCAGTCCAAACTTAAATATTTGCGACCAAATAAAATTAGGTTTTGTCACAATTTATTAGGAAACAACATCCTTTAAAATTGTGGATTTAGCTACCTGTATTCAGCTTTATTTTATTTTTTGGTTGTTTTTACTTCGTATCAAATTTCTTTTTGGTATATAGTAGAACCTTAGCGAAAAATAAAATTTTAACGTTAACGATTTTTCAGTTTCAACTAAACTTTATTTGAGATTGTCCATTATCATACCAGTTTTAACTTAATACAACACCTCGAATCAATTTTATCTTGTTTCTCTCATATATTTTAATTTATAATGATTTTTCAGAAAAAATGCTCACCAAATTAATAATTGTAGTTTTTTTTTTTTTTTTTAGATTTTTCAATGTTGACCACACTGTATCTGTATATATTCGACTATTATAACCTTATAGTTTATATATAAAACTAATTGTATGTTTATATAAATCACCCTACTGTAAACATATTACTAGAGTATTTAAAATTTATTATTGAAAATAATTCATGTAAATGTAATAAAATACTTTACACAACAACGATATAAATATATATTTTAAACTGTAACTATATTCATACTAAAGGTACCTAGATACTTATATATAAATTTATATAGTGTTTTTATTTATAAAAGTTGGTAACAATTGTCTTTAATATTTATTTATAACTTGAAAAAGCTATATAGCTTTTATAATGAAAACGATTTCAAATGGAATTTTATAGTTTATTTCTGTTTATACTTTTGGTTGGCATTATTTTTAAATAGTATTTAATAATTTCTTTTTAAACAATGAATTTAGTTGAAAATTTACTACCTTTTTGCCGATTTTCTTAAAAATATTATTTATTTATTTTTTTTAAAATGTATTCTTGAGTAATAAGTTCCATCTTGATATTCATTTAATTTATAGATAATTCTAATTCATACTATTTCAATATTAAGATTATCTGTACAATGAAAAATTATGAGAACATCCGAATAGGTTTATTAGTACTAAGAGAAAAAGTTATTGAAATAACTGATTTTTTGATTTGACATGTCTGTATGTCTCAATGATTATAGTATCATTTCTTGTTTCTCTTGCCACCAGAAATTTGCAGCGAATTACTTTTTGAAATCTAACAAAAAGCAATCACCACTTTTAGTAGTATTGTTGCTTAAGTTATACATCTTCCAACATACTTTTATTTATAATACTATTTTACGTTGGATGAACAAAAAAATATATAATTTTAATTGTAAATGAGTTTTTTGAGATGAAATAACAGACACACAAACATATACATAGACACACACATACATTCATAATAAACATTAATAAATAAATATGAAAAAAAAAAAGTAATTATAATTAAAATACAATCAATATGTTAATTAAGTTCATTGGCATTTAAATAATACATTAATTTTTTTTTTTTTAATTTACATTTATTTTTAAATACTATTCGTTTATTTTATTCGATTATTATTTAGTGGATGAAAAACTTTATTTTGCTTTTAAGCTGGCTATTTTCTAGGTAATAATAATATAAAATAAGAATTTAAAAAAATTATATTTTATCAATAATAATAATTAATTATAAACATTTGTTTATATATGGAAAACTTTTAATCTGACAGCTTAAACGTTCGTTTTTCTACACCTGATTTGATTTTCAATTAAATTCCTGTCTATAAATTTTTACTCCCATACATTTTCTTTTAATTCAATTAAAAACATTTTTAAATTGTTATAATTATTAACACAAGCGAATTTCATTGAAATAAAAAAAGCGAATAAATAAACGAATTTCATTGAAATCTAGATATGAAAACATTGGAGATATGCTACGAACTGGGAACCTTCTTCCATTTGCTAGTTAAAATTTCTTTAAATTTCTTAAATCGCAGACCATTGTAAATCGCTTGGTTAAAATAAAAATTCCTAATTAAATATATTTCCCAGTATTTTCTACAATATATATTTTATATTTTATGTCAATATTTGACATAAATGGTAAACTATCAGATCTACCACTAAAAGTCATATTATTAATTTGGTTCAACTAGTTTTGTTTTTGAAGCATTAAATTTTCAAGTATCTCCTTCATTCTAAAATACAATTAAAATATATATCAACACAAAAGCAAGACACAATGATGTTATCCCATTAATTAATTAACTACAGAAAAAAAATAAATAACAATAATAACACCCAACAATCATAAATAACACAAAACAATAGAAAAATAACACAAACAAAACAACTGAACGAACATTACCAAACAAAAACGAACAGAAACAAACAGATGAAATTAAACAAGGATACCAAAACAAATGATATTTGAATGAGCACTTACTTATTCAGTGTGTGTGTGTGTGTGTGTGTGTTTAGTGTGAGTGGGGCGTGGCGTTATTATTACATGTTGTTGTCGTGTCTTCTTTCTGGTTGTTGTTATGTTGTTGTTGTTGTTGTTATATTCGATGTTATTTTTTTATGTTGTTTGTTGTGTGTTACCCTAAAAATTGTACATTCAACATTATAAAACAAAAAAACATACACACGAAAACGAATGAATAACGAACTGCACAGAATGAATGACAACAAACATCAAATTTAAAACAAGATTGGATTTATTTTTATCCTATACACAAAATATACAACAACGTTCAATTCGGAATTAAGTTGAAATAAATTGATACGAATATCGAGTAAAAGTAGCACGTTACTTAAGTAAAATGTGTATGAATAAATACGTCTTAAATTTAGAAAATTAAACACACCATTGCGAAAAAAGGAGTTAAACTGTCATGAAACTTTACAGGCATATACATTATTAATTACATTAAAAATATGTATCCACACTTGATTCTAATTTTAAATGAATTTTTAAAACGAATTAATAATAAAAGTTATTAGTATTTAATAACATATTTATATTATGATAACGCAAGGCTCGAAATAAATCTGTAAGAGTATGTAAATTATAAATTTCGATTTTGCCCCAATTTCCTTAACCAAAAATTTGTATTTTATATTTTACAAATTCGTATTTCTACTACAAAATAGTCATCATTATTATGAATAAGCAGCTGACCGTAATAATTCTCCGGGGAGATGTTACTTGTTGGTTGATTTTATTAAGTGTGAAATTTATACTGTCAAGTACAATTTATACTAAACGCTTAATGAAATACCTTTGTGCAGACCGGCACTAAATTAGCTACGAGTAATATCTCCTCGGAGAATAATTACGGTTACCTAATTCGTAGTAATGATGACTACTTTATTGTCGAAATAATTTCATATAAAATTTTGAGAAGAAAGAAAATTGGGAAAAAAAATCGAAATTTATTCGAAAAATCCTAGAGTTTTCTTTGATAATATTCATATGTAATTTATGGTTCTGGAGGAGAACCGTCAAAATAGAGTGCCGTGATTTTGTAACCAATTATTTCACAATTAAAAAAATTAAATGCATAAAAGACAATGAAAATTCTTATTTCACGTGGTGAGGTGAATTAGAATGACTATCGCAATTGAGAAAATTTAATATGCATCTACGTCCAAAAAAATTGAATTTTTGATAAAAGGGTCTATAATGTGATAATATCGGGTAAATAAGACATTAAGAGTTAAGAAAGCTAATGTTTTACAACTTTCTGTCTGTAACAAACGCAAATTATGCTCAAAAAAATATATAACGACCTTGAAAAAATTGCGTAAAATTGAAATAATCGAGTTTTCTTCAATAATTAATACAAACTCTTGGTTTATAATATTTCAAATTCATCCAAGATCTATTTTTGTATTATAAATACATATTTCGCGTAGAATGTGGTCATCTACATTCTGTTGACTGTTAAAATTATTACTATACTTTTATATCGTCTTAAGAGGTATAACTCGCCGCTTACTTAGTGATAACTTTGTCGATTTAATGCTTATAGGTTTAAATAAAATTTACGACAATCGTCATTGGGTATTACTGAAACCTTGATAGTTTTTTTGGTAGCCTACCCTGTTAAATAAAAAACATCTCTACACTGCTGCAAGTGAGGAGAGCCAGAAAAGTGCTTTTAATTCAACACACTTTTGACAGATTCTCTTAAAATATTGTGTACATAACTCTTTACTGTTACTGTTTCTATATAACAACATTAAAGTGACACCATAATTTTGAATACTGCCCTGGTTAAAATTCAATGTGAACATACAATAAACGTTCATACAATAAAACCAAAGTACATTTATCATGAAACACAAATACATTCACATCCATACCTTCTATCTAGATAGAAAGGTATTAACGATAGAATGCGACGGAGATGAACGTCGGACGAACGACGACAGTATTTGAATTTTAATATATTTTCCTGCACAAACGAGCAAGGTATACCATCACACACTTACAGGCTTTAAAATTGGAACGCATAAATAAAGTGAAAATTTCTAATCGAATTCTTCTATAGAGAGACCAGGGCAGAAGACTGCGGTAAAAAGTGAAAAAAAAAAATTATAGTAGAATGAAATCTATTGGAAACGGAAGAGAATTTACCAAAAATGAAAGAAAAAATAATTTACTTTCGATATGAAGCCGGGAAGTGGAAAGGGATGAGTTTTTAAGAGTAAAAACCTACCTTTTTATGTTCCAAAGATACTGTAATATATTTGATTTAAAGTATTTGTTTTTTTACCTTGTTTTGAATAAATATCGAAAACGCACACTAATTTTCAATCGAACAATTTTGATGTTGTGTAAAAACAAAAGCTTTTACTATCTATAACTTTTCCATTTAACTTTTTTTCATAGAACTTGTAGTTTTGCCGGAAATCGAGATAAATCATGTTTTAGCCTTAAAAAGTCACCCCTTTCAGTTCCTGACCCAAGATCGCCCATAAATTATTTTTACTTTCATTTCTGTTTCATCTAACTATAATTTTTTTTGACTTATAAATTTACCGACCCCGGTCCTTGTTTCTACTTAAAAAACTTGCTGAATTATATAATAAAATATGAACTGAATCAAATATGAAAACAAAATTTTCGCTAAATATTTACGCAAATTATAAAATTATTTTTCGAATGAGTACTCATCACGTCATCTCAGACAAGTTTGCCAGTTCAGATTAATCTGAATATAATCTGACCAACTCGGGTTTAATATAAAATTTATATACTCTAGTATTCTTTAGAAAAAGAATCAACATGGAATGCTGCTGACAAAGGAACCTTTGTTAGTGACTCGAATTCTTTATTCGTAAGTATATGTTGTTACTATATTCACATGAGTATTTGTTGAGATTTTAAATCACAACATAAACAGGGTTTCAGTTATTTTATTTTTATTTTTTGAATGAAAATAAATCGAATTAATAATATTTATATGTATATTCTCAAATTCGAAAACGACAAATCATGAAATCCGTTTGTATATATAATATACAGACATTTGTAATGATACTATCTTTTTATACGCTCAATACTTCATGTACAGGGTCTAAAAGAAATCGGCTTGGATTTTGCAAAATTAAATAAAACAGTTAAATATTTCTTTTAAAATATATACCACCTAATTATCCTTCTATTTTTGTATTCAACTGTTGTGTAATTTTTTATTCTCGAAAAAAATGGTTTTGAACACGCATGATATTTCCACTTTCCCTTAAATGGAAATTGTACGATTTGGAGTGTAAAAGCTGATTTGTACAAGCAAATCGTTTTGTGTGAGCTTAAGTTTGCCTTTAGACAGAAGATTTGGCTAGGGTAAAAAACTGGAGTGTCCTATTTGTTAGAAAAATATATAGTCGTAGAGCTAGTAGACAATTTTAGGCATCAAATACATATTGAAAATTTGTAAAAGACATCTTTAGCAAATCTAAACATGACGTAAGGCAGTTGGATTTAATGATCCATTTCACGTCAAAATGAATTCTTGCATATTTATACATTCATTTATTCATTCTCCTTATGTTCTGGACCAATCTGTATATTTTATTCAATTATTATTATGATTATGATTATAACGATAGGTATATAATATGAAACATTTTCAACATCGAATATCATATTCGAATTCAATAAACGAACGTCATACGAACCGTGTATTTGTGTATTTGAAAGGTGAAACGGATTTTATATATATATATATATATATCTATATATATATATATATATATATATATATATATATATATATATATATATATATATATATATATATATATATATATATATATATATATATATATATATTTCTATAAATTTATTATTTGTGTATGGATGTGTTTTGTATAATGTTATAAATTTTCTGTTTATATACGTACATTATTTTTTTATTTGTTTTCAATTGAATATTCTTGATATAATATCACTTGAAAATAATCATAATTATATTTGTATGAATAATTTACTCATACAGAATGTCTCAACAAAATTTGGTACAAACTTTATCTTATATTTGGTACAATCAAGAAATTTGTTTTATTTTTTCAAAAACTTTTCACAAATATTTTCGCAAATTGCGGTTTTACATAAATTTTTTTTGTTTAGTTTTCAATATATTTCGGCCTGACATTGCAAAAATACGTAATAAAAGAAATTGCTTAAAACTATATTAATAAATTTCTTTCATTATATCAATAATTCCAACAGTTTTGTGAAACACCAAGTATAATTGTTTATATAAATAAAATCAGTGTGCGTTGATATCAAACAAATTGCTATAAATTAACACATTTTTGAGTCTTAAATTAATTTTTTTATCGTATGAAAACAATAAAATTCTTTTCATTTTATGTGCGAGTTTCATAATCGATAGTACAGTCATGTACTACGTCAAGACAATTTAATAAATTTTGTATGAGATTGGAAACACTGCAATATCTGTGGTAAAGTTGGTTGCATATCCCACTAGCTATTGAATGGTCTCATGTTCAATCCTCGGCACATGTGAAATGTTTTTAATTGTTAAAATTTATGTTTTACTTTATTTTCGATTAGAATTTTTTTAGAACTATATTTGCTTGAGTAAAGACTTTAGCCAGCTTGAATTGAAACCAACAAGTAAAGATTTTATCCAGAAAAATATAATATATTTATTTAAAAAGAAGTACAATATAAATTAATTCTATTTTTCTCATATTCTATTTATAAAATATACAACAAGAAAATTATAAAACTACTCTTCTGTAGAAAATAAAATATTATATAATCACGAACATTTCAAAAAATAACTTACCAACATTATGCAATCAAAAAAAAAGCAAAAACAAACATTCATCTAAAAATAATGCTACGCAATTACGTTTAGTCTTCTATGCATGAATAAAAAGAATATATAATATGACACGATCAATGGTGCGCGCGATTATACGATTATAGTATTATATATATACTTTTTTTATTTTGTTGCAATATCCTTCCTATGATTGTTAATCATAAACCGGTATCTAGCCTTAAAATAAGTCATTATTTCAAACATTATGTTACACTTTAAATGAATTTCTAAGATTCCATCCAAAGTAAATACTAGTCTACTCAGTTAATTTTTTATTAACGCGATATATAGCGATTTCAGTTTTTATTTTCATTTTAATCGCTTTTTAGATTTTACAATTTTGAAGCTTTTAAAATATAAGCTTTTAGAAAACTATAAAACTGTAAAATAATTATTTTTGATCAGTCACAAAATATAAAATAGTCTTCCTGATCGTCTGAACACCTCAATTAAAATCTTATTAATATTTTACTTAATAATACAACATTTTATTTTAGTAATTATTGTATATTTAAATTATATTAAAAACAAAAGAAGATAACAACTAACTGAGTAAATTGTTTAGGCATTCGATATATGATTGAATTTTATAGTTTGGCCTATTTTTAATTATCATTCATAAAATACTATAAATATCCAGTCTATACAGTTATGTATACATATATAATAATAATATCCATTGTTATTACCTTTATGTTTTTATTATAAATTTGACCGAAAATTGTGGATAACTCAAACCATTTTCGAAAAAAATGTTTGAAATGTTGTCAAAAAAATAAAGATTTATTTTCTTCTATCTTGTAAAGTTTAAAAACTGTGTCATGGATACACTCAATAGCCTGATTTTGGTCGTAAACTTACCTTTTAATGTTTCGAATACGCGTCACCAAAATTACAACTCGCTATATCTTTTTGTTATCATGATGAAAGACAAACGGACGGACGGACAGTCAGAAATGGATTTATTAGATTTTACTATGAACATCTATACCAAAATTTTGTTGGTGCGGTCAATATTAGGTAGCGTTACACACTTTAGATTAAAATTAATATACACTGACATACTATATATGTCGAATATTAAAATGTGATATACTCGTATTATCAGTCGAAATTCATGTGCTGCTATTTGTGGTTAACTATCACATTAGGACGAATCTTAATTTTAAATAAATAACTTGATCCTACCAAAAAAAAAAAACCATTGGTGTAATTAAACCTTGCCAATAGTTGAACATAGAGCTTTGGTTTAATTACTTTAAATTATATAATAATTTTTGTTCAGCTTCATAATTGTTTTTCAAAGTAATGTTTAGTAGAAGAAGTGGATTAAGTAATCGAAGAATTTGTTTTCAAATTAAATTTTCAATAGAAATCAAAGCCTGTTTTTCAAATTAGCCACCGGTCTATTATTATAAACAATATGTGCGTAATAAACTGAAGAAAATCAATGAATAAGAGAGAATATTTTCATGTTTCATCACAATTAATAAAAAATGAAATATATATTTTTTTTTTATAAAACTTATTTATTTAAATAAATATATTTTTATTTCATTTTTTTATGACTTAATCGAGTTAACGTTTCATGTTTTCGGGTAATAAAAAAATCGTAACTTTTTTTGGAATTTTATTTTATTTTTTTTGAAATAAATGTTAAATTCCATCTCTTAAAATATGTATTTTTTAACTAATAATCATTTTCAACACTTCCTTTTCAAGTCTTCGTGCTTGAAGTAACTTTAAAAAACGAACAATTTCAATTTGTTGATAATAATTGAGGTATAAAATGGAAAACCCATTGAGTTTTGTCAATTAGAAAATATTCAACATGATTCATTCATTAAAAAACTTTATACGTTTCTTAATTATTTTATATTTTTGTTTTTAACATACGGCTTTATACGAAATAAATGAACTTAAAAAATTTCATATCATAGTGTTTCTAAAGAATCCATTTGTTTTGTAAATAATTTTTTGCTTTAGCAGTGAATTTTATACATTTGATTTGGGATCAATTTTTGTGTTCTTTTTTTTGTTAGCCATTTTATAAAAAATTAATACAATAATTACAATAATATATAGAATTCAAAAAACTAAAAATATCATACTTAAGGTAGTTTTGTACCCAAATGACTTAAAGTTAATCCAATATTTTTATTTTACGTGCTCTTATGAATGTCCTTGTTCAATAATACCGGAAATAGAAGGTTTGTAGAAAATTAGCAAAGTTGACCCCGCAAAAAAAATTTTTAAATTGATAGAACTATACACCAAATATACATTGCAAAAATTTCAGAATAATTTACCACGTACTTTCGATGTAATTAATTTTTCAATTTTGACATGTGGCTTCTATCTCTTGACTTCATATTTATTAGGGAAATAATGGTGGCTCCGTTAAACGCGCCAATTTCAAATAGTTACTAGCGTTTTTAATTGTATATAACAACAAAAGGATATTGAACATTAATAAATATAATAATTATTTTTTATAATTTTAAATTTATTATCTAACGAAATAATTTATTTATTTATATAAAAATTTAAAACAAATAAAGAATATACGATATAAAAAATAAAGTTGACAGTTCAGGGTTATGTTTTGAAAATCATATAAAGTTAGTATTATCTAGTGACAGTTGGAGTACTAGTCAAATAATATTTTATTTATTACATTATTTTAATTATTTAAATATAATCCGTCTTTTATTTGATTTCGGATTGCGGCTACCAAGCTACCTTAATTTAATATTTTACTGAGATAAAAATTTTATTAGCTTTTGTGTGTGACATTTCATATAAAATGGATGATATAAACTTTTTGGTATTAAATTGACAATTTAAAAACAATGATTGGCCCGTCATTTGTTATTTTGTTGATTAAATAATTAAAAATACAAGTTTTGGTAATTATTATGGTAGCCATATCAATAATCGATATATAAAATAAATAGTAAATATATAAAAAGAAAAAAAATAAAACAATAGATGAATAAAGAAATTTTAAAATCTAGAAAAACATTTTATCAATCCTAAAATTATGCCAATGAACACGTGAAAAAAAATCTAAATGGCCATATTTGTGACTGTTTTCTGTTGCGTATAAAATTTTATACATTTTTTTTAAAGATGTGCAAAACATCAAAATCAAAAAATTTGCATATTTTTGAGTGAGAAATGTTTAAAAAAAAAATGTTGACGTTTAATTGTGAGATCGTTGATCATTGCAAAAAGGTTAAATACCCGATGTTATCTTCATATCTAATTTATATACAATATTTTGTATATATTCTCATAGTAAAAAATAAGATAATTTATAATTATTTTTTCAAGTAATTTATCATTTTAATCTATCAACAGATTTTTTTTTCTTCCATCTCAAACATATATTCACAAAAAAAAAAAAAAAAATACTAAATTTAATCATTTTCATTATTACAACTTTTGTTGGAGAATTTTTTTTTTAACATAATTTAACAATTTATATTAAATAATATTTAATTCTTCATTATAGATTTGCAGGTGTTTTTCTCTGGCAAAAAATATATATATATATATAAATATATATACAATTCTTTAAGTCAACAAATAATAGATTATTTTCAAAAAATGTTTTTGTTGCAAAAGGCTCTAAAAATATTTATGAAAAAAGATAAATATATTTTTAACAAATCTTTTCATCAAATAAGTTTTGGAGTGTTAATAATAATAATGTACATAGATTTTCAATACAAAATATTAACTTATAATCAGCTTAAAACTTGTAAAAATTGATATTTTTAAATAGTAAAAATTTGTTAATACGGAATTAGGTTTGTAAATTTCAAGTCTCGTGTATTCTAAATTAACTTTTATGAATATCGTACCTAATTATTAAAAATTTATGGGATTTACTAGTCTAGCTAGTGTTACTAGCGGAGGGTAGACTTAGGTCTGACAAGTATGTTCTTTTAGGCCTTTTTTTTTATACCATCCTATTTCAACAATTAGGTTTAGTTGGTGTTTTGAATGTTAACTCATTACAAACCTTTCTACAGAATTGAGTCGAAATTATGATTTTTCAAGACTCTACAGAAAACACCGAAATTTTACTCTACCGGAATAAAAAATGAATTCAAACCCAAAATATCTTTTCCATAGATCATGGAATGCTTGAAGATAATTTGTACCGTGAAGAAGGGCCATCAGCACGTGCTGAAGAACATGTGCATTAATTATTAAGTAATTAGTGACAATAACTTAAAGATTATTTTATGCTTTGCATGTTAAACAGATGTTTTTATAAGTTTCAATATTCCGTCGGTTAAATATATCAAAAAATAAATATGTAGGTATAGAATATTTTTAATTCAATATCTATGTAGGTACAAAAGGACTGTACGTGGGCTATTATTTTGAATTATATGTATACCTTAACACCTACGCATAAGGGTTATGTATAAAAATAATATGGATAATTATAAAAGGCTTATTTATAAAATGTCAAAATCGATTGTACGATCTAATTAGGATCGATAGTTATACGATTATTGTAATATTGACAGGGTTAAATTTCGTTTTAATAGAAATTGTTGTTTTCAATTATTTGAGATATTTATTCATTTTTGGATCCTTTTACTACGTTTTAATCGATTTGTTGTATAAAATTTAACAATCAATTTATAAAATTATTATTATTTTTTAATTTTTTTGAATTGGAAATGTTTAAAATATATTTTTTATTTATATTTGATATTAGTATTTGATTTGGTCAATTAGATCCGCATCAATTTTTAATTTGTAACCAGGGAAAGTCTAATTAGTTAATATAATATGTATATTATGCAACAATTTTTAAGGAAATAATTCAATAGTTTCACATCCTCCCAAATGGCACGATTAGGAAAATAAACTTGTAAACAAGAAATTGGAAACACGTATTGAATATATTTCAACATACGATTTATTTACAAAAATAGATATTATTTAAAACTTTGATTATTTCTTGTATAAATAATAAAAAAGTTTTAAATTGTCACTAAATTTAATATAATAAAATACCAAACAATGGGTCGTGCCTCTAAAAAATTATAAATAAAAATGTCCTATTTAATGGTTTTCAAATCTTAAATTAAATTATGTTGACAGTGTATTTTTATTTATAATATTATTAAGAATTATTATAATTATTATATTTTATATAAATAAATTACTAAGTATATTTATTATTTATAAATATTTTTTATTAATTTATGATTTATTTTCGATTAAAAGTTAAAAAAATAAATAATTTTTATTTAATATTTCACATGCATTGTGTTTATAAAATTTTTTTCGAAATTTATTATGTCTTTTATAATGCGAATATTAATAAATTCAAATACAATAATTGATTTCAAGCAAGTTTGTCGTAATCAATTCATTTTCATCACGGAGATATTTCTAAGTAATGTCTGTATGCAGTGAACTAAAACAAGTAAAAGTCATTTAAAAGTTTGTCCGAGAGGACCGAAATTACTCGGATAGGTAACAACCTACTTGGATAAATGAAATATTGCCATAATCGGGGATGAAATAATAATATCTTCTGTTGTATTAAAAATTTATTTGTAATATTTATTGAATAGATAAAAAAATATTATTAAAATTTACCTGAAAATCAATGTTTGATTTATTTAACAAATAGTTTAAAATTCTGTTTAAAAATAGTTTTTTTTTTTTTTTTTGTATTTGTTATTAAATAATATCACAAGTGTCCAAAAAAAGTATCTATGAACGATTCTAAAGTAGCTTCTAGTAGTTTTGAAGAGGCTTATTACACCCAACAAATCATGTTAATTCTGTAAAAAATAAATATTTACTGATACTTTTGCACATCTTTTATTTATTTGTTTGATCTGTAGGGCAAAACGAACATCTTGTAAAATTAAATGTCTCCATTATAAAAACGATTCAAGTATCTTTGTGTAGGGTTTACGAACGCGCTCGTCTTGTGTTGGATTTAAGAGAGTATCGTGGGTATCATTTCTTCATTCTTGGCAATGGTGGAACATAGTTTCTTCATTTTAATCTTAACAAGATCAAACTAAAAGGTCATATTTGACTAATATTGTCTGGTACACCTAGACTCTATTGTTCGTGCTCTAATATGTTTTTCCTCGGAAACTTATGTAAATGACAAAGATAACTAAATTCACAATAAATTCAGCTTAAAAGGTTTTGTTTCATTAAAATTAGTACTTTAATATACTTAGCGTTTTCTTGTGCTTTCACCTCCATGCAGTTTCTCAGTGTAGATTTTTTTCTAACGGTAACGATAATAGCTTTTTACGGGCATAGAAATGAACCCAACCCTTAAATGTTATCTACTTTATCTACTTTACATATTGAAATCCCAATTTGGGTCCGTAGTAATTAAATTATAGCTTATATAATTAAATAAAAACCTAACCTCAATACATTTATAATAAAACATTTCTGAATTAGGAAGTTGTAACTTTTTTTTTTTTAAATCTGATTATATTCCATAGACGACTTAAAACACAAAAACCAGAATGTTCCGCTCTTTTATATGCCATTTTAATTAATGAAAATGGGTATACAGCTAATGAATAATTAATTACACATAGTTACCATATACGGTATCACATATTTATATACTTGACAGAATTGTTAACGTATAAAAGGCCGAAGAAGGACACCTTCAATTGAATAAAAATTCTTCAGCATAGAATAGGACATAGAATGAAAGGCGCTCCTTCTGTGACTGCTCATGATGGCTGTTTTGTTCACAGCGATAAGTGTGTTTATTTGACCAATGCTAATTTAATATTTTACGGTATAATGAGTTTCTTAAATGGATGTATAGGCATAAAGATGTGGCTGTGAAAAAAAAAACCATATACACAACAACATTGTGAATAACAGACAACAATATGTGAAACCACAATCAATAATCATCTTATTCATCGATTAATAATCAATGAATAATTTGTTATCTATTTTTTTTTTTTTATTCTTTGCATTTTGTATATATTGATTGAACAATACCATTGTATATATAAAAATATTTTTGAAAACGTCCTATTGTATTCAATTTTATAAATAATATATGTTTTAAATTTTATGGATGACAGTACAGAATGCTACAGCATTGACGGTTAATTTTATCTTAGAATCTGCTAATGGCTAAATTTTACTTGCCCGGGAATGAAATAAGTATGGTCTTTTAGTTTGTATTCCGAATAAAAAGTCTGATACCTTTAATTAGTGACTATTACAAAAGCTATCAATTTGTTTAAAGTTAATTAACATAATGAGTTTTCGACAAAGTGTCGAAAAAACAAACTTCTAGACCAACTTCTCTATTCAATGTATTGAATAGAGCTACTACATTTTAGTTTAGCCTTTTTACTAAAACTCTTTCAATCGACGTGAATCCATGAGATTTTATTCAAGAAAGATCTAATCAATATTTTACCCACAATCTGTAAAAATTTCGAAGCAGTATTTTTTTCACAGAAGTGGTTTCTTGAAAATCAAAAATATCCTTTTTAATGCTGAAAACCGAACTAAGTACCATTATCGAAAACAAAGTAACAGTTAACACACCAAAAAAAAATTTTCTGGAGATTAAAAATTTTCTAAAGAAAATTTAATACTCAGAAAACATTCTAGAAAAACTAGTATAGGGTGTTCCAAGCTCTTAACGAGGACGAAGCAATAAACGAAGGCGCTCAAATACATCGATAAAACGTAAATATGGAGGAAGGTTTTACTATAATATTTACTTTGTTAATCGATGTCTATGGATAAAATGCATTTAAATAATGAAACTTCGCATTAGATTGATTCATCATCATGCATGGTTGTTTAATCAATAATACTTTGTTTCAAAATCCTAAAATTAACGCGTAGGTATTTAATGTTTGTGAATAAGGTTAACAAAAAATTGTTGTTGATGTTCAAAAATAATTCAAACAGTTAAATTTTAAAGGACAAATGATATGATAGATCAAAATTTTTAATATAATATGTCGTTCTACATAATTTAATTTTATTTATAAATCTATATTAAAAATCAGTTAAATTTCGAATAAGATACTAAACAATTCTTTTTTTTTTTGGTCGAAAATGCGTGTCTGAAACTGTCAGCTGTCATATTGGAATCAACTATAAATACTGAAATATATATTTAAATATATGAAATAGATCCTGACGACTAACATAGGGTTGGGCTTTTTACTTTTTAAATATTCACAGGTGATTTTAAACTTTATTAAACATCATTTTTTCAACAATGTCGATTGAAGTATTTTTTTTTTAAATCAAACCGTATACAGTTTTATAAGGGTTAGATATTCATATCAGATGTGTATAGATTTTAATCCCCTTAAAATATATACAATGTGATTGGTTGACACGGGGTGATATTTACTAAACTACCCTATTAACACACTGTAACAGACATATTCAAACAAAACAGATAAGTGTATAGTTTAGGGATGTTTATTAACACTGTGATTGTTATACCTTATTATAAATATCCAAAAAAAAACCGGTAACTTCTCTACTATAGAAAAGGGATTTAAAAAAAATGTGCAATAAACCATGGTATATTGGATATTAGATTTTGTTTTTAAAAGTTGTATGTTTTCAAACTAATCAAAATACGCCTCATCGAATTTGTGTAGCAAACAAACAAATGAAATGATTCTTTTTTTTTTGTAAGCCCCTCCGTAATAATATTTGCTAATAACTGCTAATTTTAGCCAGTTGGATGAGTGTTTTAAAAGATATATATGTGTAATGTGTATATACATTGTTTAACGCCATGTTAAACTTCTTTTGAAAAATATATCTGTAAGTAGATTAGTCGATGGTTTATTGTCCATTTGTTTTTGCTTCGATACGGATATTTTACTAAATAGCAAAATTTTTAGAACAAATGTATAAAATTGTTATTGTTTTCACAATAGCCAGGGTACAAACCTTTAAAAATGGTAAAAAAGTGAAAAAAATTATAGTATGATGAAACAAACCCATTATATTCGGAAGGGAATAAAACAAAAATGAAAGGACAAATAATTGACGGGAAATGGATGGGGGGTGAGCGTTTAAGTGATAAGACACGTTTTATTTTTACAAGTTCCGGCAAAACTACAAAAAAAAGTTAAAATGTCAAAATTGTAGGTAATAAAAGATGTACAACTTTTGTTTTTTATTTTCTAATTGGTTTCATTAACTTCAATTTTTTTTTCGTTTCAAAAATTATCGACCCTGCTGTATAAAGAACATGCACCGCAAAATCGTGAGCCCGAAGAACTTTGATTGTATCTTTGCCACCATCGTAATAACATATCCTTTTCATCTCCGGTCAAACAGGAGTTTATTTTTTTTTTTTTGGATCTTGGCTTGAAGCAAAGAATTTTGTGATTTATGAAGTACTGAATTTGGTTCTTTAAGAATTCCATTCACAATACCATGTTAATTGAAGCATCTTGTATTTGTCATAAAAATTATGCAATATTACGAAATAATTAATGGTTAGAAAGAAATATGAATATGAACAAAAGCAGACTAAAACAACAAATTTTATGATAATGTTCACAAGACAAACATACATGCAATTTTTTGGAACATTTTATAACTAGGCTAATGGATGTTGTATTACAGAATGTAATTTTTTTTTCTCTAATTGATTTTGGCAATAGAATTTTCTTAAAATGCTGCATTGCATAATTTTTTCATATTATATAGTGAGTACAATTTAAAAACCTTCTTATAGAGTCTTTCGGAATATAAAATATTTTTATTTATATATTAACAGTATGCAAAATGATTAAGATAGAAATAAAAAGATAAACACTTAATTTCAAAAAAAAAGAAGCTATTTAAAGAGTTTTGTATTTAAAATAAAAGCTAACACGTGCCGTAAACAAGTACTTTATTGGATCCCAATTATACAATATCGTACAATGTTTTATTTCTAAAATATAAACAATAAATAAATTATTAGATTTATATATTTTAAATAATATTTATTTATTTAATTTAAAAATAAAGTAATAAATTTCGATTTTATTTGTTGACGTGTCCTATGCAGAATCTATTAGTTTTAAAATAAAACAGTTTTGTATTTTTAAAAATACATAATAAAATGCAGTAACAACGTTTGGGCCTCTTCGGAGGGCATACTGAAGAGTTTGCTTTTAAAGAAACTTTTCTAAATGTAAAATTAAATTATTTTTACTTTTAGTTTTCATATCAAAATTGTGTCTTTATCAAAGATGTCTCATTTTTAGTATAAAGTGCTGTTACAATAAGGATGTAGAAATATGTATGAAAATATTTTGAATCCTTGTTAGATACGCATCTCATTCATTATTTATGCCCTACTTTTATTAAAAAATCAATATTTGGCAATTATGTGTGTGTGACTCCCTTTAAATATTATTATCATTAATTAAATCTAAATTATCTTTAAATATATGAAAATAAATATTTATAAAATATATCAAATGTATTACAAAAGAGCCCAAGGGTCGTTACACATAATTTTGTATAAAAATATTTTATCTGTAAAGACCTTATATGTATGTAATAGATTCGTATTATTTATTTATAAGAAAAGTCCTTTTGATTTGAATGGGGGCCACTCTTACACAATTGAAATCGCGGTAAATAATAAAAATAGGTACTTATTCTTCATTCACTTTAACATTATTTTGGGTCGTCAAAAGGTGGGTTCAATTGTGGTATTTATATTATTAAATGCTCTAAATTCTTCCCAAACATATCAAATTACATTTATTGAAAAAAAAAAAAAAGAAAACGTTTGTATAACATAATACAAAAACCGATCAAAATTATGTAATGATGATTTTTTTTCTTCTTGTTCTTGATTGATTACATAAAATGATATTTTGATTATGATCAAATATGAATTTCGTTTGATGGTTGATTTGTTGATTTTTTGCTTGAATTATGTGTGGAAAAATTTGTTTTCTATCTGTTGATTTGTTAAAATGATTTATTAGCTTAAAAATTTGTCGAAAATATTATCGATTTGATGGGTTGGACGAATTGTATTGAATAAATATTTTATTTGATATTGATCGATTTGGTTCTTTTGAATTTTGAAATTAATAAGTTATACATCTTAACAATCAAAGATAAGAGGTCAGATAGCCTAAACGTGTTAATTACATAGTTCTAAAGTTTCTGGGTTTTCTTTGGTTTATACTCGAATATATGTAGAGGAGTATTTTAGATATTAATTCTAGAATAAAGTGTGTAAGTGTGTGTTCATAGAATCAACTAAGGTCAAGTAAACGAAAAAAATCGGTCTATAGGGCCTTCAATGGATCCATGACCCAAGTTTTGAACCATAAAAGATAGAAGAATAATTTAAAAGAAAATAAAATTGTTCGTAAACTGTTTAAATTCACTACAATTTCAGCTAAAATTTAGCTAACAAATACATGTACCATAGATACATCATACTATTTTTATCTACACATTTATATGGAATGCATACTTAGAGTATTTTATGAATGCTAATGCTAATGCTAATTTTTTTTTTTTTTTTGCCTATTTCAAAGGTTTCTTTCATTCGTATTTCTTTGGTTTAATTTTTATGTGGTTTTTCTTTCCAAACTTCTATAAATATCTATAATAATAGCATGAATTTCAGATGTCAATTACCAGTAGCTTTTAGGAAGTATGATATAATTTCTGATGGAAAATAAACTATTCAAGGTCGCTTAGAAATATTTTTATTAAGATCATTGTGAATAATAACAATAATTTTTAATACACCAATTTATTTTTGAATACTACAGCTGAATTTATATATATATTCTTTTTGACTGTGAATGTGTGTGTACGTTGGCCTGGCCACTGCAGTTTTTGACCCCATTTTGACCTTAATGTTCACCTGTCATATATATATAAGTCTGTATATATATACAATATATAAAATATCTTATTATATCCCCCGCGTTTTTAAAAAATTCTTTCGTCTCTCCAAAATAAATAAAACGATACATAGTAAATATGATCCTTAGAGACCAGTGCCATGCCTTTCCGCCCAAGAATAATAATAATTTCATAATAATATTTACCTTGTTTCGAATTTTGTGCTTTTCAAAATTAAATTTTTACTATCAGCGTTTTTGAATAGCCAAACAAATTACAACTTGTAGTAAAAAGTACCTTGTAAAATGTAAACCTTTTCTTTTTACCATTCTCATATTAACTCACAGAATAAAGCTCTGGACATCTTTGACATTTAAAAATTAATTTTATGCTTCCATAAGTCTTTTAGATCCTTAAATTTTGACCACAATTAGGTAATTTCTGGCCTTAGTTGTTCGAAGATATCACAATATTTTCATTATTAATTTTCGGAATAAAAAAAAAAAAAACAACTTTCTATCAGACAATGAAAATAAGAAATATGCATCATATGATTTTAACAAGGTGGTATACCCATGATGATGGTACTATACCGTATCTTTAAACTTAAAACTACGTCGCCTTAAATGATATATGATCTTGGGAAAGGTATTTCATTCTATGTATGTATGGTATAATGCACACTACTGACATACTAAATCAAATATTCAAAACAGCTTACAAAAAAAAAACATAATACTATTTTTAATTTTCAAATGTATGAGTAATAAAAATTTCATCTTTGGTTAATTTATCGAATATTAAAGTGTTTTGTGCAATTTATATTTTATATAACAGGTGTATTTTAAACAATACTTTTTTAATTATCGTGTTTTTACACGAATCAAAAGTGTACCTAATTTAAAGTTATCGACTTAATTGTTTAAATCTACGAAGTTTTTCCCAGAAAATTATAACTGCTTAATAATTTTACTCAAAATATACTGCATTTTGTTATGTTTTTTTTTTTTTTTTGTAATTCTGGTTGTATCGCGTAGGCATTGAACGGAAAACAAAAATATCTGAGCGATGTTCATGCTTGAAAAAAATCTTCTTATTTAGTTTAGATCAGGGGTCTCCAAACTTTCCAGCCTTAGGGTCATACTGATTACTCCAGTAAGTTCAGAGGGCCAAAACCATATTAAGAATTATTCAACATAAAATTAGAATACTTCATTAAACTAAATTTAATTTGCTATAAAAAATATGTTCTCTAAAAGGCTATCCGCGGGCCGGGCAAAATCTGTCCGCGGGCCGGATGTGGCCCTCAGGCAGTAGTTTGGAGACCCTTGGTTTAGATTGATCTCAATTTAAAACAAATGTGGTACCATTTTGTTGTTGATTATCTGAAACGTTGAAACATAAACAGTTATTCAACTAAAATCTTTGTAAACTGTGCAACTCACTCAGAACTAAATTGAAAAACCGCATCTTTCTTGCTTGTACAGGAATAGGGAGTAGGGAAATAAAGAAACCATAAATTTTTACTATTTCCCCGTATGAGTGCCATTTAACATTGATTGGAAAAAATCGCATCTTCTTGGTTTCCGTAGAATCGAAGTGTCGCTTTTTAAAAGATGCAATAAATAATTAAGGTTTTTCTATTTTCCCAAATCATTTCATATCGATTGCTAAAAGTTTTCAGCCTTGCTAGTTTTGATTTTGTATAAACCGAAACATATAAAACATAACTGTGTTGAAAAGGGCAAGTTTCCTGGCAGCGTATAATTAATAAAAATTGTGTTGAACTCATTTATTCCTTAAAAGCTTGAAATAATTGATTCATCTAATAAGTAACTACTATACTTATTTACTTACAAACATTAGTTCCATTTAAAGTATTTACGTCGCCGTAAAGAATTGGTAAATAAAAATCTAGAAAAACCACAAATAATTATGGTGAGAAACTAATTGCATGTAAGATAATCGGTTTTGTATTTATGTAAGTTTTTTTTTGCATTTTTTTTATTTATATATATTTTTTTCTTAAAAAAGTAGTTTTAAGTGGATTATTTGTTTAAAACTACTTGTGGTTGATATTTATATCTTTAATACCTAAATTGAAATTTGATATCTTAAATGCTACTACAAATGTTTTTTTTTTCTCAAAATAATTATCTTCCTTAAACGGTATTGTGTTATTATAATATTTATAGTATATTTCATATAGTTTGGATGTTGAATAGAATTAAGTTTTATCAAATTGAGTTATAATATTTAATATAGATAGCTACTGTACTTCTTTTTGAATTATTTGTTTTAATTTTTGGGTGATCTAACTCACTTCGCTGTATTAACTGTAATGTTTGCACAGAGTTCCGTCTAAGCTGCGCAAGAGCCGCGCACTAGTTGTACGCAGAAGTTTGCGGTGTATATATGTTGGAGATAAATGAATATTACTTCTCAAGTTAGATTTCATATCTACGAAACTTAAATTGGAATTTTCAATTAAAACATAATTTTGCATACTAATTTTATTGTGTAATTGCTAGCATACAACTCCTGAATTATTAAGAAAATCATTTAACCGTAGTTTAACCGTTTTTATTTCAATTGAAAATTTGCTCTGGGATTTATAGATATGCAGATAACTTTTATGATACAGAAAAAACGTTATAATTAAATGAATTAAATTATGTTTTTTTTCGACTCAATTAAAACATTTAAGAAATAATTAAAAAAAAATTCACGTTTTCTCATAAAATATGAAACAAAAACCTTTAATAGTATATACTGGAGAAATGAAAACTATACAACAATTTACTCTCGCGTATTAGAGGGAGAAAACGGTCACCAACAAATGTTTAAACTTGGTATTATGATGACGACATAACTATTGTACTTGTGAAGAAAAGCACTTGATAATACAATGATAAAGTAGTAATAAATGAGGAGTAAGAACACTACAATCAACCACCACAGAAGTACTCAAAACATTATTATACACTCACTCGTACACAACAAATAAAAACAAGTAAAAACACAATCTCCCCCCCATTCTCTTCATTAAATCATTGAAGTTTGGCATAAAGTATATTCTGAATCAAGAAAATGTGAAGCGAACCAATGAAAACATGAAGCACTGAAGCGTTCTTAATGTATACATGTATTAATAAACCTCTTTAGTTTGTAAGTGAAATAAATAATGGGGTGTTTCATTATGAGCACATTTAATAAATAAAGTCTGACTAAAATTTTTTGATAAAAAAGTATATTTTTTTGAATATAAAGAAATAGAAACATTGTCACATATTATTGCCAATATTGGGGTAATTTATGCAAGTTTATGTACTTAATTCAGGAAACGTAAGGAGTTTTCTGGTCAGTTTTGCTTTCCCAATAGCAATTTTATGTTCTATCATGATTATTATTTTATCTGTTTTATATAGATAAAATCTCATGTAAAAGTGTTAGGTCTTAAAATAAAAAAACATGTCAATTAGATTCAGTTTTTTTTAAATTATTGTGTACAATTTTTTCTCTTGAAAAAACACAAAACAAAACGAGCAATCAACTAACCGAGTACGAGAAATAAAAGCTATAATCATACAAAATAAATTTACTCTTCACTTAATGCAATCGTCAGCTACTGAGTACTAAGCACAATCATGTCTGTTTATTTGTTTATATATTATATATATTTTTTTTTTTAAATGTTTTATTTTTGTAAGCTGTCTATTCACTTATTTTTCATATTTCATTTGTTCTTATCATTTACTTATTTCTTTGTTTATTCTTAAGTAATTGCAAAATCACTATTATTTGTATTTAGAGCAGGGCATAAAAGTATATTTTATTTTAAACATTGATTTTTAAGCTTTTTTATATTTATTATATTAGCTAATGTCACATACATATAAAACCTATGCTTTCATTATGCTTGCTTATGACTTTTATACAACTTACATTTATATAGAATTTGCCTTACTGCAACTTTGCTATTTTATCTCGTTTTGTTCTGCTTTAACTAAAGTTTTATTATTTAATTCTTGGCAGAATAAAATAAAATATAAACTTTTTTACTATTTAATTTTTTACATCTTATTTTGCGAGCTTTAGAAATGTCTCGTCTATAAATAATATATTTTTACAATGGATAAATACTAGAGCTTATTACTTAAATAGCATAGTAGTCTCAACAAACTTTATAGAATTTAATTATTTGATTAAAAAATTTTGCCACGGAAGGCCTAAAATTAAAAAAAGTTTATCTATGATTTGAATTTTCAAATATTTCAATATCCAAAACCAGAATATTCAAGATAGATACCCCGACTCGAAAATATCGTCTTGGATATTATGAGAATTACAAAACTTCTTTTTTTGTTTTACTAAACATCTTCAAAACTAATGGTACATATAGTATAGAGAATGGTGAATCACTCTTTAATACACTGCACTAAAACTAATAAACTGTAATAATACTTGCATTATTTATTTATTTATATTTATTTTTAATGCAATGTCAATGAAATAAATATTTAATTGAAATTTATTTCACAAAATATATATGTTTACATTTTATTGAATGTGAGAAAGTGATTGTTGGCTGGTTAACTGAATGATTTCATTATAAGTATAAAGTTTTTTTTTATTCAATGAAGGGTTTCAATTAATTGATGTTAAATTCAATTAGTATTTTATGAGAGAATAATTTTATATTATTATTATTATTAGTATTCCCTAAAGCAATTTTATACAAATACAGATTATATGTACAAATACAGATTATATGTGTATAGCAGATACATTATGGAACTGGTAACTGGAAACAAGTGGTGTTTGTGTATTCATAAATTTGTTCACTTCACATAGAACAACACACTTATAGAATACAAACAGAATTTTTCATTGAGAATTTTGAAAATTTTATAATTTATGCAAATGTTTTCACATTAAGGGGGTATTCTGGTCTAGAAAATTGAAAAAATCAATTTTTTGTGTGTGCATATTTTCAAAGCTTAGACTTTCAAAAATATGCTTTTACAAGGATTTTTCAAAATTCGAATTATTTTCGGAGATACAGCGGATTTAGTGATGTGACTAAGCCGGCCGAGCGGAGCGAAACTTCAAACGCGTTTAAAAATCAATAAATATTGTATAAAAAAATGGATGCTAAAAATGTTTTTAATTTTTTTTTATCTTAGTTTGAAAAATACCCAAAAAGTGGAGCTCTAGACCAGAATACCCCCTTAAATTTTTACCCATTTAGTATTCGAGATATTTCTTAAGCAAAATTGAACAGTTTTACAGTATTTTATTAGTGCAGCGACAGTTTGAATTAAACAGCCATCTGTAAGTCAATTTTCTATAAATTAAAAATGATAATTATTTTCATCTTGAAGATAAAACCAATAAACAAATCTTCTAAACTTACTGGACCTCTTAAATAAAAATAAAAGGTACAAATAGTGCAAAAAAAAAATCAGTTTTAAGTATGAAAATTAACATTATAAACAGCGATCGATTAAGTATCACAGAATTGAATTCCAATATGTGAACTTTTAACAGAAAGAAAAATACTATTTTATGCGTTATAATAATTTATGAAAATTCATAAAAACGCATTTGGGAAAAATTTAAATTTTCCACGACACAAAATGCATACATAAATCGTATAAAATACGTAAAAATATTGGTTTAGGAAAACAAAAAACAAAAAAAAAAATAATATAATATTTCGCGCTACTGTGAAAATACATTAACTATATCGTTCATCTTTGTTACGTTCATATTAATATCAATATATTCAACTCTGTTTCACTATAGAGATGGTTTAGTACGTTTCCATGTGTAAGATATTACAGGCGACATTAATTCACATACATGCATATGGTATACATGTGATATATTCTACAATAATATAACGAAATCTACAATCATATTTTAAACCAAAAACAACACAAAAATGGTTTTATATTTGGTTTGAGGTTTATGGTAGATATGTATATCGCAGAAAATAACGTGCGAATCATTTTTATTGCCTACAGAATTGCACTATATTCTTATTGTGTAATCTTTGGTAAAAACATCATATTTAACATATAATACATGGACTGAAAAGACCCGGGCCTAACACATAGATGATGCTAGTTTTATTGCAGTCACCTTTTTTTCAGTTAATACTAACCTTCAAAAGACAGCTGTTAAAATTTCAAGATATTCTATTCATTAGTTTGTGAGTTATTGTGCTAAGAGTGACGCTACTTTTGTTATTTTCAAAACAATGGATCAAAAACAATTTCGTGTTTTAATTTTACACTGCTTCTTGATGGGTACAAAAAACCGTTCAAGCGAAGCAATGGCTTGAAAAGTGTTATGGGGACTCCGCTCCATCAGAAACAACAACAAAATTTTGGTTTGCTGACTTCAAACGTGGTCGTAGAGACACCGATGATGCAGAACGCTATGGACTGGAATGATTGCGTTGCTCTTGATGGAGATTACGTTGATGAATAAAGCTAATTTTGAACCAAAAAAACTGTGTTTTCTTTTTTAGGTCCGGGAGTTTTCAGTCCATGTGTTAAGTTCTAGGGACAATACTATATTCTAGGGAAGCGTAGGGGGAAAATAAAATAATTAATTTTTAGTCTTACTATTAGAAAATACTATTATAGATCAAGTACCGGTATCCTTGAACAGATTTAACCATCGGTTTGAAGATTTAGTTATCGTAGAATGGGTAAAAAATTTCACAATAATTTCTTATTAACATGATTTGTTCGGGCCACAGTTCAACCATAGATTTTCAATTTGAAGTTTTTGATTTGGGAATATAACAATTCTGAGCTTAATTACTGTGACAAATTTATCCCAATTGAAGAAAACATATCAGAAGGTGGAATTTTGACATTTTTTTTGATATTTTTCGAATAATATTGTTTAATAGTACAAATTTTCGAGAATGAAAAAAGAAATTTGCTTGTGATGTTTGTAGTGTTATATTCCGTTCTTATTTTACGAATTGAACGCCTTGAACTACCAGACTGTACTTTTATGTTCAAAAAATACAAGTCAGTATTTTAAAATTATTTATATTACTTTAGTCTCTATGTTTTATTCAAAAAATACCAACCTAAAAAAAATGCAATATTAAAAAAAAAAAAAAATTATAATAATAATTTACACACACGTTTGTTGTTCGACACAAGAGCGAACCAGAAAAAACTAACTACAAAAAATTGCGAAACAAACCTAAAAAACGTACAAAAAAAAATTGAAATATATGTATAATATATTTTTGATACAGCATGTTTAAATTATATTTAGACATTAACTGCACATAGACATTCAGTCTTTAATGTTACTAACTTTATTTAACAATAAAAATAAACACCCAAAATATACATTCAACAACAACAACAAAAACTTGAATATTTATGATATAAAGCGAAGAAAAAAAACCAAGTAAATTTCTTTTGTTTATAAAGCGTGGGTGCTCACATATATATATATACAAATTTACGCATCAGTAGCGTAGTATGACGAACTTCATTGGTCCTAACTATAAATGCAAGTAAAATTTGTAAAATTTATAAAACTAGCGAGACAAAACAAACAAATCTTTTGCATTGCCTTATATATGTTACAGTTAAAGTCTAAATTCGATGCATAACACCAGTAGTTAAATGTATACATTAACTGAATCATTCAAAGTATACATAAATAATACTATGAATGATTTAACTAGATAATGTATACATTCACTAATGCTATCTAGTTTAAATGTACACAGAACTCCTATTATATTTACATTTGTAATAATTAATAATGGGGTTAAACCTCCGTTCTTCAGACATATACGTCTATAACAGAGGCCACCACCATTATTATTATTTTTAATCTGTATTTATTTAAACTACATTCGATATTTCATTATGCAATTAAATTTATGATGTGGGTGGACACCCAGTCTAAGTAGAGATGTTAGTGCACATAAAGATTAAAAAACGCACAAATCCGTGATTAGTCTTCCTCGTGGTTCCTCAATTACAAATATCACTGTCTTTAAAATTTTTTCCATTACCTTTTTCAACACTTTCAAAGGTTTACTGCATTCTTACGCAATAATAAATGGTTGCTTTTGCATCGCTCATCTTATATTCATTTTCATATGTTCATCAATCAAAGCTTAAGCACCTTTCCATAAAATACATAGATAGACAGAATATTTAAACTTATTCTTTCGTTATCTCGGAATCTAAAATCAACTTAAATAATTGCTATGGACTGAAACATTTCCCCTAGTCCCATAATGGCTACGCTAGTGTCATAAATACATCATGATCATTTAACATGAAAATTTATTTAAACAGAAACGCAATTCTTTTGTTTATAAAAATTGCGTTTAAGTCATGCGCATACACAATTTAAGTCGTTTCAAGTAATAATATTACATTGACTTAAGTAACAAATTTACCAAAATATCATTTTGTTTATTTTATGAAACGTGATTTTTGAAAGTAATGTACAATTTGTCCTATTGTTTTCTGTTTTCTGTTTTTTTTTTTTATTTTATTTATTTTTTTTTAAATATGTCGTTTTCTATTTGTTTAAATATCATATGTATATAATGGTCGTTTTAAAAGTAGTTTCAATTATATTATATTCAAAATGAGATACAAATTGAATGAATGTTATTTGTAAGTAATATTTGTTAAAATTGTAATAAAAAAAAATGTTGAAATTGCACGTAATGGTCTGTTGTTTTGTATTATAACGGTTTTATCATGATATTCACGGACAAAGAATCATAATATATATATGGTTACACATAATGCCTTACTATGAAAATTTGAAAATATACTTTTAATAATTCAAGATGTTTGAAAAAAATGCACAAGTAACAAATGAAACGGGACATTGTACGTAATCCACAGAGAATTTATTTTAGTTTATTCGAAGTAAGCACATTTTATTAAAATCCATTCTGACTTCATTCATTATGGTTCTGCTATAAAAGGTTACATTTCATTTTGGAAAATCAAAGGTGAAGTTGGTAGCACATCCGATTGACAAATGGATTGCCTCGGTCGTTATGTTCTAAATTCCGTCCATCTTACATCTATTTCTATTTCTACAAAACGGTTATAGTGTGTTGATACAACAAAAGTTGTTAAAAACATTCAAGTTGAAGAACAATCAAGACAGATATAGACACAGGAACAGAAAGTTTAATTGTATTTAAAATAATAATACACAATGAAACTTTTGTAAATACGTCGAAATACGTATTTTTAATATAAAATTTAATCAATGTATTGGGACAAAAAAATCTTTTACATATGAAATAATAACAATATTCCCAAACTAAGATTCGGTAATGTTATTCAAGTCTGCGGTGATTAAGATTACCACTGAACTAAAAACATGTAATTGCTATAATAATTACTTGGTAAAAAAAAGTCACTTAGCCGAATAGAAAGAAATTTATTATTGTTTTTGACATTTTTGACAATAACACACACACAAAAAAAAAATAAATTCTTAAAAATATTCTTGAAAAAGTCATTTGTTTTTCTAAAACAACTTTACACAAAAGGATATACACATTTTTATCACATTACAAAATCCAAAAATTACTTTTTTTTTTTTAAATTAAATCTGAACAATATAAAAATATAACAAGACCCTCTCAGAAAATTGAAGAAAAAAAATTTTAATTTTTTGTGGATGGCAATGATCATTTATCATTTATGTATTCAAGAGAAAAATAAATCTTTTTTTTTATTTTGTTTCGTACAAGTCAACTTTTAAAATCGATAATATATTGATTTGAATTGAATGTATGTACTATACCACTTACTACCTATATGTCACAAATAATTTTGAAATTAAATTCAAATATAAAAAGGTTTCTCTTTGTTAATTAAAATGACGATTGCCGTATGAAGTGTTAAATTCAAAATATTTGTCGTATGGTGTCAAAATTCCGGTAGGTCTACAAATATCAAATTGTTTCAAACATATAAAATATATGTGAAATATTTGTCGGTTCAAACCCGAATTTAGTAAACACATGTGGATTAAATAGTCAAAACACACACGACAGAATATGCAGTAATGTATGTGCATGCAGTTTACGACTGAATCGATCAAAGCGCTACTAGTAGCAGAAATGTGCAGTAAAATATTCTTGTTATAAAAATATAATTATTGTTGAAACATTTTCATGTAAACTGTATTGAAATGTATCTTATACAATTATTAAAAAACAAGTGAAAATAACATTGTTAATTGTTTAAATACCCAATGCATGGTTAAGTATTAATATTTGAACTATTTTTGAATATCAGATTAGCCTTGAAGTTCATACAATTGTATGAATTTGTTATATTATATAACAATACTATATTATGTCATATAAAATTATAATTATGTACATATGTTAATTTGATCTGAAATTGTAGGGCATCTAAATAATAGTTGTTTGTTTTAGATATTCATATTTTATATTTGAATTTTTCTTTTATCCTTTATGGTTTTCAAGATGATTTATTTGGATCCAAAGAACACAGTTTACCGATTCTAATCATTCCATAACTAAAACTCAAAATTTTACCTTATTGTGTCTTTTCATTTTTAAGTTATTAATTTAAACTTACTTCAAGCAGAGATAAATGTTAAATATTTAAATATAAACTCATGATCGTTGTAGAAACTACTTTATAAAATTCTAATAAAACTGTTGGGGGGTAAATAGAAAAATATCGAAAATTAAAAAATCATTGATACAGCTAAAATTAACTATTTACATTCTTCTTATATCGTGTTTTGTCCATAATACAACGAATTTAATCTGAAATCTATTTTAGTTGGTACCAAACAAACACTTTGTGAAAAACAAACAAAACAAAAAATAACAAACAATTTGATTGTCACAAATACAAATTTATCGTATATTTATCAAAATATCCGATCGCTGACTTACGTTTTTAAGACAGTTTTATTTATCAGATACCAATCTATCACATAAACATATGTAGTACACAAATAAAAATTAAATAAATAAATTGAAAAAAAAAAACTGGCTATTTTATGCTTACTCAGTTTTACACAAAAGGCATTAAAAAAAAAGAACGACAAACAAGAACACTGAACTAACTATAAGAGATAGATGATGGCAATAATGAAGTATTTAAACATTTGACTTTTTACGATCATAAATAAATAAATGATAAAAATCGAATGACTCGGTATATTTTACGGTATTTTGTGCAAAAAAAAAAAAATGGATTTTTTAATTATTTTGTTATTGTTTGATTATCGATATTGCTTGTTTGTTTGATTTTGTGTCCTCTGTTTGAGATTTTTATCGGGATTTTTTTATTGGAATTCAGACACACAATCAGTCAGTTATGTTATTGGTTCTCACACAGCAAAGGTGACCCAGATATCATTATTTTATATTAAAAACGACAATTGGGTGTTCTGCCCCAATAGAATATGTAGGCAAAGTAAAATGGAAATTGTATTAAAAAAGTGGTAGCAATTTTTTCGACTGTTAAAACTACCACATTACTTTTGTCGGATCCGCATCACAGACAATAAAATTATCAGGTAAAACTATCAGTTTGCGTATGATTATTTTGGCCTGCCATCAAAATCACTAAAAAATAAAAATACAGGATTGAAATTTGGTTTGTGTCTTAAATACAAACTTACTTTTGGTTGCATTAATTTTTCATCAAGTGTTTTGGTTTCGCCATAAATTACAGCTCAAATTCAGCTAATTATATGTATTTTAATGAATGGAATAATGCTACAATTTTTAGCAATTACTGGTCTACTAACTTATATTAGACTTCAATTACAAAATAATTAAAAAAATTAACTACTATGGGCGACATCTGTTATACAAACATTATTTAAAACAATCAAATTAAAGATGATAAAACAATATGATGTTTCTTAAAGTAATCACCTTAATTTTAAAAGTGCAATCAACATATTTTTCAATTGATTTTGAATGCAATTTTGAATTTTTTGTATTTTTTTATTTTGTGTAATGATTGATTGAACAATAAATTATAACACATTGTTTATTGTTTAAAAATATCAACAAATTTAATAAAAACATTTTATTGTTGTTCAAGTACTTATTGTTAATGTCTTCTTAATTGATGAACATTTAGTTACGTTTAAACGGGTAACGGCTGTTTGATTAAGACTTTGTGTCATTAAGTGTTGTACAGTATAAAAAGAAAGATTTTTTTAATAGATTCATAAAAACTTATATGCGTAAATGGAAGAAAAATACCTTCCAATATTATTTTCCAATTTTTTTTTTTTGTTTAACGACAAGAAATGGTTTTATCTTAAGTCAGATTAATAGAGAATACTGTAAAATGAGACTGTATTATGGACTAAAATATGTGGAAAAAAATAATTCGACTGAAATTAATATAAATTGAACTTAATTACTATTATAAATGTAGGCAAGATTTTTCCTTTTTGTATACGATTGTCAGAACAACATAGAACGTCTATTGTATTATGCAATTGAAAATGGATAGAATTGAAAACATTACACACCTGGGAATCAAACCGGGAAATTTTCAATTTTATCCATTATTCAATTAATTACCTTCAAAATTTTAAGTACAAATAATTGCATTTTATGAAAACATTGTAAAGAAAGTCTTAATAGAAATCTTACGAAAACAAACATTTATCTAAGCATGCGTAATAAACTCTAGAAGATAAAACCATATAAATGGCTTTCACAAGTATTCATCGCAAATATTTTCGTAAAATTTAATTTACGTTCGTTGAACGAATTTTCATTTAAAATTCACAGTCAGATATAATTAAACTAAAATATCTGTATTTAACATGTTTACAAGGAATTTACATCAAATTCAAGGTATTGAAATCATTGTTTATATGGTTTATATATCATCTAGTTTATAAACTTAAATTTTCTTTACAATATAGGTAGGTAGGTAGGTACCTCTAAATATGTATGTATGCCTGGTCGACTACTTGACGACTAGAATATTACAACTGGTCTTGAAAGTTTATATTTCATCTCAACATAGGTACTACTAAAACCGTTCTTGTTACTATCCGTCTTCCGTCTACCCGCCCTCTTTTCTCTTATTTTCTACAGAATTTCCTTGTGTTTATTTCCTGGTAATAGCTTCGATAGAGCAGTAAGTATAACACGAACACAAGGTACAAATATCCAAGGTATATTCAATATTCTATATTAAACAGACGGCGACAAGCCACACGTAGTTCCAGGCATGTATACGGCATTATAATATAGTTCTTAACAACGCAACGTCAACATCGTAAGGTATATAATTTTGTGAATGAAAGGGAGTGTGTCTCTTTTATTACGAACGACTAGGGAAACATTGGCAAATCCAATGTGTATGTATCAGTGTGTGTTGTCGGTTGCCTATCTACCTACGAATATCTACTGGATAGTTTATTTAACAAGGTCAAAGCTTCCCACGTAGAATTACATAACAAGTTTAGATTCGATTTTTCACTCTAATCGCATTTGGTAGTCCGTTGCTTGTAAACAAACCATTCAAGGCAACAACCAATTGTATGCTACAATTTGATTGGTTGTTTTGAAGATTATTTAATAATTTATAAATAATAGTGTTGTACGCACTACGGTACAATTCAAAATTAAAATATGTATTAAGAATGGCCCCCACCTTGCTGTTAAATTAAGAGAGAAATTAATAGTTAAAAATACACTAAAAACGTCAAAAAGAAATTTCTAAATTCAGGTTACTTAGTGTATTTTGAATTCATTGATCGGCAAGGTACCAAAATTATTGTTTTATAAAGTAAAATGTTTCGCTAACTATAACATAATAAAAATTTGATTCAGATTTATATTTTTTTCATCTTTCTATCTTTTAACTCATTACTATTAAATATTAATGTATGAAATATAATAAAATTGAAGAATGTAGTACATTAAAATTAAAAAATTTGTATTACCAAAAACCTAAAATTATTGTTCCACTAGGTAATATTATATAAAACTTATACAAACCGAATTCAGTCACATGTTCGATGCGAATTGAATCATTCAGTATACATAACAATTTTACTTTCAAAAGGCGCTTTTAAACATCTGTAGATGACATTTGAAGATCGCAAAACTTATACTTAACAAAATGTTACCAAGGATATCAAACATTACACACGTTTATTAAAGCACATGCGCGCACAGCATTTAAGAGTGAATTCATTTTAGAATGATAGAAACAAGAAAATTTGTTAATTTACTGATGTTTAATTTAAAGTATACTTTAAATTAAAAAACGTGTTTTATTGAAATAAGTAAGTTAAATATTAATTTTGTATTAGAGAATTAATTCTCTATAAAAATTAAATGAACTGAATTTGAGTTGTAACTGTGGCGATTCTAAATAGTTCGTGTAAAAATGTTTCAAACAAAAAGTTGGTTGTTTTTTAGAAATGATAATTTTTTTGCTTCTTGAATTTTTCATCTATCTATTATAGTTTAGGACATAGAAGTTTGGGATCCATGAGACCAACTGTTCCGATCTTGCTCATTAAAATTAGACACATTTTTTAGATCTTGAATACACCACCAATTCTTAAGTTATATTCATGATGGACAGCCATACGATAATGAACTAATTAAGTGATTCTATTCCATTCCAAAATTTTGTTAATGCTTCCAATACTTTCAAGCATAAGGCTAAATTTAATATATCCTCATATTTGTTATATATTGGGTATACAAGTTGTATCATATATTGGGGCGTTTACTTTCACGAAACATGGGAAGTTCTTCTTATAAGAAACGGTGATAGGACTGTATGTCTGTTGTCCGAAATCTTGGATTATAAAATAAAAAAAATGTCTTAACATTTGTAGGCAGAAGACAGTATTCCTGATGCAGGAAACGGAAGGTATATGTAAGAGAGTATTCATAAATGATTATATGCTGGCATGTACCTAGCATCTTTGAAATATTATATATTAATTTTCATGTTTTCCTGCTCAGTTTGTAAAATTCTTTCACTTGTTGATGAAGTTGTTTTAAAATAAAAAAATTTTCTTGGATCGACTAAATGAAAAAGATTTTTATGTAGACCAAACATTTTGGAAAATTAAATCAAATTACATGTCTACTTACGAGTATATGTCTAAAACATATATGATTATTTAACGCCTATTTGAATTCTTAATACAAAAATAATTTGAGCCTAAACTATCAAACACACATACATATATACCATAAATATTTTAATATAACTTGTATTTATAAAATATATGATACAATAAAAACAATTTAATATGATCCCTTCAACCATATATCATTGCCTTGTTTGAGTAGAGTTGTCCTCTCTTTCAAATAAAATGGTCCTCTCCAAAAACTATCATAGCACATAGCATCATAATCATACGCAGTTACCCATTTATAAATTGTCATCTTTTCTACTCTCTCCACACACACATTCAATGTGGTTATAAAACGTACGAAAAAAAAGGGAACAAAAACTACTATGCTTCTTCTATTATTATGATTATTTTATTTATATATAAATATTAAACGATATGGGTTTGTTTAGTTCAGTTTAGTTCAACAAGAATACAATAAAAAAATTGAGTATTTTTTTCTCGTATTATTACTACAGTCAAAGTTTGGCAATATTTATTTAATAAGTGTGAAAAGAGACTGACCCATATGTGGTTCATATTGATAATAGAATAAATCAGTTTAAATTAGTTCTTTTCACAGATTATAATACCTAGAAAAAAACTCGTAACATGATAGTAACACTTAATGCCATCTATGATTTGATATATTAGCAAAAATATTACAATGTTTAATAATTTAAAATGTTCTTAAATTGAGAAATTTAATGTCGAAACGTGTCATTAAATGTTAGTTTGTTTATAAATATTGAACGGTTTATCAAATTATTATTTTGTGATTTCAGTGTTTCATTTTTAATCATATTATTTAATATTTTTTCGAACTAGTAATTAGTGAACTATTTTTTATCATTGCAATAAATTTAAATTTAAATATGTTTGACTTAATTAAAAACGCCTTACAAAATAAAATTAAAAATTAACAATCTAATTGATTCACAATGGGTTGTGATTATATCATTTATCTTGGATCCAAACCATTTTTTTTAATAGTTCAAAACAAAATCTTTGGTAGACGGTGAATGACCGTGATATATCTAAAAATATCTAAATTCAATTTCATAAATCAGTTTGTTCAGATCGATCGAGATGAAATAATATATATATTACATATATTATACATTATTATTACATTTGTGTTGATTTTATTAAATTTCTTAAAAAAAAAAAACAAACAAAACAGTACGTAAACAGATTTATAACATTTTGAACTGAAGGTCGGTTATCAAAATAAAATTTTTCAGAGTTTTATTTTCATAATATAATTATTTTTATTAAAAAGTACTTTGTTAGAAAAACAATAATGAATTTTACCTACGGAGTATACAGATTATATTGTTTTGAAATTGTTTATATTCTCTTTGTTACTCTCTATCTTTATTTTATAGACTTTTTGTAATTTTTATTTTTATTTTTGGGGCTCATAAATTATAACTTCTTTTCTTTTTTGTATGTGTTCATCTAACTTGGTTATGGATTGTTTATTTTTATTTCAGTGGCGTAGTAAATTTTATCATATTTGACTTTCTCGTGTTTGGTAAAAAACCTTTCATTTGAGTTCTTATACTGCTCTGGATTGGTATATCCATTTATTGTATTCGCTTCGAAATGTTGTTAAATGAAGTTTTCTATACATAAGAAACTTTTTAATATTCTTTAATTACGATTTGTATCAGACATAAAGAACACGGGAAAATTACAAATCCCAATGGAAAGTAAATTCGTGTTTGATATGAATACTATTGATAAGTAAAAAATGATATTGTAACAACGTTTGTTAAATTAACATATTCTTTAATTTTAATTTTTTATATTAAAATGTGATACTAATTAAATATTTTTTTTTTTTATAAGAAAATGCGCCTGCCATTTTAAAAACATCAAAATCACATTTTAATAATAAAGAACATTAAAGCATAAAAAAACAGGGCGCGTTGTATCTATTGGTTATGCATCCAAAGTCAAATCTAATTTTTGATGCTTTGAATATCAATTTTTAATTAATCGATAAATTTGGGCGTTTTATTTCATAAGCTATCGTATGTATATAGTTTCATAAATGTTTTTTTATGGTGCAATTAAATGAGTCCATTGTAGCTAATGACAATAGATCTTAGTAATTTTCCAAATCGAACTTTTTAACTGGGTGATCTTCAAGGAAAACTGATCTTTATAGTTTTCTTGTACTTTTAGATAACGTTTCAGAACATAAATTCCATTGTAACTACGTAGTATACGAAAGTGATAAAGACGCTACTGATATTTTTCTTAAATAATAGAATTATACAAAAATCTTAAAAACGTTTTGTAACTATTTCTACAGTTTATTATATATTTTTTTCAAAAAAAATTACAACTAGAGAAAGTCAAGGATAAGCGGTTAAAAACTGTAAGTAAGATATATAACATGATTATCCCGTTATCCTGTCATATCCATATTAACAACAATACTCGGTCTAGTAGCACAGACAAATGTGACAAACACAAAACTATTATAAACCATCAAAAAAAATTTCTAAATAAAAAAAAACTCTCTTACATAATAGGTCCTTGACAATAAATAATCATAAAAAAAAGTTTTATCCTTTATTGTCACATAAAAATTTTTTAAGGATTAAATATTTATGCGATTTTAAGACGGATAGAGTTATCCAACTATAAATAAAACGATGGTATTAAATGAAATTTATAGTCAAAATATTTTGTTAGCGCTGTAAAGTGTGAAAAGGTGGTGTAACTAGCGAGCTAGGCAAGAGGGGTAATTCTAAATTAGGTAAAAGGGGGCGGAAACATATTTACACGAACAGTCTTGATTTGATACACTGATAAAACCTAATATAAAAATTTTATATTAATTTATCACAGCATGAATTTAAATTTTAACAATGTGGATGGATAGTTCTTTATCAATAATTATCATTAATTATTTAAAAATTTATTCATTTTCAAAATTAATAAAATAAAAAAATAAAAAATATTTTTTAGAATTAAATATTTTGCAGCAGATGTTTAGAAATTTGTTTTTTTCAATTAATATTATAATTTAACACATAATTAACACAAATATTAATTATAATTATTATAAATAAATAAATGTTTTTAATTTTTTTTACCTGCTTTGAGTAAAATTATAACTGAAACATGTTATTGATTTTTCTTTTTATAACAATATTTTTCTTTATCAATACATTTTTGAACACATCTTTAATCAAATTAAGTAGATGTTTATAAATAAGTATTTCGACTATAAAGTAGCCATCATCAGTATGAATTAGCTACTATAAACCGTCACCAAAACAGCAACGAATAACATCTTTGAGAATCATTACGACTAGTTAATTTATACTGGCGATGACTACTTTGTAATCGAAATACGTCTTTATAAAATACAAAACATTTTGATATAGGAAATTGGGGCAAAAAATCGAAATTTATTCCAAAAATCCTCTTTAATAATATTCACATGAATTAAATAGAATAAAATTTAATAAAAAGCTTTATAAATTTTGACTAAAATTCAAACTGAATACATGTTTTGATAATTAGTGAAACTGTCAGTTGAATTATATTCAATGTAGTGAAACAAATCGTTTCTAGATTTCGAATAAAATGTGTCTGACCCTACTAGAGAAGAACATTCGCACGACATTAATTAATATTTTCTTAAGCCTTCATACCAAATTATTATAAATAAACTTTTTATTTCGTATTAAAAAAATGATTCAATTTAATATACGTGGTAATTTATCAAGTAAATAATCTCCAATATTATTTATATAAGAACATCTGAATGGTTTCGAATCTTCATTATTCAAATGTAAGCCCATTTGAAACGGAATGCTAAAAACGCAGTAAAATAATTTTTATTAATGAATGACAATGATTATTTTAACATAGTGATTTCTATTATCATAACACAAAACAAAAAATAAATGATAAGAAACCTAATTAATAACTAGCTAATGAATAATTAATTAAAAAATGATCTTGATTCTAAATAAAACTTAATGGCGTTGTTCGTCCCTCGCATAAAAGTCGATAAGAATACGGCCAGCCAGCTGTTTCGTGTAATATAATCATTTATCATTCTATTATATAAAAAAAAAATATATCATTAAGTTGGGTTGGTAACACTGAAGTTTTATATATTTAATTTAAAAATTTGATCAATATTTCGCAAATTTGTACAATTTTTCTAAAACCAAATTCACATTAGATTACGCGTATTTATTTAACGTCTATAGAATTAAAAATATAAGGAAATGCGTTTTTATGTGATCGACTTGCATTCCGTAATTTTTTATTAGAATAAGAATTTTAATTAAGATTAAAGCAAGTTTTGCAAATCAAACTTTTATAATTAACTTATTGTAATGAGTTTGTAATGAGAGTTGTCTGTGTGTATGAACGTAGGTGTGTATGTGCATTCGTACCTACATATCATTTTTCGCCTCGATTATTTCGAGAACGTGTACTTAAAGTATCTTTCAACTGAGTGAGTATTCAGAAAAATTAGTTTTGCAGTTTTTTGTTAAAAACTAAAAAAAAAAGTACTACATAAAGACTGTTTTTGTTTACTTAACGATTAAAGGGAGGTATAATTGTTACTCAACACTTTTTTCTTCCTATTTAAAATAAGATTGGTAATTTACGAGAGAAAGTTCAATGGAAAAAAAGTATCAATTTCGTAACCCACAAAATAAAAAATATAAGAATTATTATTATGGTTACATTGTATGTGTAACCTTCAATATTGTTACTAATATCTTTATTATTCTTATTTGCTTAAACGGAAACAGATGTGTTTCATCTTAACTTTTTGAAAGGCATCAAAATTTTTTATTTCCTTTTAAAAATAATTCTGTAAGTTTTTGGCATACCTCTATCTATGCAAGCAAGCATTTGTATGTTATTTTTATTATTATTATTTGATTTTTTGGTTTTGTGTTAAAGTTCATGTATTGTATAAAAGTCTACAACTTTTCGCTAATTAACCTTAAAATGAGATTTGAGATATTTTCATATTATATAAATAAAAATACATATTATGATATTAATTTTCTGCTTTTTTGATGGAACATATCTTCAAAATTGGATAGATGGGAACATGGTTTCGTCAGTTAAAAAAGTCACACAGTTATTAAAAGCCTTTTTCTATAGCAAATATTTTGAGTTTTGAATTAAGTAAAAAAACTAATAATACAAAAGCTAGTTGAAATAAAAATTTTTGTCTTTTAACTTCCATGCGAAGAAAGACTAAGATTAATTTTGTACCTTCGACATGCTGTTTGAAAATTACAGATTAATTCTTCTTGAAATCATAAAGTAAACAACAAAATAATTACAATTTTGTATTTAAGAAATTAGTTTAAGGAAAAAAAATATATATCATTAAAAAAAATAGGTATCACTTCTAAAACATTTTATATTTATTTAATTTTTAAGTTTTCTTTACAATTTTACATAAAAATTAATTAATTTTTATTTCTATTTGTTACAGGCGAGAAACCATTCAAATGTGAATATGACGGGTGTGATCGACGTTTTGCGAACAGTTCAGATCGCAAGAAACATTCACATGTACATACATCAGACAAACCATACAATTGTCGTGTAAACGGATGCGATAAAAGTTATACACATCCAAGTAGTTTACGTAAACATATGAAAGTACATGGATGTGGTACAGGAACCACAACATCGAATAGTACAGCAAATAGTGGCACAACAATAACTAGTGAGAATAATAATAAATCACCTACAGCACTTTCAAATCATCCGTACGATAGTGATGGTGATGAGTCAAATAGTTCAAGTGGTACTGGAAGTATAAGTGTGGCAACAAACGGTGATACGACCTCACCGAATTCCACAACAACTCCAACACTTAGCCAACAACAAGTGATGCCCAATGGGCATAATCTAAATCAAATACCAAATTATTTAAATAATAATAATTTAGTCTCATCATCGCTTAGTACAACAACGAATTTAAGTGATTGGTATAATAATGGTGGAGGTGGTGGTGCAAGTATGCCTACACCACCGCCTTTATCAAATGAAGCTCAACATCATCAGTCTACACATGCACATCATCAGTCAACGCATCCACACCATCATCAGTCACATCCTCAGCATCATTCTCCACCAGCGCCTGCCGCTCCTACAACAATGATGAATCATCATCATTTAAATTCACATTATCATCACTTTAATCCACATCATCATCATCATCATTTAATGCATCACCATCATCATACAGGAGCGGCAACAGCATACTGAGATCTGCCCCCCGCACCGCAATCACCCCAAACAACGGCATCAACACCACAAACTTTGTTGACAAACCATCATTCGTCACATCATTGGCGAATTTAGTGCTGTGAAATTTTCTAGGTCTTTTTATGTTTAATTTTTCATGAATACAATCTGAGGTTATTAAAATCAAAAATTAAGAGAGTTTTAAATTAATTTTTAAATTAAACTCTCTTTAAATAAATTTAAAAAATTTAACAAAACTTTAACTTTTGCAGATTCTTTTCCAATATTAGTTTCGGAAACAATTACTATTAGAGATTTATTCACAAAGACCTACGTTTTTACGTTACTTTAATTTAAAACAAACATAGATAAAATCGTAATTCATAACTGTGTAAAATTTCGTCTCAAACAAAACTGTAAATGAAAAGTCTATCTGAAATTCAATATTTCGGCATTAGTTCGAGTAAAAAATTTTAAATTTGTTTGTTTAAATATATCTAAATGATGATGATGTATGGTCCATCTTCTTGCGATAAACTAGCATACGATAAGGCACTAGGGCCAGTCATACATTACATTATTAAATTGTAATTTTTGGAGCTGCAAGAGTTGAAAATTTCTAGAAATGTTACTTGTAAATTATATTTAATTTCACCAAAAAAATAGTATCACAACTATAGACATTTCAAAACACGCGGGGCGGGGATCAAATAAAAATATAATTAATTATTAATTAATTAAAAAATTTATAATGTAATAGATTTGTAAAAGATTTGTAATTATAATTCTGTATAAAAATTATTTATGTAAAAATATTGTAAAAAATTTGCACCAAAAAAAAAACATCATAAATGCTACCTACTACTTGATTTTTTCAAAATTTCAAAACAGAGGAAAGAAATCTTACACTTATGCTAATGTCCTTCGTTATTTCATAAAAACAAATACTTTCTGGAATAAATAATATTTTTTTATAATTTAGTCCATAAAAATTTGAAATTTAATTTAGTTACAATAACTTGTATTATGTATATATAAGTAGATGTATATTGTAAATAACTTTCTTAAAAATATTTTTGATTAAAATTAAATTAAATTTCAAAATAATTTGTTTTTTTGCAAAAATACTATTTATTCCATAGAAAGCAATTATATAAGTTCATGATGAATCGTCCGCGCTTGATGCTTGCTTTATTTGACATTCAAATTGACGGACGATTTATCACGGCCATATTCAAATAGTTTTTATAATCAAACAGGATTTCTTTAAACCAAGTATTAATTTTTCGATTTTATCTTTGACAATCATTACTTAAATAAAAATTTATTCAAAATTCCATTTATACATTGTTTAAACATGATTTAAAAAATATTTTATATAATTAAAAATAAAAAAAAATTATATGAAATATTATTTTTAATGTTTGTAGGATTCAAACTCAAAATAAATAATAATAGATATTACTTATTTGAGAAATTGTAATTATAAGTGCATATGTTACCATCTGAGTTAGATTTTAAAATAAATTTACAATTTTTCACGATTATTTAGTTTTCAAGATTAATGAAAAGATATTCATACAATGATAGTTTTTGAAATCAAAATTAAGATAAGACAAGAAATTTCAAATAAATTGCTAAAATTAGGCAAGATTTTTTAAATAACAAAAATTCATAACCATTACATTATAATTTACATTAATTGGTTACTGATATTGAATTTATTATTTTACATCAAAAGGTGAAACTAGTCTCAGTCAGTCTCTCTTACGGTTTATTTTCTTGAAAAACGAAGTTTAATATGTAATCACTATGTATATGAATATGTATGACGTCATTATACATATCTCTCTCTTTGTTTAACTAAGAGTATTGAAGTTCACATTTTCAGTTTGTTGATCGTTTAGTAAAGATGCTTCAATTGAAATTGTAACAATAAATTGTCAACCTATTTATTCGCTATATTTAAAAAAATTCAATACGGTAATTTATGTTTTGAGATGGTTTGCTTCAATTGTAGTTCAATGGTAGTTTTACACCGGACAGTAACACTAAAATATATTTTGTACAGAAAATGTTATAAATGAAAGTTGTTCAAATGAAAGTCAATTCAAAATCAGTGAATTGACGAACTTTGATTTCAATTTGATTAAAAAAAAATGAATAATAAATCAAAGTTCTTATAAAATCTAAATTTCTCGAAAATATGGGCAGAAATTATTTGAACAAAATACATAATGTTAAAGAAAACTGGAGAGAATGAGGAAAAATAATTTGGAAATACAATCCATAAAATGCAAATACTAAATATAAGAACGAATGAAGAGATAAAATATATTGTTTTCGATTTTCGTTTAATATTTTCGAATTTCTAACATTTCATTGAACAAATGTGATGTTTTAATAAATGTTTATTCATTTTATCTTGCATTTGTTCAATGAAGTTAACGACTTTTGTTAAAACCACAACAGTTTTCTCAACAAAACTTTATTCGGGAATTCTCAACTCTTTAAATCACAAAAAATTTTAAGTTTAGCTACACAAGTTCTTATTTGTTAAAAATCGTTATTAACTGGTAATATATGCACATAAATATTGAATATAACCTGAAAGAGAGATACGTGTCATTATAAAATTGTCATTTCAATAATAAAATCATATATTTAATGTTGAAGTGCTGTAGCATTAAGAAACAAAAAAATAACTGCAACTCTTTGCCTTAAAAAAATACAACCATTATAAAAACAAAAAAAAAAAACACTATAAATAAATAATTAAATATACAAAGTTATAAAAAATAAAAATAAAAAAAACTTCTATCTTGTGTATAAATTATTAGTTAATATTATATTATTATTATAATAAACTATAAATATTATTATTATAAAAAATAAAATAAAATATTGAAAAAAATGATTATATTATTATATATGTGTATAAAAATTTAAAATTTAAAACAAAAAACAACAATATTGTTCATAAATAAAATAAAAAAATTACATTAAATTCGAAATATTCTTGTATTTTTTATTATTTTCTTCTAATTTACAGATGATTCATAGAAATGCAATGAACAAAAATTTAGGTAAAAACTATTTAAAATGAGTGAAGCTTTGTATTTTCTTACGCAATGACAAAAACCTAGACAATTAAATCAAAAAAATTTTTATTTATTTTTATTTTAAATGTATAAAATTCAGATCAAAAAGTTTAGATTCAAAATAAAAAAACATTATTGGGTCCAGTTTAAAATTTTTTTTTGGGCTTTTAACCGCATTAATATTATCGATAAGTATTGGTGTCATGGGCCAAGTCATTTATTAATCATGATCGAATATGACATTATGAATGAGAACTTTTAAAATAATTGATTTGATCGGTCATTATTAATATGATTTTTCATTAATTGGCCATAAAACCACTGAAATGTGTTACAACATTAAATTATTTTAATATTAAATGTCTGTGTATTTAGGTTAGACGCGTTAGGGCGGGTATGAGTATTTGAAGTCGAATTAGCACGAGCCTGCGGGTTTTTTGATCATTAAGGTCTTCCTATAATGATTTCATTTTCAGTTGATATTTAGTATCCTGTTAGAACTGGTTTACGGATTTGGTGGAGTCGTAATAGAATAAGTATTTTTTGGTCCTTATGGTTCTTATGTGCACCCTGTTATCAAAATACAATACTCAGGTGATGTAGGTAAGTTATAATCCATAGGTAAGTAACAATAAACTATTACATTAAATAAAATTTAAAAAAAGTATATAAGAATTCAAACAAAAATGAAAGAAAATCGAAAAAAAACTAAAGAAAAACCAGCCTAATTTGCTTATACATTACTCAATTTAGTATATTCTTATGCTTAAAACTAAAGTTGAAAAATAACAGTCATTTATTAGTGACCTGTTTAACGTCTTACTCTTTATATTAAGTTTGACTCTTATTATTACCCACACGTTTAATTTAAATAGTGATTTATTTTGAAGTAATTTGTTGCAATTTCGAAGATTTGTTTAAATAACGTTTAATATTCTATTTTGCGAATATTATAATTAAACCATTATAGATTCCATACCTTCAGATAAATATACTGTTACTAAAGAACTTAAACTTTTTCATTAATTACGATTGTAAAGATATGTTGTTTTACACACAAAGGTTTACTTTATTATTTAATTGTTTTTCGTATAACATAAAAGTCTTTACTCAAATGCACTCCATCCGTTTTTTACACATATTAATAAAGAACTATTCAAAATATTGATTTCATATAATACTAAATTTGGATGCGTTTACTTGCGTCTCCTAAATCGATAAACTAATAGTAATAATTACACTTCATGTAATATTGGACGACCTTTAGGTATATTTCAGCGGCGTGCGCTATCGAAAGTTTGACCATTTTTGATATCATAAGCGTAATAATTCATTTCAAAAAGCTGTTAAAATTTCACTGATCACAATCTGAAGTCCACGGATAGGTTGCAGCCCATCATTCGATTAAAAGCGGCCAATATAAAATTAAATTAAATTAAAATTCGTTTGACAAGGAATATGAATTCCAAAGGTAGGAAGCCCAAATACTTTTCTGATACTAGAAGTTTAAAAAGTTACATGCAAGGCTATATTCTCTGTAATAAAAGTCATAAAGCTAATTTCAAGTTTAAATTAAGCTATTCGCGAAAAAAAAAATTAAGTCTAGTTGTTTTCTTCACAATCTTTTATGTGAAATTTAGAAAATAATTTTTGAACCTAATATCCACATTTAAACTTAATCGGTAAAGCCATCTCGGAAATATAGCCATTTCAGTACACATGTTCGATAATATATGTTTTTATTTTAATACCTTTTTATTGTGAACCGTTTATTGAATTGGAGTGAAATTTTTTATGTATATGTACGGTATAGAATTACATTAGTCATTTAAATTGTCAAAATCGAGAACCCTGACAGATTTATATTTATAACATAGAGAAAAATAATCGATCTACAATGTAACGGTTGGTTTTACTTAATAGGAAGTTGTATGTTCATTATTATTCCAGCCCATGGACGGAACAAACGGCCTAACCTGGAAATTCTGCCAATCAGCATAGATTAGCACCAAAATTTGGCTATAGTTTTAATTAATTACTTTAATTACTTGTAGTTGATAATGTGTCGAAGGTCATCTATTGACTTATTCTAAGCAATTTTTGTAAAAAAAAGTTTTAGCTGGCAATCAAGATGTTACGACTTATTAGATAGTGAAAAAATGAATGAATAATCTTCACCAGTATTGTAAAATACGTGCTTTGATAAATGTCATAATTTGTGATTGGTTATTTTTACCACAACTCGCTTAAATTTTGAGATATCAATTTCAACAAAAAACATTTTGTAGAATTTTTTAACAGCTTCAACTAATTTTTAAAGTTTGTTAAGGTGATTAAACTAATTATTATTTAAAGCTATAATTTATTTAAAGGCTTGAGCTCAAAACCTTTGCCTGCTTGACAACGTTACTATTTGTAAATATTTGCAAACTTGAAAAGGCCTTATCTTACTCAATTTTCATTCTTCAGAAATAGGAAAAAACTTAAATCATTAACAAAAATAAACCTACAATTTATAACTTGAGTTATTTTGAAAGAAAGGCGATTTATTGCAAAAGATATGTTCACTTCAAGGCCAAATTTTTTGATAATGAAGCATTTTTAACCGGGCAAAATTTAAAGGGCATATAAAAAGTAAGTACATAAATAAAGTAAATTGTTAAGCGGTAACGGTTCTTGTCAATGGGGATGGTAATTAGGTGTGATTTTCACAGTTTTTTGCTGCCAAATAAATAGTCTCCAATTTTGTTGTTGTCATAACTCGCTTAATTTTAATACTGGGAACTTCCATAAAATGCAGGTTTTTTTCGGTTTTTTTAAAAGTTTTCTCTGAAAAATGATTTGTTTTTGGATATGTCACTTTGAAACTTGCGTTTTTGGCGTTTAACGAACAAGAACCAATCATTAAGAAGCTATTGATTATTATTGGATATAGCGATACAATAAACCTGGCATTTTTTTATAAGCTAAGTTTTTACTCCAAATGATTTTTTTCAAAAATACTTATTTTCATCGTTATTTATGAAATACCACCTGAAAACGTTGTTTTTTTTCTGTTAAAAAATAGACGTTTCCACTTTCGAATAAGTCGAAAAGTATTGACAATAAATATTTTATTTATGGAACAACAGTTGCTTAAAGTTAGTTAATGCTTTGTTAAATTTTTATAATTATTTATAATACACAATTTTTCATCCCGGAGATGGGGTAGCGTAAAGCCAGGGTATAATCAACCTTCGGCACTAAGATAACTATGAAGTAGAGGGTAAGTAAAGCCAAATTTTGGTAATAATCGGTGCTTTTTGGTAGAATTTCGAGGGAAACCATCGTTGACTGGACTATATTGGCAGTGTATTTATATGATAATATGTAAAAATATTGTGTTGCAATTCGATTTTCATATGCATGCAAAATTTCAGTTCCAAATTAGGTTGAAATATATTATTACAGGCTGAAATTAGGAGATGACAATTTAAATATTATTATTGAATTATTTGAGTTATTATAAAACTAAAACACTCCTAAAAATTAGTTTTTTGTTGGTAGACTCGTGAAACGTGCGACGCTTGGTGAGAGAAACTGTGTCTCGGGTACTGTTCACGCGTCTCGCTAGTCGCGCTGCGTAGACCGTCTTATAAAAGAGTTATTATAAAACTAAAACACACATAAAAATTAAGCCTGGCACGTATTGCAATGGGAGTGGCACCAGTAGACACGTGTTTTTGTATATTTTCTGTTTGGTTTCGATTTTTGCGTTTTTTGTTGGTAGACTCGTGAAACGTGCGACACTTGGTGAGAGAAACTGTGTCTCGGATACTGTTCACGCGTTTGTCGCGCTGCGTAGTTCCATGACATCAATTTGCGCTGACCCATTCATTTGTGTATATTAAACAAAATGACGTTGTATCATGTCGCGTCGCGCTGTGCTACACGATATGCGACGGGCCTTATATAGTGATGAAACATAATATAAAACCACAACTAAGAAAATGAAACATTTCATTTCTTTCTAAAATAAAATAAAAGCTTTAAATTCACAAATAAAAATAATAAATGAGATTCAAAATTTAATATGAAAAATGTATTGAAAATCAAAAAACCAACTACGTACATAAAATGATCATTTATATTTATATTTACGTAATAAAATTAGATAAGTTCCATAAATTGAAATGCGTATGTCTTGCCGAAAGTTTGACTAATTTGTTATTTGTACAGCTGGATTGTTTTTAGATTTTAAATCATTATTAACTTGTGCGAATTATTATCGAATTCATATTTTCAATTTTTATCATCAATTTTTTTTCTGTAACCGTATCAGTCACCTATTGCTAGCCCGTTGAAAGTAAACTTTAAAACATTCTTTAGCACATTGATTATAATATTTTGTCTCCAATTGCTGATTTATAGAAAGAACAATTTTAACGTAAGTCGTGGATATAATTTTTTATTTAAACAATTTTTGTGAGCTGCTAATATATTTTTATAATTATTTTATAAACAGCTAGTAAAATACATTATTAACGGAGACAGATCATATTTCATTCCTTGGAACCTTATTATTACCAATCCCCATTTTTAGACTTGTTTTAACGGTTTTAATTGCTCTATCTACCATGCCATTTTATTGAGCATATGATGGACACGAACAATTTTGTTCAAATGCCCATTAATTTGCAAAACATTGTATTTCTATGCTTTTGAAAGAATGAATAATTATAAAATTAAATAATGAACATAATATACAAAAATAATTATGTAATCAAAATTTCTTAATTGGTTTTCATTAATTATAAATTCTAACATTAACTTTGATTTTATCTGCCAAGTCTCCCGTGATGGACGACTTTTTTTATCATTTCTCTTCCCCGCTCGATAAGATTGAAAAAAAAAAATTTTTTTTTTACATAAAATTTTAGCATCAATGCCGACATTTTGACTTTATACAATTTTAACATAACCAGTAACCCATACGACATTAAGGCGAATCAAACAACATAGCACATATCAAAGTCATTTTTCGGTTTAGTTACCACAAAGAACTAACGAACGACTCGGAACCATCAATCAATTTTTCACCAATTTTTTAAATATATAGTTAGGCAGGTATTAGGACACCCTATATTCAATAGTATCATTTCTATTAATTCATTAATTTTTTTAAAATAATTTTCAAAAAAAAAAAAGATCAAACTAATGATAATACTTAAAAATTATAAATTGTTCATAAAATATTAATTTGTAGAATCAATAAATAAAATAATTTAATCATGTAAATTTTATCGATAAAAATACACACAAATAAAGCTAAATGTTTTGAATTATTAGTGAAGGAAACAGGTGAATTAAATTTGTATAAAGACATAAGTTACAAACATATATTTATAACTGGTCAATCGGTCCGGTTGGATGACTAACTAAAGGCTATATGCATACCGTCAAATATTTAAAACCCATATTTTATATTAAAAACTCATAAATTAGTATAAATAAATTGAATGTTATTAATTAGAACAAATAAAACAAACTAATAGAAATTATTTAATTAATCCAGTAAATTAGTTTGTCAATCGTACAGAAAACTAAACGCATTAGTTAGGGAGAAAATTTTAAAAAAATTTAAATATAAATATATTTTTCAATGCTTCCATTAAAAAAAATGTCCATCATTGTACTATTTGAACAACTTTTTAAAGATTTTTCCTCATTTTCTATACTAGATATAATGGAGTATATTAATTTTTGTCTAAAGTTTGTAACACTAGCAAATACCGAAAGCATAATAGATAGTAGAAAAATTCTTTACAGCAGAAAAAAGCTTTTAAAGCATAGTAGATAGCAGAAAAATTCTTTATAGCAGAAAAAAGCTTTTTAAGCATAGTAGATAGCAGAAAAATTCTAGCATAAACAATGTGATTTTTTTTTTAAATTTAATCAAACTACTTTTGTTTAAAACATTTTGTCGTAAACTAAAATGCTTTCTGTTCCAATAATAACAAAAAAATAAAAGTATAATTTATAAATTAATTTTATTTACATGCCCTGTTGCAACATTATTTATTTTAAAATATTGATTTTTATCTGTACATGCTCAGTAGATCCTTTACATTCCACAAATAAATTATGCCCAGATTCTAGTCCATCATATCCAATACACATCCAGCATCCTAATTGAAAATTATAATAATAAGAAAAAAAATACGATTTGTTAATTATTTTGAAATGGAAAGTACAAAGTATTTGGTATTTTGGTATCAAATAGTGACAAATTTTCAATACAAAATAATGTATAGTCTACAAATTTTATAACATTTGATAGTTAAACTAGATTCTCATTTCCATAGGAATCGTGTAAGTCCTGAAAACAAAAGTCATTATTAGAATATGTGTGTGTGTATGTTTGTATTTGACGTTGTATTAATAATAAAATTACGTGGGTTAATTGACGTAATATTTGTATATGAGTTGTGGAATATTATCTTCGATGTAAAATTTCTAATTATAATTTTGCCAATTGAAGGAGAAACACAATGTTAATGATGTCATATAATTTATTGATAAATTTCTTAGAAAAATTTTATATAAGTATGCTTGAATTCCTTATTTGAATTACGCTTCAGTTACTTTATATACTTTTACTTTTAATATGAAAGCAATATTATGACATTATTATAAATAGTATACAGGAATTACAAATAATAGAGAAAATTCGACTACAGCTAACCGACCTAGTGGTTTGTAGGATTTTAAATAAACGATATAAACGATTTTGGGCCAATTTTTACCATTTAATTGGTTTGTTTTGATCCAAGAAAACGGTGCACATTCTGAATTTGATCTTGGCAAATTTTTGTTAAATAAAGTTGGTCTTCAATCGATATGCAGCAAAATTTTCTTATTTTGTATTTTTTTGCTATTAAAGTTCTTTAAAATTCAATTAAATTGCATTTTTCATTTTTAACATAATTAAGTGTCAAACTTTTGTAGTACTTCCAATTTAAGAATAGTGCTCATATAGAAAATTTATAGTTCATTATTATATATAGTTTTAAATTTAAACTATGGTGTGATACAAAGAATAGTTTTTATAACATTGGAAAATTAAAATTTTTTTTAAATTAAAAAAAAAAAAAAAAATATCTATCATGATAATAAAGCATATTTTCTTCGTCATAAAGTTCAAATAATAATAACAAAATCTATTTGCTCAACTCAACCACTCTATTCTTGAAAAACTTTCGCAATATTAAGGTTTTGGCATTTACGATAATCCATTATTTTGTGTCGAATTAGCACGAGGCATCGGGTTTTTGAAATTTTAGTTCGAATGTGATTTTTGAGGCAAGGTCCTTTATAACGTTTAGCAATACTCTAAATGATATCGATTCGATATTATAACCTTCAAATAAATAAAAAATTTCTCAATTATATTTTTTGTAATTTCAGTGAAATAGCTATTTAAATAAATATTTTTTTAAACTTACTAATGATTATTTAATCATTAGTTTGATAAATTATTGTTAATTATCATATATTTTTTTTTTTTTTTATAAATTGTAACGTTTTCATAAAACAATTAATCTATTTTTTGGTTTGTTTGTACCTTTGTAGAATAAATAAAAAGTTAATTATATTGTTATCGAATTAATTGTTTTATTCATGAACTTATTAATAATGTAGTTCTTGTAAGGTCATTTAGTATTCAATTCGCATAGTTTTTCATAGTAAATGTCTATTATTAATTCAATGTGCAAAACTTTAATGATTTTTTTTTTTAGTTTTGATTAATTACTTTTGTAAATTCATACATTTAACTATTGCAATTCTATGTAAATAATATTGTATTTGAATTTTTCTTCTTCTGAATATACCAATTAATTTATTTTACTGTTAAACGCCTTCGGGAAAAGGGAAGAGATTTTTAATTCCACCGTATGTACTTATTTGTGTGATTTGCTTCTTAGTTTTACGTTGGATTCAGTATAACTTTAAATTATGTCCATATTGGAAGAAAAAAGTACTCTTTGGGGCTGTTTTGGATATAATATGTACATACAGAACTTTTAATCGAAACTTATTGACCATTTTAGTATCAGAAATGAATCGAGAAATTGAGCCTGTAGTTCTTGTAACAGATAAATTTTTGTGAAAATAGATTGTCGAGTCGTCATTACTCAAAAAAATTGTTTTAAAAAATAGATTCGATTAAATCACTATCCAGATTTCAAGAATATAGTTAACATAAAATGTATTATTTATTGCAACTCATTTAACCTTTTAAAATACGGATGTTATTCTGGTGTCCTGATCTTTATTATATTCAGTATAATAGTGTAAAATCAAATTGTAATAAAATAAATAATGTTGTGTTTTATTTAAAATTTTTTTTATCCCATGGGTACAACATGAAATATACCTCGGCCAAATATGACTTTTGTAAAAGCCTTATATTCAAATTTAATTATTTTCTTACTTTTGAAAAGCTCTTTGAGTTGTTTCTGGGTAATTTTAAAATTCCTGATGGTTCCATCAAATTTAAACACCTTTCGCAGCAAAATATTTTTTCAGACAGAACATCAAAAATGCACAACCCAACTGCTTATAAAAAAAAAAAAAACAATTACCTAACTTTAAGCATCTATAATAATGGTTCTTCACATAGACTTATCAATAAATGAAAGTAACATTGATTGAAATACAGATTCAGATCGAGTTTCTTGTGGCTGACTGTCATAATAGTGGATTGTATGGATTTGATATTTTTTTAGTAGGCCATTTTCAGGCTTCACTTTTCATTAACCCATTACGATAATGAATTTTTTGTTGGCAACGGTTGGAATCGTTATATGCGCACATTTCAGTTGGCGATATAGCAACCGAAGCCAGAAATTTTTTTTTTATAGTACCTATTACCAATATTGTTGTTCAATTCCTAAAAAAATCTCTGAGATACACAATTATATTTTTCATTGGCTTCTCAGATAGAATTCATACGTACCAGAGTTACGTACCAAAAGCCATATTATGAATCATTATAAACAACATCAATTGCACTCTTGATCATGAAGCTAATTGCTCTCTAGGCAGCTTAAACGAAAAAGAGGATCTTGCTGACTTGTTTTATATCTACCCGGTTTATAATTCCGAGCGTTTCATATTTTTCTAAAGAGCTAGCGGCGACCAAACTTACCCTAAATAAATGTTACAGGAAATGGCCATCACATATATAAAAGGGATTTTCTGGTTTGGGAGCTCGTTATTGTCAATACGATCCTTTCTATTGGATCAATAGCGCTTTTACTATGATTGATTACTGCTTCGATGATTTATTATTGCTTTGGTTTGTAGAAATTAATACATTTTTATGTTTTTTTTTCAGCTTTATTTTTTTCTCATTCTTTGAAAAATTCAATCCCCTTTATAAAGAATTGTTATATTCTAAATAAAGTATTATTATTACTATTATTATCATAGTTTATTGAAATAATTTGCTTGTGTTTATAGTACGAAATAGTTAACTTGATTAAAAAAATTTGCATAGGCCCATGCAGGAAAATACTACGCTTCCAAACGAAATTATTATGCATAAATACTTTCCCTAGTATAAATTATTATTAACAAAATGTAAAAAAAATAAAAAATAAAAACACCGGTAAAACGGAATTAAATAATACTAATAAATTATTATTAAAAAAAAAAAAGATACAAGCTGTGTTCTAATTACGTTTTTTTCAAATAAGCCAACAACAGCTTGTGACTGACTGACTTATTAATATGAATGTTTATATTCAATGGTTAATGTCTGATGGTCATGTTTGGTCATTATCATCCTTAGATATTTACAATTGTTTGGAGAATCCTATGTACGGTATACTGGTGAGTTGAAAAGTGACTAACTACGTATATATTCATATATCAATTGTTTTCCCATTATCAATATATTATCAATAAATATATGTTTAAAGCGATATAGATTAGGCCCGAACCGGGTAAAATAATGGATTATGTAAGTAAAGAACCGATTAAGTAGAAGTTACGTAAGAAAGATGGGTTTTTTTCCATTAGTGGCTAAACTATGCATCTTATCGAAAAAAAGTTGCATGTAAAAGTTGTAAATAATGAAAAATGTAAAATTTTTGTACCGGATATTATTGACCACAGCTTAAAAATTTTAGAGTGTAAAATCCCCTTTTTGTGGTTTTTAATTTTTAACTATTGCAAATTATTATTAAGTTTAATTCCACTATCAATAAGCACGACACTCACATATTTTAAAAGGGTATATAAGAAAATTAAATAGGTTTATTCTAAACTAGACCTTAAAACTATTAGTATTATTTTTACAAACATTTACATCTTTTGAAATATGTTCTTTTCAAAATTGTACAAAACAATAAGACTCATTTAAAAAAAATATTACTACGGCCCAATAATTTAAATAAACTATGACACTATTTATAAATAACTGCAGATACAATCAAATAATTTCAAAATACTCGTTATTTACTTACTTTACGAGATTGTTCCTCTTGTATTATATAACGTTTTACATAGGATAAATTTCGATTTTTTGCCGCAATTTCCTAGATCAAAATATTTTGTATTTTTACAAATACGTATTTCGACTACAAAGTAGTCATCATCAGTATGAATTAGCTAGTTTTAATGATTCTCTGAGGAGATGCTACTCGTTGCAAATTTGGTGAGGGTTCGCAAATACGTATATTGGTGAATGCATAATTTATACTTTCCATAAAAATACAAAATAATTTGATCTAGGCAGTTAGGGCGAAAATCGAAATTTCTTATTAATATGAATTAAAGCTTTATATAGGCTTAATTTAAAAAAAAAATACATATTAAATAATAATATTTTCCTATAATGATTATATAGTCGTTTTTCTTATTGGAAAATTTACCATCTAAAATAATTTTTTTGGATAGGCATTTTATTTATCGATCTAGAATTAGAATTATCCCTGACTGCATTATTTTAAGTAATTTTATAGCTAGATATTTGAACCAGAAATAATTGGTATACATATAAATATTTTGTTATAAGGTGATAAATTTTTAATTCATACGTCATAACAAGCTATATCAATTTAAAAAAAATAAATTAAGTCCGATTAATGATTTCATTAAACAATTTTTGAGGAATGAATTGAAGTATTTCACTTCCATCAGTAGCAATGATGATTTTGACCTTTTTTAAGACCGGGGCAGTTAGTCTTAGTCTTTGTGTGTCTTCAAGTACTTTGAGTCTTGGCCTTAGTCTTAGTTATACAGGCACGGTCTTGGTCTTGCTTGGTCTTGTATATTTGATCTCATTTTTCTTATTAAATTTCCTATACATTATTATAATGAAAATTATTAAAAAGTTATAAATTATAAATAACTCACAATTAAAAATTAGAGAGTCGAAAATTTATAATTATTGCAAACCCTATTCCTGTAACTTCCTAAGAGACGTCTAAAGCGTTTTACTTAATGTACTATTATGTCTTATTGCATGGCGTGCTCTTCTGGCTCAGCTCGTTTGTTTGTTATGTTTTTGGACTGAGCGCTATGTTTATAATTGTTTGAGGATCTTTCTTCTATACTATTTAGGTTTCTTAATAAACATGTGATTATGTTATATAAAGGATGTTGTAAGGGAAGAAGCTTTGTGCTTGTTGAATTTTTGAACGTTTTAAAGAACATATTTATTCAACATGTATTTTTGCGTCTCATCAGTTCGTATATAATTTATACAAATATATTGGTCATTTGTATTGTTGTTAATAATAATCATTTACACAACTGATCGTCGTCTGTATGCCACAGTGCAGCAGTGTCTGTATTATAAAACACCCACGCATTGCATATCATATGACTTGTTTGATATCATCGTATTACATATAACATATATACTATTTTTATTTAATATTATTTATATAAATTTATTTTTTATAAAACATTAAGCAGTTGGTTTTTTAGTTTATTAATATTATGTATCAATAATATAAGATACAGTTTATAATTATATGACTTTACTTGGGAAGTAAATGGTTATAAAGAAATCAAGTATATTTGTGTATCATTTCATTTAAAATTAGTACTTACATATCGAAAATTCGCGTCATCAAACTTATCTAGATTTAACACATCCAGTGTTTTATCCTGTTTATGTACTCAGTCCCAAAAAAGAAAGCTTTTAAGGCTTGAGTGGGTGATTTGAGCAATGGTGTTTTTGCGGTAAAGTATTAATTCTTTTCATCGATGAATCATGGTATGTTAAGTAAACCATAGTATGTTAAGGAATCAAAACAATCATGCACGGCCCCAAATTGTAATTATATATTATATATATAGTGGATATCGGATTCGTGTTCAGCGGCCACAACCAGTTACATGAGAAATGCTTAGAACACCTCTTACAGACATCAGGTATTTCGTAATTTTCTGCCGATCTCGTTTTCATGTTCAGCGAAGAGTTCCTTATAACCAGTGTAGCCAATTTTATGACAGAGTGTCATAATACTCTAAAGGAAGACAATAAAACTCTCGTCAATGTCATAATCGTGTTAAAAGACCCCGAAAACCCTCTGAGTGACAAAATTGAACACATTTTCACCATTATTTACATTTTTAATAATTGTTTCTTTCAAAATGCACTCCTGAAATGAATTTTTCTATAACGAAAATGCAATGTGGTATTTTTACATAACTAGACAAGGTTACAAAATTTTCAGAGATTCTCACCAACGAACCAAATCGCATTAAAATCTGTCTGAAACTGTACAAAAAATAGACTGTGCACTACTTTAAATCCTCGACCAGAAAACAAATGACGGATAATAAAAATTAATTCAAGTATAAATATAATGCGTAGTTCTTAAAAGGTGAAAATACTAGAAAGTAGAAAAATAATATTAAAATTGAAAATTGAAATAATATGTGCAAGTAGAAAACTAGAATATTTCTTTTTCTTTTACAAAAATTTATACTCCCAGATTGTTGAAGAATCCGTGGAGTAATACAATTCAGTATGCGTTTTCAACGATTTTCGAATTGATTTTCAGAGAAATCGACCTTTTATTATTAGCCCTTTTTATATATTTTTAGTGCAATTCATTGACTTTTAATTTTTGCATAAATGTCACGTTATTATTATTGTTCACATCTAGTTTGAAAAATCGCCACACAAATTATGTTTCATGTATAAAACATACTTAAAGCATTTGATTCATGTCTAAAAATAGTTTTGTGTACGATTATTTATTGTTCTAATTTATCATTTTTTGTTGTATGCTTAAAAATTAGCTGAAAACTATGACTCAAAAATTTAGAGTATCTCCTTCAAAATATTTAACACATTTAAAACAATAATAACAAAATGATTATTGAATTGATTGACATATCCGGTAATACTGCAATTCTATCCATTCAATACACACATTTTTAAGTAACATACAAATTTGTATAAATATCTACAAATAATATAAAATAAAATAAAAACCACACAGTCACAGCAGTCATGTATTAAGTGACATGTCACGTGTTACAATTTGACTTTAAAATAACATTAAAATGTCAATAAGTAAGTTAAGTAATGAAGAAATTATTATTTTAAAAATCAATTTAAAATGTTTTCAATAGAGATGGGTGGCTGTTTGGTTTTAGTAACAAACATAATAATTTATCTATTCATATTACTGTTGTAAAAATAATAATAAAATATATCATATATAAAATAAAGGCACTTTCATATGGGTATGGATATATTGTCATAATATTTCCAGTCTTTTGTATGGTGATCTTAAACAATTTAATTATTATGAAGGAAAATAATGGTCGGAGTACTGGACACTACGCAGATCGATTGAAGTCATTCCAATCAGAGGACATAGTATCTCCCAAACCAAAAGGGTACATGATTACCACTTATATTTACTGTAAATACAATTTTTTCAATCTTGATTGGTAATAATTTTAGGTCAAAAAGTTTTTATTAAATTTTTGTTTAATGATAAATTATAATTCAATACACATGCAATAACAAGTATTTCTGTGAACTGTAGACTCAGAATCAAACAAACAACCTTACCTTTCCTGCTTCAACAGACATAGAGAGAGGAGGGCCCGTATAACATTCATTTTTACACTGATTACAAAAACTGAATATTTCTCCGAGCAATGAAATAATTAGCTCCCTTATTTTCTACCGAATTCTATTTTCTATCGACATCGATTGTTATTGAGATTGTTGATATTATTGAGAGTTTCTGCAAATAAGGTGGGTGAGTTATTAAAATTATAGCTTCCCTATTTCCCTGATTATGCCGGTTCATTTTCATAAAGAATAAAAAAGCAACATTATAGTATAATATGTAATTTTACATATTACAACAAGTGTAATATGTAATTTTTGGCGATTTTAACTAAAGCGGGGCTGAAATTTCTCTATTCACTGTACAGGCAATTTCATAAGTGTGATAAATGTTTATACCAAATTTCACATAAATCGGACATTGCTTTAAAATACTACAGCGGAACAAATATAGAGAGACACATACAGACAAATTAAAGATACAGTTCAAATACAGACTCTACCTCACTCTGGCAAATTTCTATACATAAGATTTAAACTATACTTACTACCGGAAAAAAGTATAATTTAGTTAATAATTCAAAACTGATACCAGTTTTTCTATGAATCAAAAATCATTCCTAGGTATTATGTTCATTTTATGGAAAAAACATGTAATATGTTAGTTACATAAAGATAGTTTTTATACTATGAATAGAATTGTTTAAAATAATCTAATAGCAACATATTTATTGATTTGGAAAATAATTATTATGCTTAGGTATTTAGATCTTTAATTTGACGAGTTGTTTTTTTATTCTGGAATTATTCCTTTCTTTTAATTATAAATGTCGTTATAGTCTAAGATCCCGCTGCAGGATTGGTGTGCTCATCAACTTTTTGTTTAAAACCAAATTTTTATGTTTATTTATAGTTAAAAGAATATATATTTACTAGGGTGCCTATCAAAATTTGGCCGCCATTATTTTTAATTAAATTATTTTTAATTGATTTTTGGTAAAAAATTTCGTTTATTCATTTTTTAAATAAAATAACGTCTACATCACGGTAATTAATATGAAGATTCTAAAAAATCACGGTTGCCGTTGCGCACCTGGCCGTACCTCTTTGCAGCCAGGTGTAAACAGGTATGATTTCGATAAATTTATACGTTTATAACCTATTTTTATTAATTATATGTCAAATTGAAGCTAATTTTTTTCTATTAATTATCATATAAAGTTGCTTAATTAAATCTGGCCGCAAATAAGGGTTGCTGGCTGTTAAAGATAATAAATATTTAAGGTAGAGTGAATGAGAGTTAGCGCGTAACATCATTTGTCAGACGAGGACAGTGATTGTCGGCTGTGCGACAAGTTAATAGTGTGCTATGTGAATCCACGAACAAAGCTTCCGATAACGACGATTCTGATATTTGCAGCGATGAAAGTGAAAGCTCTGATGACAGTACAACTGAAAGCTCCGATGATTCAGATTTTTAAATAAGAGTTACGAAAATATAAGAATTATAATAAATTTATTAATTTTTTAATTTGCTTAAATCTTTAATTAATATGTAACAGACAATTAAATACTTGAATAAAATCTAATAAAATTTTTAAATAATACTTTCGCAATAAAATTTTCTTTTACTTAAGTCACCTTGGTTTTATTTTTTTATTTTTTAAATTAATATTAAATATCGACGTTCTAATTAGCAAATTATCTAACTCCATTTTAGAGAATCTTTTATTTGTACGAAAAAAACAATTACTTCAAAATTTATTATCATTTTAAAAAACTATTTAATATCATTTATATATAATAGAGATATAATATTTGAGTTTGAATCATTCAAATAATTTGTAATTGGATTATTGCTTCATCAAAATGTTAAAAAAATCACCCTCTAAAAAATAAGGAGTTAGACAAATTACTAACTAGACCGTCGATATATCAAATCAATATTAATTTTTTGTTGCAATTTTTAAATTTGTCATTTTGAACAAAATTACATATTTTTTTGAGTATTTATTATAAGTCGTCTCTATTACTCCCCGGTGGTTGAGAACACTAACGTTCGACGCATGCGCAATGGCTTAAAAGCGTCGCACAGCCGACAATCGCTGTCCTCGTCTGACAAATGATGTTACGCGCTTACTCTCTTTCACTCTACCTTAAATATTTATTATCTTTAACAGCCAGCAACCCTTATTTGCGGCCAGATTTAATTAAGCAACTTTATATGATAATTAATAGAAAAAAATTAGCTTCAATTTGACATATAATTAATAAAAATAGGTTATAAACGTATAAATTTATCGAAATCATACCTGTTTACACCTGGCTGCAAAGAGGTACGGCCAGGTGCGCAACGGCAACCGTGATTTTTTAGAATCTTCATATTAATTACCGTGATGTAGACGTTATTTTATTTAAAAAATGAATAAACGAAATTTTTTACCAAAAATCAATTAAAAATAATTTAATTAAAAATAATGGCGGCCAAATTTTGATAGGCACCCTAGTAAATATATATTCTTTTAACTATAAATAAACATAAAAATTTGGTTTTAAACAAAAAGTTGATGAGCACACCAATCCTGCAGCGGGATCTCGTACTATTATTTCGGTAATAAAGTTGAATCAAGAGTCAACTTGATTTGTGAATTTCATTCAAAATATGATTACGTTATGAAAGCTTACGTAATTAATGCATACGAAACATTATTACGTAAACTTAAAATCCATTTTTATTAAAAGCACCCGGAAATATGTTATAGTATACTTTATTTCCTATAATTCAATTATCGATTTATTCATGATTTTTCAAACGACTATTAATTATTGAGTACATTATATTTACTTGTCGGTGATAATCGATACAAAATAGCTCATAGCACATATATTATGATAATTATTTGCCGAACTATAAAAAGCAAAAAATTTATATTAATCTTTACATGACTATTAAAGAAACATATGAAGCAGCCTTTATAATAAGTTTTACAAATAACATTAAATTAAGATAAACATATTCTAATGTAAATGAATAATTTAAAACCATAAATTTATTTATTTTGCTGGGTATATTCAAAATATCAAATGTCAATAAATTAATTCATCAAAAATTAACGACAGGTTTCAGTTCATTGAAAATTCATTAACTACAGCTTTTTCTTACTCAGGCTTACTTCTCTCTACTTTCTAACAAATATAATAACAAACAAATTTTAAATAAAATTTTCAAAAAGTTTATTCATCAAGACTACTATTTTCTTCATTTGCATAACGTATAATGTCCATTTAGTACAGTGGCAAACAGCCAAATTTGTTTGTATTATTTTCCTTTGACCAGGAAAGTTAACAAAGTTCATGTTATGGATAGAGGAAGGATTGAAAAACTGTGTGTTTATAGTCAATGTTTTATGAGAACTATGATAACATTCACCTTCGAGTTCGAGAAGGAAAACTTTCACAATTATATGTTGTTAAGCTGCAAATATGTAACCATATAGATATAATGATTTGGAAGAGACAATTAATGCAATTAACTCATTCAGTGATTCACGATGCAAGTGTTTTTATTTCGATCCATTAAAATTTTTTTGACTAGTCAAACTTCGTTATTAACTGAATATTCCTAATGAAGATTAAGATAGATTGTGCCTTACTCAAAATTACTCATAAAGAGTTTGAAGATTTCGGTTACTTTATAAAATAAAGGAATAATTAAGTCTTCCTAAAAATAAATTACACGTATTACAAGATAAAATTGTGTTTGATCTAGTGCCACTTTAACATGGTAATGAAAATATTACATTATTCTACTTTAGCAATAATTATAAATTTAATTAATATCGCTTTGCACACTCGACCATGGTTGTATACATGAATATATAGTTCTCCTATAAAGGATAAATGTTTACTACAATCGAATTAATTTTTTAAATAGTAAAAGTTTCGCTCATCGTCGTTATGCCTATATTTTCAAATGTGTTAATAAGTTTTAAATGATTGACTAGTATTTGCTCAAATATCCTCATTAAATTTGCCACTTCTAAGGCCAAGATTCATAGAATCAGTAGAGTAAAACTTGCGCAACTTTTGTGTTTGAAGGCGAGTCATCGCGCAAATATAAAATCAACAAAATCAAAAATATGATTTTATAATAACTTGTTGTTTAGGCTTTCAATCAACGGTAGAAGAAATAAATTGCATTCACGTAACGAAGAATGCTGATAAATGTGCGCAATCATATGGGGTAAAGAAACGCGATGACATAATCATCAATGCAACCTAGTTTGATAGTCACACTTTGAGCTACAACTATTTTTCTCTTGTAGAAATAATTTGGAGAGTTTTTTAGGTGTAATGCTCTTCCTCATAGTCGGCTTGAATCGGTGATCCGAGCTAAACTAAACTAACTGCCGATGATTGACGAATAACTATTATATTTGTAGGTTTCAAAAGCTTGCAACCCAAACATGACCCTCCATTTTGCACATACTATCGAAATGGTTATCTATTTTATTAACTGTAGCGTATTCATAAGCCAAGCACTTCAAATCGTTGATGGTCAATCCAAAATATCTTCCATCCATTTCCTTACAATATGTTGCAAGCTCAGCTTCTTGTGTTTCATTAAATGCTGACTTAGACGACGTTACACAGCACTGTTTTAATCTTTTTCGAATCCATGATTCGCTTTTCGCTTATTCCAACTATATCAGCTGCAGACCTTTTAATTTTCCTTGTCGTATTACCATTTTTGCTTAATCAAAATATTATAAAAACTGTAGTTGCTTTATATGCGGATTTTTTCTTATATATCGTCGTATCATTACAATTTACGATAAAATAGATCTGTATTAAAATAAAACATATATACATAATAATTTCTGAATTTCAATAAAGAAAATAACTAAAAGTTTTTAAAATCTTTAAAAATTTGCCAAATTGTCGATTTTGGTGCTAATTATATACATTGACATATCTTAGCTACTAAAAAATATTTATAAGAATAATATAAAATAGGTAAACAAATTAATAATTTTGATAAAGTATGTCCAATTTTGTGCGTATACTTAAACGAAATTCTTTTAGTTAAAATTTGATCAGATTTATGGAATATCAGCAAAAATATGTGTTAAGTTTTTTCATAATATTTAAAATTAAATGTTTTAATTATTAGAAAAAAATCTTAGGCCTGGCACGTATTGCAGTGCGTGTAGCCCGGCGTGACCCGACATGGCATAGCGCGACCCGACATTGCACAGCCCGATTTTTTGTAACATATATAAATTAATGGGTCAGCGTATTGACAGCATGACACTACGTAGGGCTATAGTTTCTACGTGTCGCACGTTTTAAAAGTTAATAAACAAAAACAAAACACAAAATGAACAAAAACGCGTGTCTATTGGGCGAGGGATACGATCGCTGATCATATGCGCATTGATTAAGTTTTTCACTCGAATACTTAATAGAAAAAAGGAATATATCTACAAAAATGCATTCAAAATAAAATTGCTTAAAATAAATAAACCGAAACCTACCACTTTCATTGGAAAACATAATACGCACAAATAGCACATGCGATGCGCGTTGCAACACACTTAAATGTTGTTGATATGTAGTTGACCGTAATTATTGTGGATTTATTAATTTATACAAATCGAAACTTTTCAATAAAATACATTCTTATTACGAAACCTGGCGGTAATAAAATTATGAGGTAAAAAAAGACAGATATATAATATTTGGCAGAGACTATTAATACATCATGCTCGAAAATTATTAATATCAATTTCAGAACTGAGAACGCTATTCTAGTGAATATCGAACCGAGTGCCGCAGATCATGGAAAACGGAAATTATAAAACTTTGAAAGAAGTATGTAATTATGTTTTTAAGAAGTCGAAACGAATACTAAATCAAAAAGCTTATTAAAATGCTAGCTAATAAATTAACTTATTAAGGAAAATAATTTCAAAAATAATTTAAAAAACTGATGAATCTGTAAGATACAAGAATAAATAAAAATAAACGTATTGAATATAGTTACGAAACAATACAACAGAAGCTTTTAATCAAATCGTCAACAATCGTTTTGATAATATAAACTCTATCAATGTGTTTACGTGGTGAAAATTGGTTACTAAACGTTATTGTCCACCACCGACAACCCTACAAGATCAAGGTTAGAATTACATCAGCATTTTAACTATATTTTGGATGTAGTAATGAAAATTTAGTGATTTGGTTAGTTTATGCGATTCCCAAGAACAATTTATGCTGCCAAATCTATGTAGTATATTTGTAATTCAGAAGTTTCCAAAAAATTCTAATTATTTGACACGTTATCATTATTAATGTCATCATTTATCACATTTGAATTATTTTAATCTACAAGAAGGCTATAATTTTGGTAAATTGTCATGAAAACTATCATTTTAAACTTTTATTACAATGTAAACATTTTGAAACTGGGCAATATTTTTTCGTTTATTTTTTATTTTTATATTTCTTTATACCTGCCATGTATAGGTTATGTTTTGTAGCCATAAAACATATTCCAGTAACATAAGCTAGCCTTGTAGCCACAAAAAAGTTTAGATATTGGTATTCATTGAATTACTTAATTTGACCATTTCCGTCTGCTCGTAATGAATAAAACTGAAAAACCGAAAGAGACAGCGTACTGAAATTTAGATTTTTAAAAAATTTTTTACATGTAAGTTTTTGTCCGTGAATAAAGAATACAGGATAGTAGAAAAATTTAATCAAAAAAAAATTTTTTTTTTGTAAAAAATAGGTTTTGCTTGAAACATTGTTTTTGTAAATTGTAGATATTTCGGGCAAACTTAGCTAACAACCACATATTCAATACATAATATCATTGTATATATATTATGCATTGGAAACTGAATGTAGGCACTGCATATTTGGGGTATTTTTTGAATGTAAAAAATAAACATCAAGGTGGCAATGACGATATATCTTAGACATTTTCGATAAAACCATCTGTCGAATTTATTTCGACAATTCATAGTAAAATATTGTATTTTTTTTAAAATTAATTTCATGCTATGCAAACTATTATTCCACCAATATTATAGACAAAAATCAATACTTCAAACAATTGTAAACTTCCTAATTTAATATTTAACAACGAAAACTATATCCAAATAAAATATTAAACAAAATTTCAAATGTGGTTATTTAAGAGAATGAATGCGAAAACTTAAAATATGTAAAATATGCAAGCATATACAAAGTATTAAAGCAAAAAAATTTGGTGGTTAACATAATTTTATCGATAATACCCTTAGCGATTTGAATTACTAGTAGTTTTCCTTAAATCCAAACATGATTATTTATCGTTGCAGCTTGGACACAAGTATATGATTTGACACACCTAGCATCTAAGAATAGAAGTTTTGTGATTTTCCATCGCAATGTTAATTTAATGTTTGATGTTGTAAAACAATCAACCTTTGTGAAATAAATTTGGTACTGAATCCTAACATACCATATAGAATGTATTTAAAGAATTTACTCGATCGGAAAATTTATGATTGCGTGACCATAATTTATTATTGAAATATTATGAAACATATAACAGTGGAGCTTTTTTTATATAAGCAGTTGTTATTATAGCTGCTACCTATGCCTCTAACCAACCAATCACAGACACTGCAATGGAAGCATGCATGGACGTTTATTAGTAGTGTATATACGGGGTCATAAGTAGCATTTATTACTTCTATAGGATTCTACATCATCATACTATCAAAATATATAAACGAATTTTTCATAACATGCAAGATTGGATATACGAACAGAACAGGCCAATAATTCATTGATACTGATATATTATTATAAAGTGTGTGATCTATTACGTTTATTAAAAACTGCATGCTCTTACTGTATGATATGATTTAAGAGTGGTTTAATTTTTTGTGCTGTACTTTATTTATTATATTCATTGATTTATTTTAAATAGATAACATATATTCTGGAAAAACAGGTAAGATTTTATTGACTTTTACTATAATACAAGCTCATTTTTGAAAATAAAGCATTTGTTCTTTTTATAAAAGTTTCAAGAGAATTTTTTTAAAAAGTGTACAAAATAAAAGGTCGCATGCATACATATAAGAAGTTCCCAACTGATGGTTTATTGAACTAAGTTATTAATTCATACCCGTTTGATAATTTCAAAAGAGTTAATTCCTGGTACTAAAAGAATCTTTTCTCTAAAACTTTTTATAGTTCTGCCTTTTCAGAAGATTCCAATATCTATTTTCAAAAAATTACAATTTCTACGCATAAAATTGCCTGTCTAATGTATCATTTTGTGAAGTTTGAGGCTAATTTGAAATTGAGGAAGGACAAGTTTTATACAATAAATATTTCATACCGGAAAATCCTTCTTTATATACATGAAGAATATACATATGATAAATTCTAGACAAATTTTAATTCTGCAATAAATACATATGTCTGAAATTCCCATTTAGGGCATATTATCTGTTTAAAATTTTAATGATAGTAACTTAAAAGGAGGAGGAGGATGCCTCTGAATAACTCTGGTGAAAGTAATGTATCTACTGAATTCATTTTTTGAATATACAACAAGATATTTGAAATTCTGAGACTAACCTTCTAATACTCTATTTGGTATGCTCCGAGTTGACTGTTAATCTGTTTGTTTCTTAAATAGAATTGGGAATTTCCTCATTTAAAATTCAAAAATTAAAATTACTAGTTGTATTATTTTATCCCGAATGTCTAACACTTTTAACACCCTTAACCTTAAATACAGGTTTTAATAACACACCAAACTAAGAAGTAGCAAATAAATCGATTATTGCCATTTCTATTTAACAGCAAATCTATACTCAGCAAATCTATGAATTTAGTCTCTAACAGTATAGATATGAGTTTCGGCTTATCAATCGTGGTAAAATATTATTTACGAAACATATTATACTCTTAGGACACAAGCAAGTCATGAAAAATAAATAATGTAGAAAAAAAAATCTATTGGTAGAATATTAGAAATTTAGTACCTGTATTTACTATTTTTCGAGACACACAGTTAATTTATAGACATACATTGTAGACGTAGGTATAAACTTTTTTTTCTATTATGTATACTTTATATATATATTTTATTAACATTATTTTTAATAAAAATTGATTTATATATAAGTGCTAAAATCATTTTAATTTGATCGAAATGTTAATATACGAATGGTGTAAATAAGCCATTTTCAATACCTATCCTATATACACATTGTTAATTTTCGCCTGACCATTTGTTAAAAATGAAAGATAAACTTTATTGGCTACATATTTTAGATAGATTTATTTATAAAGCGTGGTTTTTAGTCTTACTTCTTACTTCTTCTAAGTCAACTAAAAATTTTGACTGCGCGTTCCCTTCGAGATTGAATTATAACGTCAGGTTTGTTTGGTCGACTCTGTCATGTAAATATTTGTAAAGAGAAATACCCCGATTCTTATAATGGGTTATTATCCAATTTACCATGTGCAATTTTGACAGATTTACACTTGAAATAATCTCTGTTATGAAACCAACAGTATCGTATTCTGGGGACAATGATTTAAAAATACTAAGAAATATAATTTTTGGAAAACAGAATGGAAAATTATGTTAGAGAAGGCCACTAAGTTCTTAAAATCGAATATAAAACAAAAATTTTGCTAAGACGAAGAATAAAAAGCTGCATTGCTGGGCCACCCGTTTGTCGTATCTCATCAGGAGCGCAGCGTAGCGTCTCACTAATTTGCGCTAGCCCATCCAATTTTGTATGTTACAATCCATGTGGGCCTCAATATGCACCTTTCCAAAAAAATTCCAAAAATTTATATGAATTCGAAGGTATAAATTTTATAAGTTCATTGTAGAATTTCGAACATTTTTTATTTTTTATTTGAACAAAATGTGAAAAACTAATTACAACATGTAGCATATAGCAAAGGCCTTTTTCTTTTTACATAACACAATATTTATGTTTGTATAATCTGTACTCAATTACCATTTCCGTATTTGTAATTAACATTAATCATAAATTTAATAGAATATGTATGGCCATCACACATAAAATGAAAGAATTTATAAAATAAATAATTTGTGTCATTTAAGATTTGGTCACAGTGCATAAAATATTATATAAGACATGGACTATGGAGAAAGAATAATACGAGTATATATTACTAACGGAGATTTAATACATAAAATGAATTGTCCGTATAATTTATAATAAAAATATCACACCTTGTCATAATATCTCTTAGTTCATTTTTCTCCTATGTAGTGACCTAACTTACACCTGAGTTATGAGTTATGATTACACATAAAATACGCACGACTAAATTCCCAAAATGAACGAGAGCTTGTTTCATTTTTATTTGCTTGCTTCTGAGCAAATGAGAGAGTACTACATCCACGATTCCATGTACTTGCCGCAATCAATTGCACGCAAAGTATTTACTTGCGTGAGTTTGTTAGTAATAAAAAAATTAATTTTGATTCATTTAGTAAAATACTGCTTGTATGTCTGTGAACTGCAGATCTCATTCAAAAGCAAGTATTAGAATGCACGATTGGGCAAATAGGGAGGTAGATCAAAGGAAAATAGAAATGTTGATTTTAAAAATACGCATCTTCCAGTTTTGCATAGAAAAATGTTTATATTTTTGAAAATTTCCCAAACGAGAAGAGGGTGCAATAATAAGTTATAACTTTCTAATTTTCTTTGATCATTTAAAATTTGATTCACAAAAACCGACTGTTCTTAGCTTGCTTAGAAAAAAATTAGTGTTTTTCGATCCTATAATTAAGTCTTACTTATATGTAAGAAACATCAAATTACACGGTAAGCACAAAGCTTTATCAAGTTTATAAGTTTATGTATAAATGGTTAGAGGCTGTATGGCTTTCATGCCAATGGAATTGAACAACCAGATCCTTTAGGAAGATTTCAGATCAAATGAAATTGAATGTCTATAATTTTTAAAATTGTATTGTTTATAACAAGTATTATCTATGGTAAAAATCGTTTAGTCGCTCTAATTGTCGAAGCGATTAATTCTCACCATAAATACATTAATGTTTAAGATTGGAGGATTTTTCCTACACAACTTAGTGTTCACCATATATATTAGGGATCTTTAAGTTTATTTGAAACTCGTTTAAGTCATTTCTTATGAAATTAATGTCATGGACAGTATACTATTTATATGTCCTTGATTACAGCTTTTGATAATTATGTTTTATCTTACTTGAATCATTTTAATTGGTTTATCTTCTGTAAATGGCTCTTACGAATATTAAACAATATCTTTATGACATGAATTGATCTCATTTTCATCAATTTTCATAGATGACGACGATTTGGAATGTCCCAAGCAACTTCATGTGTGTCTGCAAAATATTGAATTTAAAAAAAAATTTTTTTTTACGTAATATCGAAATTTTAAGTCAACCTGTTAAGGCGTTCTGGAAATATAGATAGCTATTTAAATTAAACGAATTCTCATATTATGGGAAAGTTCTATGTCCATTATTGGCAGTGTATGTTATTAAAATTTTATCAAAAGTTTATTATTAACTCTTACTCAAACACATTCAATCTGACTCATTGATGTTTAACATGTTGAAGCGCAAGCTTTCCCAATGAAACAAACGAAGGCACCCAATTGTTGGAAAGGTTTTAGTTTTTGCATTTATAAAAATATAAATTAAGAATAATTTTATTTAGTAACAGTTTATTATATGCAGGATAAAAAAAACATTGCAATGTTGCTCCTAAAACAATTTCCATGAAGAGAAAAAAAATTTAATTGGTTTTATTATACAAATTTAATATAAAACATGTCATGTCCCTCTTACATAGCCAATCATTTTATGTCTAATATTAATTTGTTCAATATAATCATTCTTTAAATTTATATTAGTGAATTTTCTCTAAAGCAAAATAGCTACTAATTTGTACCTTTCTTCTTACGTCAATATGCCTCAATTTGAGAAAAGTGCGTAATTTGAGAAAACGCAATTTGCCATGTTCATTATATATTTAACAAAATCAAGTACTATTAATTGTTTTGATTTAAACGTAATATAAAGGCAGCTTACAATTTCTTAATAAAAAAAAAAATCGGTAAAAGAAGTGACAAGTTTGAAATGAATTACAAAATTTATTGTATGATTTTATATAGTAACTAAACTGGCTATAAAGTCCTGTCAATATTGTTTGAGTAGAAAATTGTAAGAAAAATCGCATGAGTGATTATTTACACTGTTAAAAATGTTTGTAAAATTACAATCATTTTACTAAACAAAGGTTGAGTAAAATTACAAATCGATGTTTACCACTGCGAAATTATGAAACAATTCTAGTAATTTTTCAAAAAATGTCAGGAAAATTAGTAGGATGTGTTGTAATTTTACGATCTTGATGTAAAAATCCTACTTGTATTGTAATTTTACAAAAATGTTTGTCGAATTTTATGAAAAAAATTTTGGATTTACAAACATTGTTTGTAATTTGGTTTACTAGAAATTTTTGTAAAATCACAAAACAAAGTTGTAATAGAAATTGCAATGGGGTCATTGAAAATTTAGTAATTTTCTTTGTAATATTCAAATTTCGATTGTGAAATATATATTATGAATTGTAATTTTACCAAAAGTTATTATTTTTTTGATGTGTGTAGTAATTTTACAAGACTATTTGCTGAATTACTTTAAAAACGTCTTATATTTGCAAACACTTTTTATAATTTTATTTACCAGAATTTTTTTAGTATTCACGAACTAAAGTTGTAATAGGAATTACAATGACGACTTTGAAAATTTAATACTTTTTTTTGTATTATTCAATTTTCGGTTGTACAGTTACTTTGTGAATTGTAATTTTATAGAAAATTTTTTATATTAACAAACGTTTTTCGTAATTTTATTTCCGTGAAGTAAAATTACAAAAAAAAATGTACAAAAAATTTATTTATTTATTACAATGGAGCCATTGAAAATTCTTTTCATAACAAAGAATTATCTAAATATTTAAATTAACTTATGCAAAAATATTTCATAATGTAATTTAGATTTTTTTTTTCATGATCAATAATTTCGATTTGCTTAATCTTCGTTGAACTATTTAAATTCAATAAAAATTTTTAGGATCCCGACTTTGAGCGATTCAATAAAATCTGCAAATATTTAAAACTCATTTCAAATCCTCTATATTAAAAAAAAAAACAATATTATTTTTTTTTTATAACAAATTTTTTACTGAAAAAAAAATGGGACCAAAGTTGGTGGGCGTCTGTTGAATTCGACATATTTTGTTCCTAGAATATTTATTTTAGAAAAATAACGTATTTTATTTTACTAGTTTTTAAATGTGAAAAACACATGTAAGGCACATTTGTGCAGCTAGAATAAAAAAGCTTGTATATGCTTGATTTTATGACCTTAGGTACTTGTTATATTATATTACGGTCTTAGTTAATAACATATAGATAACATATAGTAATGGGTTTTAACATTATAGTCAGCCTGCGCCTAAACTCTGTCAATAAGTAACGACACTTCTCTCGATACAATTCTTTTAAAATAAAGATTCTATTTGAATCACTCTATGTAGATAATAATATTAATTTTTCTCATTATTTATTAGCGATCCTATCCGTAACTTCCTACAGCGTCGGACAATTTCTCTAAACTTGTTATTGTTTAACATAAATATAATATTTAAAAATTTTTCTGAACAGCTTTTCAAATATTTTATATTTGCATATTTTAAATTTAATTTTTCAACAATTTGTTCCTGAAAAAATAAACTAACAATTTGTATTTAATTTGATCTAACATGTATAAATATAAAAATCACAATTAATATTTTAGTAAAATTTTTTATTCATAAAAAATAATATAGAAAATCATTTCAATTATTAAAATCTTATCATTCAATTTTATTTAAATAATGTTATGAAAAAAAATTATTTAAACATTGAGAAAACATTCAAATTGCATACTAGCCGTTAGCGGCTTTTCAAAGGGTTTATGTGTTTTAAGTCTGTTCATTTCTTTGTAATATCACGACGATGTCTCACTCACAAAGGGGACAGCAGTATAGACTTTTAAACAAATACTGGACTAATATATTGCGCACTATTCTGAATAGTGTTTGTTTGTGGTATCGTACAAAGTAATTGAATTCTTTTTGAAATAGTTCAAAGTGACCTTACGTTTTCATTAATTTATAATAAAAAGTGAAGATGAGATGATAAAAAATTGAAAGTTATGTGGTGATAGTTATTATAATCATACAACGACCAAAGATAAAATTTTCTACAATAACTATAATTACAATAGATCAGGACTGAAGATATGAAATTATTGTTTCAACGATCGGCATCAAGTAAGTTTAAAAAATTTATTTTAATAATTTTTTAGATTTTGGCTTCTAATTTAGTTTTTTTAAAATGATGATCTTATTATTCATAATGGGGAATCATTGTATTTATTTTCTTTTACATGCATAAATGTTTATCATTTATTTAATTTTTGGTAAATAATTACATCGTGAAATGCTAACCACAACGAAAATTTTATAGTAAGCTTCGTAATTTAATATTTTAGTAATATTTTCAAATGTAGGATAATAAATTAATATAATTATTATATATAATCTAATTTATTTAATGATTATATCAACGTTTATTGATTATCTGCCCTTGAAAAATTTATAATAATTTTCCCGGCTAAACAGACATTTTTTTTTATTAAATCCAGTAGTAGTTGATTATACGAATTATTCGAAGCTTCAATCGAATATTCATTCATTTATCAACATAAACAATGGACCCTACGTAGTGAAAGTAAGCATTGTTTCATGAAACGTACCACACGATTTTCAAGGAATTACATAAATATTAAAAAAATGAGCTTGATAAATATTAGGCTAATTCATTAGTTACAATTTTTTTCTCGTCAATCGAATTTTTATTTGTTTTAATTTTTATTCAAACCGTATTTATAGAATTTCATTGTAGGCAAAGATTTACATGATAGCAAAAATCAGTACAACATCGTTATTGAGAAAGATATTATACTACATGCTGATTCATTCAAAGATGGACTGTTGACTACTTTTTTAACTTATTACGTCTTTGGTATCGTCTACCCTAAGGAAATCGAGGGAACGCTGGAGGCAATTCAACGGTGAGTGCATAAAAATTTTATTGTAATTTAACTTTCAACTCTTCTGCATAAATATTTTTTAATTTGACTTCCATTTAAAAACTTTAAGTTTAAGTTTCTCGAAAGAAAAAATGTCATAAAAATCTTTAAACTCTAAATTAATATTGTCAAGTTTGTGAATTTAGCTTGACATTATAGAGTTAGCATTAAGACGTTTTTTAAATAAAAAATTTTATTTTATTCAGTTTTCCTTTGTTACTTATTTCGTCTCAATTTTTAATGTTTTAAAAATTGTGTCATTTTGTTTTTTTTGTTGTTTATATGAAATTAATTTACCAATTAATTTAAATTTCAGACTATTTTTCGAAATTTGCCCTCCGAAAGGTACGAAACGGGGTGAAAACCGAAAGGCAACAAATGTTCATCCTAAAGTCACCAAGTTGAGCACGATGATTGAGCCGTATACTACAGAGTATACTAAAGAGTAACTACATCAACATATGACGACTACTCTACTATCTTTTATTATTTAATATTTTTTATTATTATTATTTCTATTTTTCTTAAATTATTTTATTGATATTTAATTTTTTATTTTTGAATAGTGAATCATTTTGTTTTAAATTGTATCAATCTTTATTTGATTAATTTTTGTTTTGTTTGTTTTTGTATTTGTAATTATTATTATTATTATTTTGTATCTCGAACGATTGTTGTAATTGTATTTTTTGATTTATGTCAAATAAAAATCTATATATATATATATATATAATATTTTTTACTATTCTATTATATGACTTATTATATTATTATATTTTGAATATAGAATGAATGTATAGTATAAGTACAATACTTCATTATAAAATTACTAAACATATTGGGTATCATTTGATTAGTAAAATTACAATACGTGTTAGGAATTTTACTAAACTTTTTTTCAGTAAAAGTTTAGTAAATTTCAACAAATATGTTGTAATTTTCTTATATTAAATTATAATAAATAGTAAAGTAAATTTCCAAAACTGAGTTTTAAAATTACTATACGTGAAGGGATTTTACTAAACTTTTTTTCAGTAAAAGTTTAGTAAATTTCAACAAATATGTTGTAATTTTCTTATATTAAATTATAATAAATAGTATAGTAAATTTACAAAACTGAGTTTTAAAATTACTATACGTGTTAGGAATTTTACTAAACTTTTTTTCAGTAAAAGTTTAGTAAATTTCAACAAATATGTTGTAATTTTCTTATATTAAATTATAAAAAATAGTATAGTAAATTTACAAAACTGAGTTTTAAAATTACTAAATCGTGGTGCGTAATTACTTCCAACGCATTTTTTGTAAAAATACAAAAGAAATTTTTAACAGTGTATAATTGCTAATATAAATAATTATTCATTAAATATGTTAATAGATTTGTCATTTATCATTGCCCTGTCAACATATCTATTAACATATTCAATGAATAATTATTTATATTAGCAATTATAAATAATCACTCATGCAATTTCGTCGATTTTTCTTTTAATTAACTTCCCAATAGTTATAATTAAATATCATTTTCAGAGATTATTCAAGAATTTTTATTTTAAATTTGATAAATGTTTTATTACAAATTCTTGCTACTCTAAGTGCATCCATCGATTAACCACGTACTATGAACGGTGCGAACAGCTACGAACACGGTTAGAATTCTCCATTCAAATATATTACTTAATGTGATTCAGACACATTTTTTATTATAATTATGGACAAACAATGTGAAGTGTCTCCAGAATAGATTGAATTGAATTTTGAATATTATGTGAAAACACATTCTCAACACCTTAATCACGTGATTAACTTTAAATTTTAAATTAAGTGGCTGTAAGCTGATTTTTTTTGTCGATTATCTGTACTGTTTGTCACTTTTACATAAATGATTTTAAGACTGAGTATTAAATTGTATGGCACATGATTTATGCAAAATTTTATTCAAATCGAATGAATGGCTTACCTACGGGAAATCGGTATTTTATATATTAGTAATTATTATTAAACCAGGACCAACTCCAATATTGTTTTCCAAAAGTTTACAACCATTCGTATATTAGTTTGGGATTTATGCGTTGATTTGAACGATTTAAACAGATTGTAAGTTTTCCACTGGTACCAAATGAAAATTTCTGAGAAAGTTCTAAAACTTCGATATAAATAAACATTTTGGATATTATATCAAAGGCTTTTTACAAAGCAGTAATTTGTGGAAAACAACGGATACTTAAATTTTATAATTACCAATAAAAGTTTTCTCGATCCTGCGAACGCCATAATCTCAAATATTTTATTGATTGTACTTTGGAACAAAAAGTCGTTTAAGTCATTTTTAGTTGCTCTTAAGTAAAAATTCGCTTGGCTTAAGCAGTCCTTATATGATGTATTTATTATATAATGCATACTCACGGAATTAATGCTTTTTTATAAAAAAAGAAAAAAAATGTTTGAAAAAATTACAAAACTTTTCTTGTCCTCTGAATGATGATATTTTAGTGGTGCATTCGACACAGCGTGACACTAAAAGTTAATTTGTATTTATAGTATATAGTATATAAACATTATTATATTGGTTTGAGTCTTCGGTACTATATAGAAGTGGTTTGACTTTATAGTGAATGGTTACTACATTATTCTCAATCTATGGAGACTGTATATTGAAATACTTTATAGCAAAAGTTTTAAAGAGAATCATTTATTAATAATTTATAAAAAATAAAAAAAAAATTCATATATGAAAGTTATGTGTGGATATAATGAATTTTATAAAATACTTGAACACATTGTAGATACACAACAATGTACAAAATAATGAACTGACCAGGCTTAAATAAACACAAATTATTAAATATTCAAAAAATAAACAACTTAAAAATGATTATACAAACAAAATGTTCTCAATTATACGAAAATGTTTGAACAAATTTACAATAAATTTGGCGCACAGATATTTATTTGATTACACGAATTATCACTGTATTTTTGTTTTCCCATTACAATGAAAATTTTTGGTTCCACTTGAAATTTGGTTTGGTGTGTTTTATGGATTACTTTTCTGGGAGACTCTCTTAATCCATATGGGTAGGTATCCATTATCTTATTCCAAGTAATTGACTACCGTATCGTAATGGTACATTTTTTATATTGTTATAGTACATAATAATGTTTACAATCGCTTTGACCACTAGTTGCTTATGACTAAAAGTTTTTGTTTTTACAAATAATTACTATCTCATACTTCGAAGTGATCAAAATTTGTATTTGGAAGTTAAGATAAAAACTAACAGAGTTAATTGCTTAGATACTCGATACATGGTTGAGTAATTATGTTTTAACTATTTTCAATCATAAAATATTCTAAATAACCAGTCTATATATTAATAAATACATCCAAACATTGTACGAAAAAATGTTTCAAACAACAGCTGTTTATTTTTTAAATAATAAGCATTTTTGTATTTGAATTTTTCCTATAATATGTTATCAAAATTTCAACTTGCTATCGTTTTTCATTTTTGAGTTATGTTGGTGACGGGCGGACGGATGGACAGTCATGTCCATGGGTTAATTTGGTGACTCTATCAACACCTGTACCAAAATTTGTTTTAGGCTTCACTATTTTGAAGTTTGTCATCTTCAGACTATAATTAATATACTCTCACCTATTTTATATGTATTGAGAATAATTGAATTTATACAGGTACTCTGACAAATTGTGTTCTGGCTACAGAATTGATAAATTTATAGTACTCATATATCCGAAAAGTTATCAGACAAGTTAAGTTGAAATTTTTGATATCAAGTAACAAAGCATATTTTGAATATATTATTGGCATCACTTTTGAATTTCTAGAACCTCAATTATCGATTTTTTAAAATAATTATGGTATCTGAAAATTCGAGTATTCTACGATTTTTCGAAACCATCAAGTTATGATTAAAGCTCGAAAATTTTATTGTGCTGTTTGTAAGTATTTCAAAAGCTTAACAATAATGCCAGCGTCTAAGACACTAATTCAATTTCCGGTATAGACAATATTTTCAAGACACTTATTGATTTTCCAGAATATCATCAAGTTTGAAGGCTTAAAGTCTTTGAAAGTTTGAAACTCAAAATGACTGCCATTTAGCTCGAAATTTTTTATGTCATTCTTGAGTATTTTGACTCTTTTATCGATTATCCATTATTATAGGGTACAAAACTTCAAATTTTTTAATTAATTAAATATTCCTTTGGCGCCTTAAAAATGTTAACAATCGCAGAACTGATTGCGGTTTAATCGGTATAGTCATATGGCTTTTAGCAGAGACATAGAAAATTGACTGAACTGAACTTTCATGTAATTGACCATTCCTTAGAAAGAGAAAAATGGATGCTCAATATATCGATACTTTCTTTATATGTCAACATCCCTATTTTAGACATCCAGTTCCAAAAATATATGTTAAAGATATTTTACTGTAGCTAAGTGCTCAATTATTATTATTTGAATTGTACTATAGTTTGGAATGAATATATAATTTATGTGATGTATAAATATTTTTAATGGAGAATGAATTTTATTTATTAGTAGGTATAAAAAATCAAAAATAAATAATGAAATTATTGAAATTTTGTAAGACAAGATGATATTTTATTTCTTTCCTTATCTGACAGGTAATTATTGTATTCGAACATCAGAAAGATATGAGAAAAACAAAAAGTTATGTCAATAAATAATTAAAACGCATGTTAATTTGAAGACTATAGGTGAAAATTTACGGGCTCGCAAGATATAACAAATTGCTAGGGAAAATAATTCTGATAATTTAGTCATAACTAAGCCGTTTAAACATTTTTAGATGAATATTTAGTAATAATAAGATAAGCTATTTACTTAAACTCACAATTAGTCATAAACTGTTATTGATAGAAGAATGTGGGTTTCCATGAGGACATTTAAACTCTTTGCTGCTGGAAAGTAAAAATGTTAGATTCTAAAAATTAAGTGTCGAAGTTAAATTGACAAAAAATCAATTATGAACCACTAAAATTTCGCAATGCTTGTAAATATATGAAGTTAATAAATAAAAAAAATGTCAATATGTACAGGTTATATCAATAATGTCAATAAAATGGAAACCTGCTCTTGTTTTTCTTACATTTGTTTCTCAGTACTATAAACTTCCAGCTTTCCGATTGAACAAACTTTTGGTTGACCAAAAATTATAAAACTATTGCGCGAAATCTGAAGTTTTTTTAAAAAACTTCGCCAATTTGTTTAATTTTAATCAAGGATAACGGTACGTCCAACTGCTTTTAGTTCGTTTTTTTTGGAGACAATATGAAGGTCGCTATCAATGCAGCAGTTGGTGATTTTGTGTTTTGGCGTCTTGGGAGATTACGAATATCTGGCTGAATTTTTCAATTTTTTGGTCTAAAAGTTATATGTATTTTTAATTTATCCTCAATTATATTATTAAAAAATTAAAACGTTAAAAATTCCATACATTTTTTTTTTTAGTTCCCAAAAATTACCTATACCAGGCGGTTACATTAGTGGTAAAGCATTGAATAAGAAATCAAAGGGTTAAATCGATTGAATACATTGTATCTTCATTTTAATGTTGACAATAAATTTTGATGTGAGAATTTTTTATATTTTTAATACTAAAAATATTTAAAAAGGAGATTTTTAGAGATAATTAATAATTAGTATCAAAAATTATTATATATTATAATAAAAATAATAATAACCTAAAAATATTATTTTTTTAATAAATATTTTTTACTAATTAAAAATTATATTTTTTTATATCCAAAAACATACAAAAACTTAATGATTGTAATAATTTCATAATTTAATGAATATTTAAATAATTAACTTCAATATATAGACATATAGATGCACAGATCTTTACATATTGATTATCAATAAAAATATTATACTGGGAAAGTCCTATGGCCAGTCTCCTAATGAGGTTTAATATTATGTCCCAAACCAAAATTTCAAGCCTGCAACTTCATAAAATGGCGCCAAGAAAGTAATTCTAAGCTTTTCAAGGTGTTCAAAACAGATATAAGTTTTTCGAAAATTATTTTTTTTTGTCAAAAACAATGGTAGGGCAATGTGCGTTTTATTAGAAATCAAAATTTGTATTTTCTTCAAAATTCTTTGAGAAGTATGACTATTTAGTTATACACTAATCTTTTCATACTTTCTGTAATATATATTATCGCTTCAACTCCGAGCGGAGCATAAAGACTATAAAAACCTTTAAACAAGTGCTCTTTTGGGCTGTTATTTTTATTTGTCTATAGGTTATGCCAAGAGCATTTCAACCGTTCGACCGCCCATTAGAGTCTGAACGACTCTGTTTTCTTGTTCCTAAAGGGTTTCAGTCAAACGCAGTCCTTGTAAAATATTATTTCTGCTTGCGTAGTGTGTGACCTATCCACTTCCATTTTTGTCTTCTTATCGTGCACCAAATCTCTTCGTACCAATTTATGATAGCGATTGTTATAGTTCTTGAGCTTTTGATTGTAACACATTTAACTTTGCAGTTGAGCTTCACTGTGTGACAAGATTACAATGTAATTTGCATATCCCGGTCGACGAGTCGTTGAATAGCTCGGTGTTGTTTTGCTATTACTCTGTCCTTAAAATAATCGATTAAGGCACAACCCATACAAAGTTGCCGATGATCAACTATTTTCCGTTCATCGGCCAAGGTACGGCTACCAATGCTCGGCCAAGCATCGGCATTCTTTAACGGCCAATGGCTGGCTTATCATCGCCCGCCGTAGTATACGCTCTATAATAATTTGCGATCTTCAGCCGATGCTTGGCCGATGATATGACACTTTTTTGACTGCGCAAGCGTATTGAAAATTAGATCAGCTGTTAAAATGATATTATAGATGAACTCAATCATGTGGAATCAGTGAGTTCGATTGCTTGTCAGAGCACAGATGCATGCTCAGAAAAAAATAAACATGCAAAATCAAGGTCAAAGGTATGTTTATAATAGTTGAATAATTATACAATGTCTTTTATTGATTTTTTTCATTATAGAAGTTCATTCTACCTTTGAGGGAGCCATTTCAACTCATATTAATTATGATGATATATTGTTTGGTAAGTGTTTATGGTTTTTATTTAAAAAAACAAATTGAATATTGCTCGTATCGCGGAAAAAAAATTTGTTTCCATTCATTATTTTTTACTATTCCAACTTTTTACATGACTTAATTTATACGCATGTAATTAAATTAGGTATTCTCTAATTACGATGAGAAAACAACTAATGAATATTTTATCTGTATTTATGCATCGAATTTGCTAACTTTATTTCTAAGTATTTTATTGTGAAAAATAATGATTATTTAAAATGAAAAGTCAAGATTTTTCTAACTAATTTTCTTCTTAATAAATTTTATTACTTATCTTATTAATTACTTATAATATTTTTGTATATTTTACTATTTACTGTTGTTTTAGATCGTATAAAGACTTATATTGATGGGAAATTTGACGAATTACATGAACATTTGGATGCATTTAAAATAAGCACGGAGTATGTCATAAAAAATAAAGCTAAACGTATTAAAACTCAAGTTTTAATGAAAACTGGGGAAAATGTTCCAAACATTTCTAAAACAACTGCTATGGAGCCTTATAAAAATATATTCCCTATCAACGATGTGGCGCAATTTTTGATTTTTGATAACGACCTGAAAACTGACGACGAAAAAAAGAAACTGAAGAATTTATTCAGAGTTATTATGTACGGGGAATCAGATGTTGTATCTATAATACGAAAAACTTTATCTGAGGTCATTATACCTACCGTACAATTGAATTATTCTGGCACTGGGAACAAAGTACGTGGTATCAGGAAACACAATTTAGTGCTACTTGCACTTACACTTGTTTAAAAGGTAGGATATATATGTTTAAAATCTACACCTGAATAAAGTTATGTTTTATCTATCAATATTTCTAATTTCAGAGGTTGTTGAAGAAAAGTTTCGGGACTCGGAACAATCCAAATCGTTAAGGGTAAAGATCGGCAGTTTTCTTGCTAATGCAGGAGACAGAGATGGAGGCCGCCGTCAACGAGCTATTAACAACCAACAACAACAACAACACAACAATAATAATAATAACGAGGAAAACAATGATAGTTAATTTTTATACTAAAATTACTTATTTTCTTTTTTAATAACTCACTTAATGTTGTATTACTTATATTTATAATTGTAGTGAAATATTCTTTTAAAACTCAAAATAAAAAATAATTTAGTATAATTAATTAATATATTTATCGAATAAAGATTATTGTTTCTAAATAAAAAATTTTTTTATTTGTAAATTAAAAACAATTATTTATAATAGTACGTTTGGCAGAGGATTGGATCCTATGCTTGGCCGATCATAGGATCCGATATTGGTACGTTTGGCAGATGCTTTGATCCTATGCTCGGCCAATCATGAGATCCTATGATCGGCCGATCATAGGATCCTATACTCGGCCGATCATAGGATCCGATATCGGCATGGCGTTACAGTCCGATACTCGCCCAGTCTTGGGCCGATGATATATTTGGATCATTGGCCGATACTTTTAAATCGGCTGCCTGTCTTGGCCCATTAATGGGCCGATCCTCATTTTTTGTTTGGGAATACGAGATTAATATTAGCAAATCAGTTTTTATCACATTAATTTCTCAAACGTGACAATGAAAACCGTCATCAATCATTACGACAAGTAAATTCATACTGATGATGACTACTTTGTATTCGAAAAATGTATTTATAAGAGACAAATATTTTGATTTAGGAAATTGGGGCAAAAAATCGAAATTTATTTGAAAAATCCTAGAGTTCTCTTTAATAATATTAATACATGTTTTATCAGTTTCTCTAATGATTTAAGCTCATCTTTAGTAAGAAAACTTTTTTATCGAATATAGAAGGCGATAAATTATTTAAATATGAATGGAGAGTACGACAACGTTGTATTATATTTAAAATCGATAAAAGAATTGTTTGAAGTAAGGTCAATCCTTGGCACTTTAGAAAATTCAATCGATGCTGCTGTTCATTAGAATATTAAACGGTTATCTTCCGTGTTTTTTTTGTTCGTTAGTTTTTTTTATTAAGTTATTCAAAGTTACTTTTCACGAACACCCTTATAAATTTTTTTGACAAAATTTAAAATTTCTATAATTGAGTTGTGTTAAAATATTTTTATCTAATATTTTACAAAAAAAATTAAATAAAAATATTTAAATAACAAAATATATAAAAAAATTTGGTTAAAAAATTTTATCCAAAATTTAAATCAGAATTGTTTTTTGTTTTTGTTTGTTTTTTAATATTTTATTCTAAATTTTGTTGTCTTTTTCTGTGTTTATTTATTTAGAGATGATAATATCTTTTGTATGGAAGGAAGGTATACGATAATATATGCACTTGGAATGTAGTTTTACGAGTATATATGACTTTATAGTATGCATGTTTATCATTGGCGTCTGTTAAAGGGGTCAGTCGCGTGCATCCATTGCACCTAAAAGAAATATTTAATATGCATATTATACATATATAAAGTATTATATTCTATACAGTTCAGGGTATAAATAAAATCACATTAATATTCACTTATGATTATATTGTTTAGTATAAAACAATAACATTTTTTCACTGTGAAATCTACAAAATCAAGTATAAAGTCAAATTCTTCAGGCCATTAAAAAAAATTTAATGTCATTTCATTTCCAGATTATTTGCACTGCAGCTAATTTCGTAATAGGAATAGTGTAATACGCATAAAGTTAGTTGAATATATTCTCTCGATGTAAAACAGATACACCATAAATAATATTTTGTATTGCGGGCACAATGTACTTTTTACAATATTTAATAAAATTCACCAAGTAAAAATTTTTAAGTTAAACGTGAATTTCATTCTAATCAAAACTATCTAGCCCAAAATATAGCATAAAAACATATTTTTTGTATTATTCAACTAATTTTCCGATACCATTTCTTTTTTGTTTATCCGACTGAATATATGGATGTTTAATGTTTTTTTATTAATTATCTTTTTTCCCAGGCTTAAAGTGTTCATTGAACGGCTAAATTGTTCATTGAACGGCTTAAACACATTATATGATATACAAAATTTTTAATCATTAGCTATTTGTCTACATTTTTTTTTAAATTATTTTTTACTTCTATTGAAAGAAGAACAAATTAACATAGAAGAAAATTATTTAAACCATAAGTAACAATCTGATATCTGCTTATATCCCTTGTAAAGGAATCTAAACGCTTATATTATATAGCATGAAGCTCATATTAATGTGAAATCTCATATTAATAAATAGTTTATTATATCAGTTTTTTAAGTGCTAAAAATTAAATATCATGTTTAAAAATCAATATATTTTCACTTCAATCAATATTACTTTTTATTTGACTTTAGCTATATGTAAAAAGAAGACATAGACCAGACATGTATGGCGTCATACGGTGTCATATGTCATTACTTTTATATTCTAAGACAATCATTTATATCCTATATATTTTTTTTATTTAAAATGAACAGAAATATAAAACAAAAATTAAATAATCGTTTGTGTCTCTTTATATTCTTATTCATATTTATATCATTGTGTCTGTCCAATGTCGTTGTTTAGTGTTTATTTTTTTATTTGTTTATACTCATAATTAAAATTGTTTTGTACATCTTAAATTTCTTTAAATGGATACCATATATTTTTTATGAATGAATTACATAAATAACAAATTCTCTACTTATTTTGAAGAAGATAAAAGCTAATTACGATTATTAATCGATTACTTACTGGTACATATTGATGCTAATGATGGATTATGCTTTTGTACACTGATGTCCAATAATTACTAGAAAGAAGCTTTTAGTCCGAGTGACATTATTGCCTGATTGTATTTTGAGGGCATTCTTTTCGAAATAATTTTGTGAAAATTAAAGTATAATAATATTTTTAAATAATAATAATTGTATATGGAAAGCAAATGGATTGATGTTAGAATAAAAAAACTATTTTGTAATAAAAAAAGACAATGTTTTAAAGATTCTAAGCTACAACTAATAAAAAAAAAAAAAAAGAAAATAATAATAATTGAGTATATGAATGAGAATTTGGAGTAGTTAATTATTTTATTAAAAATAAAATATATAAAAATTGAATACATTAATTACCAATTATTAAATACGTATTATAAGTCTGTCATGCAGAGCGCATTCATTCACCATTGCTCTATAGAGCGTACACCAGATTTATTAAAAATAACTAGCGATCGTCTTTTTCTTTACCATACGCTCCGCAGGAATGTAACATTGGGTACACCAAACTCATTGCACACGTTAGGTAGTCAATCATCCGTATTATGAAATTGCAGATGACACTTCTTAAAAGTAACCTTAATAGTATGCAAAAGCTCATCCTTACAGAACAAAACTAAATATTGACTTGAATAACAACCTTACTATCCGGTTAATTGAACAAATAATTAGCAAACGTCAAATTTTTATAACCATGAGTAAGTATATTTAATTGGATTTAAAAAGTAGTTATTAAAAAGGATTGTCGTAAAATTGACATACTAACTACGAGAAAGTAGAAATTTAGGATATAGTAAAAAATTTTGAGTTAATAAATTTTGAAAAAATAATAAATTTGAGAAAATAAATACGATAAGAATTCGATATAGCCAAGCTGTAATCCTACCGCTTTTTTTTTCATAAAACTTCATCGTCAATATCAGAAGAAATGCTCGTTTGGACTTATTGAAAAACGTAGTTTATGATCTTATATAAAGATAGTAAATAAATGAAGAATTGAAACAATAATGAACAAGAGTAATAATTAACATTTTTATTAATGCAAATTAGTATTAAGTATAATGATTATACTATTTATTTTTAACTATTTTTTTTAACTTCTCTTACTAATTTTCATATAAGTAAGTGAAGTCAAAAATAGGATCATTATGCTTAATAAAGGATAATATTGCCGTCTTTTCTGATTCAAGGCGGTTACGCAAAGTCTCATAAATAAAACCCGCGCTACTAAATAAATGTCCGCTAGGAACACTGCTTGGTGAAATGGATAAAAATCTTCGTGCTATCTGTGATAATATCTTAAACTCCTCTCAATGAACAGTCCACTATTTAACTGGATTTTCATCCACATTGATTTTTTAGTGTGGTAATTCCTTTTTAAATTCAGTTTGAGTGCTACTATACTTTGAGTCGGTGGTAACATTGTGAAATATCAATCGGTCAATAACGGGAACTTTGCAGGAAATATGTAGTATATTGTTATAAAAGGATAAACTTTACTTACAATAAGACGAATTACGTGCATTTACCTGGCGTTTAAGTTTCAAACGTGAGCTAAGACTAATAAAAATATTTTCCATAATCACTGTATCACAATAACACGCAAAATATCTATCTATAAGATGAGTAAACCACATCGCAAACAAACACGTATTGATTTATATACAAGAAACTAATAATGCGCCCTAATAAACATATCGAATCTTGTCACCAATTTCTTTCTTAGCGAAACTTGTATTAAATTCGCATGAACATTGATTATTGCAGAAGTGTGTACGGATGCTGATGCCCAAATCTATGCGGATGCGAACATTCGCAACATCCTTGGTTCATTCGCAACAAGCCTATCGATCGTTTCCAGTTCTTAAAGACTAAGTATAAAAAAATTATGCTTGTACATATAGATCCGTGTCGCCTTTAACAATGTTAAATTCAAACAGATCGGCCACAAACGAAATTTCATATAATTCGATTTAATTTAAAAAAAAACACGCGTGTGATACTACATGTAACAACATCTAATAGAACATAATAAATTTGATAAAAATCTTAGAAAATGACACCTTAAATAATCCATTTACTTCAGTTTGTTCATAATTTAATATAAAAATAAAGAATACACAAAAACTTTTTTATATTTAAATAACCGTTCATAATTATGATGAATTTTAGAATTATCATTATACTTATTTCTCTTTACAGAATGTTCCAAACTAAATAAATAATAAATCACTTATTTTAGGTACACTTAGAACATGTATTTTGTTGAACGATGTTTCGATGGTCTACAATTAAAAAGGAATTCTATATATATATATGTATATATATATATATATATATATATATATATATATATATATATATATATATATATATATATATATATATATATATGTATATATATATATATATATATATAATATATATAAAATATATATATATATATATATATATATATATATATATATATATATATATATATATATATTTATATATAAAGTTGAAAAATCTTGGTCATCGGCTATTTTTTCGAAGCGTAAGAACTAGAAAGTAAATATATTGTATCCCTTATTTTACTGCAGGTGTGCATTTGAAGTCGATTATTCTAAATTTTTATCTTGACAGGGATAAATAAGGGTTGAAAATATAGATATTTCAGGAATTATTTTATTAACTATAATTCAAGGTATTCTAAAAAATTTCGTACGAATAATTCGAATAACTTTCGAATGCTGATGAAAAAGAAGAGAATTACGCCATTCCATTACGCCTTACACCATAACAACTGTAAAGAATGGCCATTTTATCACACTGAATGTATAGTATGGAGTTTCTACATAATGGAATCTGAATATGGAATTTCTAAAACGGTAATGCAAAACATATTATGGTAACCAAATAGAACAGATTTTTCATTCAAAATAGTAAACAAATTTCGACTTGAATTTGATATTCGCAACAATAAAGAGCTCCCAACTGATAAGATTTACACTTAGATATTTAAGGTGCAAACAAAATTTGTTATTATTAATTTCTTGTATAAATGATTATTTCGACATTATGATAAAGTGTTAGACGTCAAATTTCTATCGCCTAAACTAAACAAAAAATTATTTTTGTATCATCTTGTATTATGTATATAACATATTTGATATGGATATAATTTTGTTGACATGAAACTTATACAAATCTTTTTTGTTGTAATTTTATTTAAATCGGGCCACCAAATGTTAAAACTAATATCACGGTACTCTAATTGAAATTAACAAATTTGAAAAGAAAATTTATGTATTCTCAATTTACTTATGAAATGTTAATATTTTACTAAAATTGAAATTCAATTAGCTATTGATTGCTAAATTTAGGGAAATTATTAGCGATATATCAAGTTTCAATATACTGCACATAGTGTGCACCTTACACGTAATATGATTTTGGTTCACTTAGAGATATTGTCTTGATATTTGAAATAGATTCTACCCCAAAATAAATCATCCTTCCTTGAAATTTTCTTCAATGTTGAAATTTCTACATTAACTTTAAAAAATCCATTCATTAAAACTTGATTCATTCGTCCTTCAAGATTTTTTTAAATTAAATATCCAACATATGGTTGAGATTAATAAATGTTTCAACTTATTTAATTTACTAAGATAAACTAAATACTCCATTTATAATAGTTAAACGTAACCCATACAGTTATTAAGAGTTTATTATATAATAATATATATGTATATGTTTAAATATATATTTAATAATTGTGTTATTTGCTATTTGAGATGGGATTGCGGTGAAGCTTATCCGGTTTTAGCTTAAAAGATGCGTCATGTATACATTGGGCGCAATTATCTTTTGGCCATTCACCATCTGAAACTCTCTTTATAGGTCTTATGATGACAGACACGCGAATATGGACTAATTAAGTGCCTTCAATTTTTAACTTCCCGCTAAGAAAATCGCAGATTTTCAAGGAAGTTATTGTTAACTTCCCGCTAAGAAAATCGTAAATTTTTAAGGAAGTTATTGGTTTCAACCCGTTTTGAAAAAATTGAGTTTTCATCAGATTTCGGCGTTTTAAGGTCCTAGAAAACTATTTTGACGGTTTCTGTGAGGGTGTCACCTTGTCTGTATGTATATATGTGTGTGTGTGTGTGTGTATGTCAATATGTGACCCGCTTATTACTTTTAAACACCTTGACCGAACCAAACAAGTGGCGTTTCAAAAGAATCACGAAACTTAGATTTCTGGAGAATTTGAACCGATTCGGACCAGTAGATTCCAAGAAATCTCAAAAAAACTACGAAAAAATGGTTTTTTTGGAATAACTTTTAAACGGCTATATCGATCAACTCCAAAAACTAAACAGATCTTAACCTTGATAAACCTCGTCGATCACCAACAATCCGGTTAAAATCGGTTGATTCGTTTGAGAGATACCGTAAACGAAAAATTTCATATAAAAGAGTTTTTTTTACATAACTTCGACATTTCTTTTCGGATCGTTTTTGATGAAATAGAATAATTATTAAAGCTCTAAAAACCGCGTAGATCGCCGTCTTGAACGTAAAAATCGGTTAATTGGTTCGAGTGATACCGTTAACGAAATATTCGGTAACAAGTGATTTTTTAACATCAAAGCTCAAAAACCAAATTTTTAGCTCAAAAACATTGTAATATGTTAAATTTTAAGTGATTAGGTATGAAATTAGCGTGAAGTTGCAGGGATGGCCTTTAGGGTCAACCGTTTTCCAAATTTTTTTAAAGAAATTTTGTTGGAATTTTTTAATTTTCAAAACTGTCAAATATGATTCTGTGTTTTGCTTTTGTATTATAATGAAAGAAGCTCTACCAAGTGTTTAATCACAATATTAATCAAATAATTAAACAATTACACAAATTCGCAAACATTCTCGACTGAAAAACTGTCAAAAACATTAAAGTATGATTTTGTATCTTTTCATATCGATTATTATAGAATTTGAACATTAAACGGAAAAAACTGTTACATTTTAAGCTGTATAAAACCAATTACTTATGACTATTTATTCATTCTGTACTATTGATATAATTTTGAATATTAGGAATATTTCGATATAAAACTTCTGCTATTATGAATATTTCGGAGAAATGTTATTTCAAATTAAATTCTTACATACCAATTAATTACTTCGATCCATGGTTGAAAATAATGTAAATTCATTTTTAAAACAAAAGCATTTAATAAACAAAAACATTTAACAATATCATTCACTAACCATTCAGTAAAAATTTGACTGGTAAATTTATCGACCCCCATTTAAAATGTCGTTTTCTCCAAAACAGTTTGAGTACAAAAATCCAAAGTAGAGAGACTAATTTTGACATACATATGGGCACAAAATCCATTAAATTTTCTGATATGTGTCTACCGGATTTCATGAAAAGAAGACAACGCGTTCAATGACGCAAAAAAATATATAGAATCTGTTAAATTTTAAAAATATTTACTTTTATAATTTGTATTGTAGGTATCAAATGAACTACCAAAATACGTAGATGATATTAATTTAAATCACTATATAATTCCGAAAAATTAATTTAACTGTTATTGCACTTCACAAATGTATAATAAGCCATTATGAAAAATTTTTAATATCTAAATATATAAGTTCTTATAATATTAAGATGTAAAAAAACTATTCAGATAACGATTTTTAAATTGTTATTATCAAAATGAAAGGCGTATTTATTATCAAAATATGGCGGTAACGCAATAAATTAAAAATAATAAAGCTACAACACTTCCACATCATTAGTATTATATTCTGTTATAATAACCTTCCATTTTATACATATAGGCTCAATTGACGCACGGAAACTGGAAAGTGGGTTAATTTTACAAGAATTCATTATAGGCAGACATCGGAACTGTAAAAAACAGGTTTAAAAATAATAGATACGTAGCTCCTCTTATTTTGTAAATGTACATTTTCTCATATGGAAAATTTAAATTTAGCTTCGTTGTAAAATTTTACTTCTAAATGAAAATTACATTTTCAAACAATCATCAATTAAGGCTATAAAACAAATATATAAGAAGCACATTTGCATGAAAGAAACAAAAACGTTTACTGTCGAGTGACTACACTCAATTGTATTTTTATAAAATCGAAGCATTCATTTAAATAAATAATAAGAAAATAAAAGTACCATGAAGAATGTTTAACATTTTTATCGTTATTGTTGCTTGTCATATCTATAACAGTTGAACAATTACTCATATTCATAAATTGTATATTAATAAAACAGAACAGAACAGAACAGTATTTAATATGTTTTTTTTTTTAAATAACATTTATAAATAAAATAAATTTATTTATTTATTCATGGTAATTTATTAAATATTATTTATTTTATTTAAGAATATTAATCTGCTTGTTGTTGTTTATCTCGAATAAGAGTCTTCATTTAAATTACAAATTTAGAAGCTTTTTTACAGGTTTTAATTATTTTTGAGTTTATTTAAATATAAACACAAAGATTTATTTAAAAATGTGTCTCGCTTTTCTTACAAACTTTGTTCTATTAATACAACAAGAAAAGTATAACTATATGTCAATTGTTCGTATAATGTTACTATCACCGCCATTGCAACAAATTTCTGAGATACCGCGCTCCAAACAATCTTTTTATTCATTTGAATGCTAATAAGCCGAGAACATTTCATACGATTTTGATGAAATTTTGATGTACACGTATAATATATAGTTTTAAATCAGTGATTTTATTTAAATCTGTTAATCTGGATATTAAGAAACAAAAATTGTAATTGAGAATTCAAAAAACAATGAAATCTGCGTAGTTAACTCCTGCTATAGAACATTTTGTATTCAAAGTGTATTTTAATTTTTTAACTTTTAATTTAAAAAAAATGTTTTCATATACATTTTGAACGCCACTCTATATTATGGCTAACATTTACATAGCAGCCAGCAACTACGCCAATGATTGAAATGGAAAAAAAACAGGAATAAAGATCATATTGCTGTAAGATTTTTCTTATAAACTAACACTTTTAAAATAAATTAAGTACATTTATTCTTACAATTCTGCAGAACAATTTTCTTTATTGCATTTATATATAAAATTTTACAATAAAATTTTTATTTTTGACAAATTTAAAATAATACCTAAGAAATACGTCATGAATAATAATAAATAATAAATTAAATTTTTTTAAAGTACATCCAGCTGACATAACTAATTTAATATCAAAATATCACTTATCAATAAATATATTTATTCAAATGAATTATTTCCAAAATTTAAAATAAAAAAAATATTATAAATTTATTATAATACTAAATAAAAAATTATTATAAATAAAATGTAACCTTTATTTAAGGATTATTTATTATAAACAGGTGATTTCTTACCTCAAATAAAAATTGTAATCAAACTTCAACTAGATATTAGATATTAAAAGGTTATCATTGGATATTATCGGCTCAAATTTTCTGAGCTTCGAAAAAGGTTGAAACAGGCTCGTTAAACCAAAATAAAATAATAAAAATAATGGATAGTAAACAATAAAATAAAAATACAATGTATTAACGAATTTCTAAAAAGTTGTATTCCTCTAGGAACAACTCATACTTAATTAAAAAAGGAAAATTGACTTTAATACAAAAAAAAAGCTATAAAGCTCTTCCAAAGCCGGTCATTTTTATTAAAATTTTATCTTACAAGATTATTCTTCCACCTAACATCAAAAGTAATACTCCGGATGATATTTAATTGAATTTTTTTAATTCTTCAGAATGCTTTCTTGTGTGTCACTAACAGTTTAACCCAAAAAATATTTTCATGATATAAATAATTATTGTGTGATAAAATTGTAATGATAATAAATTCATTTTTGGGATAAATAGTATATATTAAATTTTTAAAACAAAAGACATTTTGATCAAGAGTTACCATCGTAGGTAGCGGATGTTTGAATTTTTTTTAGAAGTGCAATGAAACAGAATTAAATTTTAAAATGTAAAATTTATTTTTAAAAACTGAAATTTTAATGAATATTTCCAAAAAAAATAGGAAGGAAAACAATCGAAATTTCATTATAATAATATAATATAAAATTATTTATTTATTAAATTAAAATTTTCCTAGAAATTTAATTCATGCATATTCCCAATTATGATTTTTATTACAAGAAATCATACTGTATAAAAATTATAATAATAATATATTTTTAAATAATAATATATCCTTATTAAACATACTATAAACGTAAATTTTTCATCTTTGTCATTTTGGGCACAGCATGTGATCACGTTTAATACAATGGACACAACAAAAAAATATTATAGATATATTTTTTAAGGTACTACAGAAAACATGATACCAGCCACAGCAGCCTACAATAAAAACGAAGGAACCTAATTTCAGGATGAAATATCTGCTATTTATTTTTTTATCCTGTATGTGTGTGTGTGTGTATAGACCAAAAAAAATATATTTGGTACATACTAAAAAATCATTTCTTAAAAGTGTTGTAATATGTAAACATTACAGGATGTTGTAAGATTTTAGAAAATTATAAAATTTGAGTGTAATAAGTAAAATTGTGTAAAAAAAACAAGTGGCCTAGGTGTGACCCTCAAAATGCAATAGTTTGTATATCATTATGTTTTTGTCTTTTTTTTTTCATTTTTTATCCCTCGGTAAAAAACGGATGAACCAATTTTGATTAGTTCTCGAGATAATCGAGGCGCAGAAAACACGAATGCACATACACACACGTATGTACACTCACAGACATCACTGTAAAAACGTTAGATTTCTGGATTCACATAATGGTCCCAATTACAATAACTTCTCTCAGGGACGTTTAAAACGTACCTGTACAGATAGCGGGTGTAAATCTCGTAGATCTTGTCTGAAGAACTATTTGGATGTAAATTTTTCTTCGAAAATGTGCAAATTATAAAAAATATTATGAGCATTTTTTCTAGTACAGACTTCATAATTAGTTATTAAATTTAATTAAACGAAAGCTTTTTTTTTTTTTAAACTTGCGCCCGACATTCAGTTTATGATATGACCACCAGTCAGCGCTGCATATTCAATGATACACCAAACAGTGATTTTACTCGATATATATAAATAATAAAAATGCCAGAGAATATTATTTGTAGTCTAAAGTTTGTAACGCTAGAAAATACTGAAGATGCAAATAAAATTTTGGTATCGGTGCTCATAGAATCACCTAAATAGCACATTTCCGAATGTCCATTCGTCCGTTATCAAGATGTCCGTTAACGTTAAATTGAAATTTTTTTTAAGAGCATTCTCATTGTGTCAAATAATTATAGATATGCTTTGACGTTTAATCAAATCTCTTGCAAATCAATAAATAATAAGTATAAATTTCGATAAGTAATGTGCACCATTTCGAAAAGAGTCATCAAGTACCTAAGTCATATATAACATAAAAGGGCTAGCCATTCGTTTCTTATAAATATTGTTAAATGGACGATCAAAAGCTCAAGAATTAATTTTTTTTAATCGCATGCACAATTATTAAGACTAATATTTATTATATTATCGGACGAATGGGAATATATTTATAATTTGTTGATGTTTATTTGAGTTTCTTCGAATAAAACTTCAGCCAACATCTCGGAAAATCAGTTGTCATAAAGATTACATGCTATATTTAATATATCATCACGCTGGTGCTGCTAAACATTGCAATTACGCTTTCAAAAAAAGAATTTTCTATAATAATTGGAAAGATAACACGGTTATATTTAATTTAAAAACAAAAATTATTTATTTCATACTTTTTCGTTATAATTAAAAAGTTGGATCAAATTGAAAAAAAAATTTTATATTCAGTACAGAGAACACGCAGAAGTTCCCGATGTAATGTTTAACATTATTACGCCACACGTTGATAATATTTATTTCTATTCATCACCACAGACAGGCTATGCTTAAATAGAATAACAGGATTGAGAAATAACACGATGGCGGAGTTTAAAAATATGTCGGAAAGTAGCTTACACTTTTATAAATAAAACCTATATGATAGTAGTACAAATAAATAAAATGTTATTGGAATTAATTGACATATTATCTTGTATGCTTAAAAACCTAAATCAACAAAATATTTATGATACTGAACGAATTTTGTCAGTCGAAAGTGTATATAGGATAGGCCATCTGTTGGTACGTTTTTGAATTTCGTCGTATGACAACGGCAAACGAGCTGCAGATCCGAAATTTTTACAGTTCATTAGCCATACTGTCCGCGGCACGAAACTAAGTAAGCCGACTTACGATCGACCTTCTGCGAACCAAGTTTAACAACCGCATAATCAGCCGTTCACTTGTCAATTGGCCTGAGCGTAGCTGCGATTTGACACCGCTGGACTTCTTCCTATGGGGTGCTGTTAAAGACCGTTGTTATGCGGATAATCCAGAGACAATTTCAGCTTTGAAAAACAACATTACGACTGTTTTGAGTGAAATTGGCGCCGAGGTAGTTCAAAATGTGATCACTAATTGGGGTGACCGAATGGCATACTGTAAGGCCAGTAGAGGGAGCCACATGAACGAAATCGTTTTTCATTCTTGACTCAATGCATACTCTTTTGATCGCATTTTTAAAAACGTACCAATAGATGGACCACCCTGTAATAATCGCGGAAAAAGTAATTAAATTTTAATGATTACATACCGCGTTTTGTCTGCAAACCTCTCATATAAAGTAAAAACTACATGAGATAAATGCATTTATAAATGGAAAAATAAATTCAATAATTTTTTTGTTTAATATAAATCAGGATAAGGAGAAAAATGTAAATAAATACATTAGCAAATATTCAAAATTTACAATTGTTTATTTGATTAATAGATATTTATTTCATCTTAATAGATATTTATTTTATCGTGAATAAACGTCACTATGAATGTAAACAGCATACATAGATTGGATTATTATACGTTATTATTAATTTGATTTTTTCCACCAGATAGCAGTGCTCAATTTGACAGCTCTCAATACATTTTAACAGACATATATATATATATATATATATATATTAATATATTATTTATAAGAAAATCATGGAAACATTGAAAACATTTTAACATTATTACGCCAATTTTTTATTTTTTAAATTTTACCACTTTTGAAGTGATAATTAATTAAATTTTTTTAATTTTCCCATACTCTATTAACATTAAACATTGTAAAGTATTAAAATTCATTCAAAAATGAATTTTCGTTTTTTCAAAAAACGAATTTACTTTAATGGGAACATCTGTAATTCGAAAATAATAATTCCTTTCGTACACTTGCATACACGCTTTCAATTTACCTTTTTAAAACATATTTTTCGATAATAATTGGAATGATCGTGGTTTAGTTTCATAAAAAAACTTTATTTGTTTAATATCTTTTCGTTGTAATTAAAAAGTTTAAATCAATCAAATTTAGATTCAATACGAAGCACACCCAGATAGTGAAGCACTCTGTAATTTCTGTAACATACTAAACAGGCATATTAATAGTTACTTCATATTTTACATGCAACATTATGTATAATTTTTTTTTTTTTTTTTTTTGTTATATTAAACAGGCAATTTGATTTATAGTCATCTTAAAAATACTTTTAATTTTATTTTAATTCTGACATATTAATAAAAAATCAGTTTGAAAAGTAGCTCTAATATAATTTCAAGCTGCATTTTGTTCAACTCAGACAGAAAAATTTCAGAAAATTTTACTTAAAATATTAGTTCGATTTGAAATGAATTAAACAGAAAACTATTTTTATTACAATAATTGTTGTACGCATAAGAAATAAAACTTCGATTGAAAAAGGTAAATTAAATTTAGAGAAATTTTTTTATGAATGTAAATGCTGGTAATTTTTACTTAAATAATATTTAACATTTTTAACTAATTTTGTAAATATTAACTCATTTCTCGATTTTCGAAAAAAACAGGCATTAAAAATAAATTTTTAAAGCTATGGACAAGAATATTTTAAATATTCAAATCAATTTTTTTACTAAAAAACTATATTTATTTTGGAAAGACCAAAAAAATGTTTGTAAAAAAAAAAAAAGAAAAAAATTATCAGACATATAAGCGCCATCTTTTAAAATTTAATGTTTCTATGAATAAGATGACTGTATTAAAAAAAATATTTCCAATATCTTTCTTTTTTTCGACCATTTGAATAAAATTAAAAATAAAATATAATAAAAAAAAGTTTAAGGTTTAATAAAATAAATTTGATTTAATAATCAGATAATATAATGGTGAGTCTACTCTTTTTTTTGGATATAAAGGATATACACAAAATAATGTTTATCAAAAATTATTTTGTCTAGAACACATCTCCGAAAAGATTGTGTTTAGATAACTATTTTTTATTCAAAATATTGTTAGGGACTGTTGGCTTGAGAATATTTTAGTTCACGCAAAGTTATTGTAGTTTCATTTCTCAAATATTTCTATTTGTTATGTAAGCGTTAAGGAAAAACAAATAGCAGTTTTTCAAACGTAAAAATTAAAAAAAAAACAATAATTAAATATTATAGTCTTAAATAATTATAGTCTTAAATAATTATAGTCCCGATGCCCATAAGCACATATACCATATCATTTATTTATATCCATCTAAAAATTTGAATAGGACTTAATTATCATTTCTATAACAAATTTTTCCTTTGTAAAAATTCTGAATAGTGTATCGTAACATAAAGATCATTCAATAATAAATGTTAAAACCATTTTGCTTGGCACGTGATAAAACCATATATTCGTTGTTCGAAACCTGAAAATTCTGAATGTAAAAAATAACAATTTTAAATTTTCGGGCAGTGAACATTTCATTTTGTCAAATGTTACATGCCACTATGATTTTTAAATTTCTTGATCTTTCTGTATAACAATAACAAAAAAACAGATCAATTTGTCAGTTTCAAGCTTGTGATGGCCATCAAAAAATTTGCCTACGGGATTCGAAAGTGAAAACAGAAAAATTTTTCATATGCTTATGGACACCAAAGCCAATAAATTCAAGTTAATTTTATTTTATCGTCTTTAAGAAACTTAAATAAATGCAACTTAATTTCCTTGTAATTTCTCTGAATTTCGCAAATAAACTTCATTTTAGAAAACATTAATGGATCTTATTATTTATTTTATGAAATCCATTTTTATAAAATAACATTCGTAAGTTTTTAAAATTTTTAATGTGAAAATTTGCCGAAGTTAAATTTTCCATTATTATTATTTATCCTTTTGGTTAAGTTAATTTAATTAATTCAATATTTTAATTAATTTTTTTTCAACTTAAAAATGCGTTAATTCTAAATATGTTGTCAACGTTGTGGATAAATAATTAGAAACTATTAAATTTTTCCATTGCTACCACAATATTAATATTATGTTATCTCAAAATATAGAATAATCATCCAATTCTGAGTTATGCCTTAAATTCTCAACCTCTTCATGTTTTAAACGTTTATTTCAAGCTATCCTATGGTCGAAATAAATGTTTTAGCACTTAATGCGAAGTGTTTGTTTAACTCTTAATAGCATACTAGTGAGAGCATTTAAGCAATATTTTCATTATTTTAATTTTTGGAAATTATTTGAATTATAAATGTGTTATTTCTAGTTCGGTATTTTACATTCTTTCATAAAAATGCATTTCATCTCATTTTAACTTTAACTTTATTCTCTGAGTAAAAATTAATCACATAATTTCTTCCAAACAGACACTAAACAAATGATTAAAATCATTTATAAGTTTTTTAATCTGTCTTGAAGATGGCCAAAGCTGTCCCAAAGATATAAATTTTACAATCGGTGAAGGGAAACTCTCTGACGCTAAGAGTACTTGACTTTGGTAATAACAATGATATAAATTTTAATAAAATTATAAATATTAAAATTCAAGATATTATTATAATATAAGCCAATTACCTATTAGTTAACAAGCATTTGTCATGTATTTGAACAAATATAAAATGATCATCTTCAATAAAATTGTAATCTTAGATAATAAAATAGATAAATTATGACTAAATATTTTCTTAAACTACAAAATGTTACATATTAAATCGTGTTGTAACTTCAGATGTTGATTCATAGTGTTTTGTGTTCAAAAAATTTATTTTGGATAGGTTTTTATCTCAAATTAGGCTATTTACTCTATAAAACAAAATAGGTGAAAAAGGAGCAAATTTTTGAAAGTTCCAAAAAATAATATATCCAAACTTAACTATCTTGGGTTTCTGAGAATGTAGCAAATTTGGCCCATTTTTAGTGTTTCAACTATTACTCAAAAACTATACTTTTTTTGTATATACATAAATATGAAAGAATTTATATTAGGAAATTTCCTATAAAATGGCAATATAGAGACAAGTTTTAAGAAACATAACTCAATCCGTCATCGATTATATGGGAATTACACAAACTTTCTTGTTTTCTGAACCAATAGCTACATCAAAATTCTCTAAGAAAACAGTTATGGGTAGATACAAATAATAAAATGAAAATTGAAATTCTTTTTCTTTAGAAAAACATTTAACTTGAAAAATATTTTTTGGACGCGTGGTTCCATAAAAAATTTAGTATTCTACAAAACATCTATAAACTTAAAATGCAAATTTTCAAGTAATAAATATAAAGCTAAAAATGGGCCAAATTTGCTTTGTTCTCAGAAATTTCAGATTTAATAGAATTTTTAGATTTATCATTTTTAAGACACAAGTGTTAAAAACATTACATACAGCAGCATAAATGCTGTAAATAAGAAATGTTAGATTCATTGCCTTTGAGCATGCACACAGTTGAAAAATGAAGAATACTAAACTTGATTTTCATCATGTGGTCAAAGTATACGAATTTACTTTTGGGTTGTGTCTTACGAAATACTCTTTTCTTGGAAGTATTTTTTAAATCAGTTTTTTTGTAACTTTAACACATATATCCATAATAATATGTCCTAAAAATATTTAGCCGTCATAATTATTACAAAAACATCGTGTTATCAATAATTTGCAGAATTATTGATAACGTTATTACATATACTATATTTCCTTGAACACTATGTATGTCGAACATTCATTACAAAAAATAACTTAATTCTAATTTATATCCATAATTAATGGATATTTTTACATAATTATTATTTAATATAATTAAAATATTTTAAAAATATTCGAATTATATTATTATTTTAGTATGTATTTCTTAGGATTATAATACACCTATATTAATAATTTATAATTAAATTACCTGCTGTATACATAGAATATTATACTTACAAATTATTATACATATGTTCAATGAAAAAATTTATTTCTTCATTTTATATAAATACCTAGACATACATTAACTATTACAGACTTCAACAACAAAAAGAGGTTGTATGTCAATTCTATATATATGTGTACTTAATATTGTTATCTTCACAATATTTGTATATGCAAGTCTATAAAGTCTTCTACACAGATGTGCTAAATTATATGCATTTGTATGATGTAAGTTGTACATATATTCATGTAAAAAAAAACACGACGAACTGAATCTTCAATGCTTACTAAAAAGTATTAAATACACTAATTTTATGGGGTATTTTATGTATGTTTGTATGCATATTTGTATGTATGTTTGTATGTAAGTTTGTATGTATGTTTGTTTGATTTTCTTAGAAACTAATACTAGGATTGCAATTTTTTATGGTTTTGTCAAAATCGGTTCACCAGTTTTCAAGATTTTTTTTCATAAAAAATGAGGTTTTCTTTCTGTATCACATAATAATTTTAAGCTCGCTTTAGTGTTTATATGACCTGACATATATGTACTAAAAATTAAAAATTAGTTTCTTTTTTAGTCGTGGATATAGATAATTTCCTTGTGATTACTATGCGTTGTTGATGACAATCATATCTTAAGTTAAAAATTTGATTTGTTGACTTCGAACTTTCATTGCTGGGAATTATTTATAGAAGTATTTAATTTGAAATAAGTTTTTAATTTTTAGTTGATCCTTTGAAGACGATTTTTTAGTAAACTAAAAAAAAAAAACCAAACAAAATTAATTTCAAAATAATTTTAAAATTATAACAATAAAAAAAATTCAGCGTCTCTGAATTGCTTTTTAAATTATATCATACTACAATTATTATCCATTATTTATAGTATAAACTGCATACTTTCGATGTAAAAAAATTAGACTTGACTTACAAAACCAGAATATATTTTATATTTTATTCCAATTGGAATTTGATTTCGAAAATTGGTTTGACGACCTTGAAAACCTAAGTACAACTCGTTTATGCATATGTTTTATTAGTGTTTATGCATATGTTGTATTTTACTTATTATTATTTTTTTATTATTTTCTTTTTTTTGGATATTTTAAATCTATTTTTCAAACCAGAACTACTTTATCATTATCGATCAATTTATGTTTAATTCGCTAGTAAAATAAGTATAAATCTGCTAGCCAACTAAAATACCTGAACGTGATAATTCAACAAAAGGCCTCAGTAAGTATCTATAACAAGCTCTTGTATGTAAAATGCAAGATCTCATTACCAATACACATATTTAACAAGTCTAAAATTTAAGAATAAGATGTTTTGGTAAAAGACAACAAATAATTTTTTTGAAGTGATTTAAAAATAAAAAATTAAAACACAACTGTCAGAAATTGTGCTCGGAACCTTCCGATTGCCGATCGAAAGTGCAACAAATTACACCAACAGGTGATTTAGTAATCATTTATGTGCCTAACATTTGATTATAAAATTTAATTTTTAGCGTTTAATTTTAGCCTTGAATTTGGATTTTGAGTGATAACTTCGAGTTGTAGTCTTTAAGTCAATCGTTTTGGTTTAGGTATATATATTCTGTAAATAGGTTCAAGGAATACAATCAAAACGTCTTTATACATAAGAACCTTCGATAATATATTAGTTAATGCCAAAACCACCACACTACTAGTTCAGCCCACGCATGAGAAAGCAATTACAAGTTATAACTTATGGTCCTAATTATCAATCCACTGTTATTGTAATGGGACCGATTTTGTGAAACCAGAATTTTAACACATCTTTACGTATCAAGGTCATTAGAATTCAAATCCAACGTGTTTAGAGAGATGTCTGCGTGTGCGTATTTATACATGTACGTTCGGAATTTTTCGTCTGGATTATTTCGAGAAAAAATAATGATATCGACGTGGAACGCATTTTATACGTCATTATATAATTTAGAGCTGAATTACTAATCAGCAAACTTCAGTTCAGTAGTTTTTTGTTGAGGATACAAAACTAATAAAAAGTTAATCTCTAAATGTATTGTCACGCGGAAACACGAAGAATGGTTAAACCATTTAGCCCAAGTTTTTTTTAAAATATTTTTAAAATTCGCTGAAAGTTTTTTATAAAGAAAAAAATTAGGAAAAATTGCTCAAAAAAACGTCACATACTTATAAGTATGGTTCAAATTCAATTATATATTGCCAAGTATATATCTTTTCTGGCGGACATATCAAGAGAAATGTCACATGGAAGGTGTCTTATATAACGCAAGTAAGCACTTAGGGGTTTCAATTAAGTTAAATAGTTTAAAATAATAACAGTGATTTCTGTTTAGACGTGAACAAACAAAGGTATTGCATTTTAGTTTAATGATCCTCATTCAAACAAACCAATAAAATGCATATTCATTTTTAGAATTTTTAGTTGTATCCTACTTTTTTTTAGTTTAGCTCCTTGAAGAAATTTTGTTTCAACTAGCACGAAAAACGAAATTATTTATTCAAATTGATACATCTATCTGATATATCTTTTCCATACGGTTTTTGAGTGCCGTTTCCCGTCATTAGGTTTCAATCTTCACAAATCTTTTCTAATCGGATGTCTACGCCATAACAACTACGAGTTTGTCAAATTTCAACCCGTTTAATAGTTTGGACAATACGTTGATAGATCAGTGATTTAAACATAGTCCGATTGTTCTTATTATTTGATACTCTTATCACAAGCGAATTGTTATATTTTTTGTGATTGCAAGATTCTAAATCAGTTACAGAAGTAAATGATATTTGCATTCAGCAGAAAAATACACGTCTATTACGTTATCGTGAATCGAAAATAACTGTGTAATGTGTTCGCTGCTTAATCATTTCCTTAAAAAATCGCTGGGATATATCCTTAAACTACTGAGAAATAAACGCAATTTCTGACTCTGCTATAAATAGAATATTCTAATTCAACAAAATTTTTTTGAACAACTATGCAAGTTTTAGAAATTGGCAATTACACAAAAATGAAACAATTGGCTTGTGGTTTTTATGAATTTAATATGTTCTTGACAGATTAGATGATCAGTTTTTAAATACCTTAAAAACAAACTTGCATATTTTTTAAACCATTCCAATTTATTTATTTTATTTTTTATATGATTAATTATCAAAATGAAATTCATGATTTAATAATCAATCAATTAAATAATAATAAGTGGTATTTATTTACTATAGTAGAGAGCTTGGTGTAAGTAATTAAATGAACATTTTTTTTTTTCCAAAAAATTCTGAAACAATCTGACGACACAGCGTGATATTAAAAACCCCACACAATAGAGAACGTACATTTAAATACCATCGACCACAATCTTGTGGTAGTGTAGTAGAGAAAGATTTACAGTGCAATGCAATCACTATGCTGTGCTAAACATACAACACCACACGCCATGGAATGCTTGGAATTTTTTATTTTGGAATGGAATGCGCGTTCTTTATTATAAGATCAAATAAAACAATACATTTAAAATATTTATATGCTTTGAAAGAAGTATAGATACTAGATCTTATCGTAAAGTTAATTTTGCTTTATTTAAATTATTTAATTTATAGGTAACAGTGGTCTTGCATAATTTTTTTAATAAATTATTTCCACGAAAATCGACAAAAATTAAAATGAGAGATCCAGCATAAGATTTTTATTATTTGGTTTTAATAGACATTTATCTAGAGAGTTGCAAATGTCATTTCTACGTTTGCAATGTGTACAACGAAATTTATTAAAATAATCCAAGTTGTACAGGTTGATAATCGAATACAAAAATCTAGTAATTATACAGAGGTAGATAATATAAATATTATGGTAAAGAAAATGCAGTTCTCTTAACCTAAAATAAAAGATGGTAGAGTGTAATAACTAATTAATTTCAAAAAGTAAAATGAAGTACTTAATTTTAACAAGAAATATTATCACCATCAAACTTAATTGGTCAATTAATCTATACATTCGGAGTTCTTTCTTCTTTATAAATATCAAAATAGTAGTATAATTTTTGCTGTAATTTATAAAATATAGTAGTAAAACTTTTGCTGTAAATGAAATTTTTGGTATAATAATGTTTTACCAACTCTGAGGCTTATTGTAGATATCGAACAATTTACATTAAAAATTCCAATGTTTTTTTTTTTTTACTTTTTTTTCATTTTTGAAAAGATGTTTTTATGATTTTATCGCATTAACAATGCATCTAATGAAAGTTGAAACCACCACATACAAATAATATGGCAACTGCTTTCAAAAACAGAAATGCATTTTCAAATTAAAATAAATTTTGAGAAAAAAAAGATATTGGGTATGTGAGTATAGAGATCCTTAAGGTTTGAATACTAAAATCCTGTATGAAAGAATCTATTTCGTTTTTATATTTTTATTTTTTTATTAAAAGGATTAATATTATCAATACCCAGGATTCAAAGTATGTAGTTCAAATAATTCATTTTAGTGTAGAATTCGATTTGCATAATTAAAAAAGACTTAGATAATCCAAAATTATATTAATTAATTTATGAACGTTTAAACAATTGATGTGTTTGCGACAATTTCAACTGATCGCTTAACGACACGTGTAGCGTCGAACTTCCAAAACTTTCTCTAACATGTACATGCCCTCATTAAGTACTTGATTTAATTAGGTTTTGGATGTTCCATACTCTATATTAAAATATCATAGTTCAATTTCCTCACTTTATACAGTCCACTAGTTCATGGTTATTGAAGGAATATTGGAATACAAAACCTTTATAGAATATTACAATTTTTATACATACATACATATAAATATGCTAGAAAAAGAAGTATGTGGTATTTTTATTGTAGAGACAACTATTCAAAGCTTAAGAATAATTAAATATAACATACTCCTGTTAAGTAGCATATTTTTATGTATGTGAGAATGATTCTATATAGGTATATTTAAACATTGATTTCTGCATGCCAAGATAAGATAAAAACAATCATACCCAAGTAATATATTTGGATGCAATTAGTCTTTATTATATTTAGAGTACATGTTTGGGAGCATAGTTATCATAAACTGTCATCGAAATTATAAATTTTATTTACATTCGCTGATAATTGTTTATTTAAAATTATAAATGGATGGACATATCTTCAATAAATAACACGATAAAACAGGTTTACATATATTCATAATACACTGTATACTGTGGTTAAAAACATCGACATTCCATGTGTCTGAACCACCCTTCAAATGAAATAAATTGAAATGCTACAGGAACCATAAATAATATGCGGAATTCAAAAATATCATCTGATTATCATAATAATCATATTTTAAGATATCATATTTACTTTTGAATATTAATTAATGATTTATTTAGATTTAATAACTAAAATCATCTGTGGTTAACGCGATATTATATGAAAGATGTGAAAGTTTGTCTACATCTAAAAATAATTGTAAAAATCAAAGATTTTTGTTAGATTTTTTGTAAAATTTCTGATATATTCTTATGAAAAAAAAGATGGTCAAATTTTCACTACTGTAACTATTGGTTTTGGTCTAATACGGTTAATTTTCATTTATGACTAATTTCTTTGCAAGTTATGTTATCTATTAAGTTGCTATAAAAGCTTGTAAATAAATATTGAAAATTAAATTGCGCACATTTACATATATAAGAGCTCCATGTAAAAACAATTATTCATTTTTGAAACGGAATCCGCTTGGATAATACGTGCGATAACACATTAACAATTAAAACTAATGTTTTATATAAATGAGTCATATAATGTTAAATGTTTTTAAATGCGTAAAATAAAAATTAATTAAATTTTTCATTTTTTCAAAAAATTTTAATACATTTTTTTTATTCTATTTGAAAATTGCCGATGTATTGCCGGTTATTGCATGTCAAATATTATATGATTTTGATTTGAAATAAATGCCCGTAATGTTATTATTATATTGGATGTTTCATAAAACGATATCTCAAGGAATGGCTTCTTGTAAGAGGAAAAACGGAAGAGCCGTTTTTGTAATAACCTCTTTTAATGATAACACTAATTTTATACAAGAAAAACGTAACAAAACTGATAAGTAAAACCTATGGATTTAAATAATTTTTTAACTGACGTAAGAACGTTGGTGATTTTTATTATATTATAATTTTCAACTCTTTTCGTAGATACTGAAAACTTTACTAATAATTTGCTTCTATTTTGAAAATCAAAATGATATGACTGCCGCCGACTGTTGTATGGATCAAATGAATAATTTTTGGTACATGCGTATTATTACAATTGACTTAATAGTCGAAATACTGAGATTAAACCATTTTTCCCTGCCTGCGTGTGACTTACGTTTGTGATTTTGAATGCACTTTTATTATATAATATACATAAGTCTTTCTGTGAAAAGAAAGATTTCGACGAATAGAATAAAGTAGTATAAAGTGGGCGAACGTCATTTGCCCTGTACCTCCTAAAGATTTTTCTTATGATATTAATTTCATTTATGTAAGTATCGTAAAATTGCAACCGAAACTGACAGATATGGGTAAATTTGAACAATTTATGTATTCGTGATCGTTCATGTATCCGATAAGTACTTTCTTACTACACACATACCAAAAATTATATCTGATCCATAGTACATTTAATCGGCTGACTTTTCCTACTAAACAGTTGCAAATGCATTTTAAATACATTTCCATAATATTCACAGGAAAATAGACTAAACAATAGCAATTCAAGATATTTAACAATATAAACGGATAGTTGAACGGCTTATAATTACTACAAATTTGCAGTCCCAAAAATACTAATACCATATAATAATAAACGTTGTGTATTATTTTTATAAAATTGAAAATATGCGTGGCGAAATATAATATGTAAGAGTAGGTATATTAATTGTATAACCTTATTGATCCATTTCCGTTTGTCCGTCCGTCCGTCACCACGACAACTCAAAAACAGAAAAGGATTACGAATTTTGCTGGTAACTTCTAGATCTAAAAAGTAAAACCAACAACGTGAATGAGCAATGGATCCGAATGACCGAACTTTTTAACCATAAGAGATTGAAGTAAAATTTAAACACGAAAATGTTTGGATTCGCCATAATTTTAGCTCAAATTTAACTAATAAACACACATAGATAATTACATGTAGGTATTTATAACTGTAAATACTATATATTATTAGTTATTTATGAATGCTAGTAAAAAGTACTTCAAACAACGATATTCAATAATGTGTCGAGTATGTAAACTATTAACTTAAGAAGTTCAAAACAAATATCTATATGAATAAGATTAAATTTTAAAAAAGATAGATTTTGGTTACGTTTTATGTTGTTACAGATATTTGTTGAATGAATTCAGAAATGATCTTTAAGTTCCAAATTTTCAGTTACGAGTATGCAAAAATCTGTAATCGAATTCTGACAATGGATTTTTGTTAAGAATATCTCAAATATTAAGGAACCGGAAATGTTGCTTGATTAATTTGTGATTCATGTGATTTTACAAACAATACAAAATCTTGACTCCATAACTTATAAAATTGACTCCATAACTTGTCTTCATTTTGTCTACTGAAATGATAAGGGGTGTCGTAAAAAAAAATTGGACCAGAAATTCATCCGGTAACAACCAGACCCTTAATGTTTGAACTATTCTTAGTACAATTCCATGAACATGGAATGGTGGTTCTCGATTTTTGCATACTCAAATTCTTCCACTAATGGTTCTTTACCTAGCCATTCTCTTTATTTTCCAATAATTTTAGGAAACCTGAAAAATATTAAAACAATTAATGATCATAGAATCTATTTCACCTCAAGCTTAAAAAAAATTAGTTATTTTAACATTGTATTAAACAACTTCATTGGTTTTTATGAAAAAAACGGACTAAGCCGTAGGTATAGGTAGTAAAAAATTATTAATTTAATTAAATGCCGAGTCGTTAAACGATATGTTGCCAAATTAAAATTTTTTTCTGCATAAACTAAGGAATTATAACATAAAAACTATTTCATTTAAAATGCTAACTGTTGTTTTGTGAAAAGTTTTCACGAAATTCAAATCCGAATCCAGATAATAAGAATAGAAGCAATTTAACTTAATAAAAATTAAAGCATAATTAAGAATTATAAGGGTAGATCAACAATGATAATTCAAACAAATTTCGGTCAGCTACAATATTACCTAAATAGTATGATTTTATGCACACATTCTTACTATCAGTCCGGGATCGACCTGAATAACACCAGAATTTGCTGGAAACGAAAAGTAATCAAGCATGATCGGCATTATTGTGTGGATCAGTTTTATTGCTATAACAACGTCAAATTAAACTTTAGTCGATTAAAATTTTAATCGTAATTGTGTTGAAAATCTGCCGGAAGCGTGGTTTCTCCTACTAGCAGAAGCAGTTACTGCTCTAAGACGAATTTTTAATTTTTCATGAGATATTGTTTAATTAACTACTTATTAAATCAACTTTTTTTAAATTCAAAAAATTTTAGTATTTAAGACTATGACCGGTATATAATGTGACTACCATTAATGGCCTACAAATGGCTCTAGTTTCTCAGTGTCAGTAAGGACTGGACTAGTCTGACATCATTCATAAAACGAATACAAAAATGAACTATAAAACTGAATATCTGTTAATTGTTTATTGTATATATCTATTATATTGGTTTTCTGTTCACCGATGGATACATTTACTTATAGATTTTAAAAGTCAATTACTGGTCATATTCGTCGATTTTTTAATAATGATTATTAACCGTTTTCACGATAAAATAATAAATCATATTACTCATTTATTGTAAGTGTGTGTGAATTCTATCTCTTATAAACACATATAGATACACAAAACAATTAACTTATATTCAATTACAAATTTATTGTTGCATTCGTTTTAGGAAAGATTTCAGGCATCCATTCTTTACCTTTATTGGAAAACTATAGCCATCTGTTAGTCACTACTGGTAAACACATTTAATACAACTAAACTCTCAAATATAAACTACAGCCAGCTAGTGGTCGAGGTATGTACTAAAATTATATATATATATATATATAATTTTTTTATTTTATGTCTATTTTGCTAGGAAAGCATTGATTTCAGTAATTTCTAAGTTTTTATTATTTTATTTATGTACTTCAACTTCATTTAGGATCATAAGATTTGCATGCCAGATATCGATCCAATGATTTTCTATATTTTTTTTAATTAATTGCAATTTTTTTAATTTTATTGTGAATATTTGGAAAGAAGCAAACGATTCGAAGCAAGCTTTGCTTCTTTCCATAGTCTTTTTTCCATAACCCTTGATCACAGGATAAATAACAGGACATTTTTTCAATTTTAAAATGAGTTGAAAATGGAAAACTGTATAGAATTTTTATAATATCACTACACTTTTTTATCAATAGTACGTAAATCTATAATTTTGTTTAACTGTATAGAGTCGTGTGACACACTTGTAAATTACGCCTAAATTTAAATGGAATGAAATAATAACGTTTCCTATCAAAATAAACGAAAATGTCCACTTTTGTGTCCATTAAATTGTACAGTAGGTGTGAAAAAAAAAGGAAAATAAAATCATAATATTAAATAATAATTTTTCAATAATATTTTTATCGAATAATAATAACTAGACATTTACAACAATGTTCAGTTATGAAGAGAACTTTTGATCTTAAAAGTTACTTAATACCCGCTGTGTTCTTTACTATAGGTACATTCAACGAACACTTACTTCGTTCACAATTGTTATGTTATGACAAAAAAATTATAACTCAAATAAAACGATAAGCGTTTTATTATTAAATATTATCGAAAAAAATTTATATAATTTAATACATTATTAATGTTGTTACCTCATTTTGTGTTTTGTGTTTACATAATGTGACAGCTGATTTCACAAAATATGAGAATGGTCAAATGGTTTGGGTAGTATTTAAATTGTTTGCAAAGTATCCATATTTTTGTGAACAGAAACATGTATTTGGTCATCCTAAATTTTTTGGCATGGCCAATACAATGTATAAGCTCCTTTGAGTGTTATACACGTAACTAAATTTTAGTATCTACTCAGAAGGTGAGAAGAATTATTAATTAGTTCAGAATTTTTCGTCATAGGTTAAGAGTAAAGGCTAATAGTTGGCCAGCGCTTACTATCTAGACTTTAACGGATACTGATTGTAAATATCGCGTTGATATATTATTCATCATCAGATAGAGGCAATATTTTTAACGGGTAATATTACTCATATCTAACGTTAAATCTTGGTATAGCGTGCAATCCTGACAATAATAATTTTTGAATTTTTTCCGATAAACTGCCTGTATATATTCTTTCTACTAATTGCAAAATCTTGCTGACCAATTAATTATTTAGTGTTTTAGTGAATTAAAAATACGGCAAACATATAATTTTTTCCAAAATTTAATAAAAACATTAAGTTGAAATCAACGATAGGCCAAATAATTTTGATAATATTTAAAAAATGTTTCGAAGTGATACAATAGAATATATAATATAATTGTATTCAAAATTTCTGATAATAGTAAGGAAGAATTAGCAATGAAGCAATAACGCAGATACTCTTGCGGTATCAACTTTTGATCAAAGTTGATCATTTATTTCTTTGCATCCGTTATGAAATATGAAAGGATCAAATTACATCAATTTATTACGATATTTTAAAGTAATTTTTACATTTTTTTTTCATTTTCCAAATTTAGTTGTAACAATTTGGTCATCCACAAAATATTTTACAAACTTAAAACTGTAATAATTTTTCAAATTCTTTAAAACTCATATTAAAAATAATTCGGTGTTCTTTTAAACCAAAAATTGATCGTTGTGGGTCTTCTACGAATTAAAAGATTCATATAATCTGCCAATTTTTTATTTTTTTTTTACGTATTATATTTTGTCCAGTTCACACACAAAAAAAAAAAAAAAACATAAAACTTCCAGGTGTTTTATTTAACTTATTTTTTGATGATGTAACTAAAAACTATTAATAAAGAGACAAAAATCATTAAAAATTCAGTTTTTATCTATGTGACCACAGCCGTTAAATATCGAAAAAAATAGCAATAAAAAGATTGAACAATGAAGACATCACTTCACTTCCATTGGATGAAATACTATAAGAAACTTGTTAACAAAAATATCTCACCATCATTTGTGTAAATTGTAAATTTTCTTGTTTGGATATAAACAGATGAATTGAGATATTTTTTGCCACATTCTAATTAATCAACCGATTGATGTTTTACGGCCAATTTATGGACGATTTGTTTAAATTTCGCTCTGTCTTTAATTGTATTAGCATCGTAATAGTTAAGCTACATAATATTATGGTCAGTTTTTAACAGTTCTGTGATGGTGTCTAAAGTGAACATCTGATTGAAATGTAAGTTTAATATAATCTCAAAGAGAAGTACAACAAGAAGTTGCCACATTTGCTCGGTATTTTTTTTTTTTATCAATTGTGTTTTTTGGAAATTATATTACGTCGAGGCGGAAGATGAGTCCAGCACGTTAACACTCCAATGACTTTAAATATTAAACAAATATATCATTTATACATTATAAAAAATTAAACAATTATAATAACAAAATCTTAATTGAAAAATATTATTCACTTTATTGTGTTGTTTTGTTGGGTTGGGTTGGGTTTAAAATTAATAAAGTTAAAAAAAAATTAATTTTACTCGTCGGTCGAACTGGGATTCGAACGCGGGATCTCTGTATAAGAGTCCACTTAGCCACTCCAATGACTATATGACTATAAATATTAAACAAATATATCATTACATTATAAAAAATTATCGATAAAACACAAATAAAATGACATTTTCTAAAAATGATTCCTAGCTAGATCGATTTATCGGCCCCGAAACCCACTTAACATTTTAAATTGAAATTGTATTAATTTCTGTATCTTCAGTCTCTCAAAAAGTGTATTAAAGTCTTTTATATTATTTAGAAAAACTATATTACCTTAAATTACTTTTTAAAATAAGCCCCATAACTATTATATTTAGTGACATCATGCTTTTACTTTAAAGAATTATAATTATAAATTAAAACAAAAACAGCGATTTTTATGCAACGTTCCATCATCTGATCATTGTTTTGAAGCTCCTCTACAAGACAGATAACATTTTATGGGAGTTTCAATAAATGGTATTTAAAAAAATATATATATTATTTTTTAAATTGTTTTTAAATAGTGTACCCATATTTTTGTGGGTTTTTCAGGTTTTTATTATTTTTGAAAAATTTTATTTCAAACATAAAAATAAACCTTTTGTATTATTTTAAAACTGACAATTTTAGTTTAGAATCACAATGATTTGTTTATATGTTTTTAAAAAAAATACCATTATCGGTCCTATTTAATATGGAATTCTTGTTAAGCTATCAAACAGTTATTAAATTATAAACTGTATATGGTTTAGATTAGTAGGTAGCTGCTCTATTGATAGTACAAATATTTATATTTTCTTCATATCATTGATGGGCAAAACATATTTTCAAATACTGAAAACAGCAAGGAAATATTGAAGAAATATCTTTTACACGTTTATCAAGATTTTTCGAGAAAATTAGGTATACGTTTTTTTAGAGACGTTTTTTAATTGTATTCCAAGTAATCAATAAATTTATCATAATTTTAATTAAAAAGTTTTAATTAACACTGTAATATAAGATATTTAGGTCAACTTATATGATTCTTCTAATCTAGAAACGCTTATCCAATTTTGGTGGAGCTTGTGCGATCAGATTCCGTATTTTCTTAGATACTTTACAGGTAACTTTTGAAATAATTTAGCACAGTAAAGAAATCAAATATTAAGACATCATAAGAATCCTGCACCGTCTAATAACAAAAATATTTCACTCACTTGGGACTTTTCAAGGCTATATAGACTATTAGTACGACGGCTGGCTACTAAAATTAGAAATTATTAAACCACCTCCATCATGCAGTAGACAATAACCATAACGACAAAGGTAGACGCAGAGTGGAAAGGTAGCTGGGCGATCAAACACGTAAATTCTTTATCTAAATAAAATTTTTGAGTGCAGTTCTGAAATTTTGTGCAATTATAGTTTTTAACTGTAGAAATCTGGTAAAATTATTGTCAGAAGTATAGGTCGGGGATTAACGTCGCCAAAAGTCAATAATATTGTTAAAAAATTGTACAAATTTTTATGGCATGGTGCACTTCTAGAAATTTCGTATTCTGACAATGGATTTTTTTTTTTATTGCAAAAAATTATATACAAATTTTATTTGCCAACAGTACTACAATTATCAAGCCAATCTGATGACCAACATGCGCTAATGTGGGAGACAAAAGTGTAAATCACCTTTTACTATTTACATTTTTTTTTTTAAATAATAAATGACAAAAAATTAATTTTAATTCGCTAACTTCACCTAAAACATTTAAATTATTTATAAAAAAAACAAATAATTATAACAAATAATAAAATTGCATAAACAAACAATCATCCACAATCAAATAAAATCAAAAATATTTTAAAAAGCCAATTATATTTTGAAAAAAATTGAAATGAAAACACCGCATTTAAATTGTTTATGATAAATCAAGTAATTGTTCTTACAGAGCCTTGCTACTTTCTATTAAATGGTTAATGGTTAATGTGTGTGCTTTGGGCAAACATTTGCGTCCTCAACTTATTGAAGGATATACATTAAAGAAGATATTGTTTAATTTCAATAAATTCTTTTTTTATAAAAATGCAGTATTCTCAATAAGATGCAATAAAGCTAATTAATTATCTAGTAAATATAAATTTAATTATTTTTAAAAAACCTAAATAAAAATGTTTTAGTTTATCAGCTATGTCCATCTTGTATTAAAAGTGTTAAATAAATGTTGTTTTTGTGAATCAAATGATATTTTATATGAAGCGTATAAAAATGCATGTAAAACAATATAATTTAGGTCTTTTATACATAAACAGACAGATTGGGTCTTCAAGATAATATCAGTTTTGGTTGTGGGTCTGTCTTTCAAAATCAGAATGTGATATTTTTCAATCTGTCTTAAAAAAACTGTAATAATTTATTATCTAATTTTATTACGACTTATATTTCTGCTTATAGACAATCGGTAATGGGCGCAACTATGCAATGTCTCGCCAATAACTTTCTGATAACTGAAAATTCTGTTATATTATATTCTGTAATATACAGGTAATATTGAAAAGTATTTGTAAGTAGGAACTAATTGTTGATATTATGGTAAATTCTTTTTCGATATTTGTATCACTTAAGGGAATGTTTAAAGCTCTTTGGATCATTAAGTTAAAAGAGACCATTCATTTTATGGGTACGTGGCGTGGCGGGAGAGAAACCATTGGAATAGAAACCAATGAAGGTGATGACGTTGAATATTTGTTTTCTATAATTATCAAACACAAAATGTTAATCTAATGTGATTATTTTCAGATCCAAAATGCTTGAGGACTGGTTTACTGCCTTCTCTTAAGTTAATTTCAAATCAAATGATCTGTTGTTTTGATTGACATGAAATTAATATATTTTTTTCGAAGGATGACATGTAAATCTCTGCAAGTAAAGGACTTAAGGGGCTACCCATAGGCAAACCATTATTTTGATGATGAGATTTATTGTTGAATTCAAAATAATCATGGTTGAATGATAATTGAAGACACTCAAGTGTTTGCTTTTTTATTATTAGTTATACAAGTTTCTGATCAATTAAATCTATTATCAGTTTAATACAATCCTTAGTTCCAAATATATTTTTAACTTCCAGACAGGCGAACTTATAACCAGTCGTCATTATGAACTCTTTGACGGTGTTTTGTAAGTTCATGTTTTTTATTCCATGCTTACAAGTGAACCCAGTTTTCGAAATAATGAGTATGTAATTTCTTGGTCAATTTATGAATATTCAAAAGTCCATATAATCTTGGAGCACTGGGCTTCAACATTGTAAGGCTGTGCATTGTAGGGAAAACAAAAAAATGAGCGAATAGAAGATCTAGTTCCAAGGAAGAAAGCATTTTTTTCCGCAATTTCATTGGTGAACCTAATAAATAAAAATTGGAAAGTCAAGAAACTGTTAATAGTTAATAAATTAAAAAGTTTAGTTCGAATCCGAAAAGGTTAAATTAAAAATTGTAGGTATTGAAATTATTTGTCGATTTATATGTTTAATATTAATTAATGCCTCATATATGTGGAAAAACGCAAAAAACCATTAAAAATCGCGTTTTTCTAATCTATTTTTAATTTATTATTGAACCAACCTTGAAACTTTTTTACGTCAAAAATTTTATTTTGATCATCTGAATCATCATAATTTTTGGCGGGAAATTTTTTAACATATTCAAGAAATTTCTATTTTTTAAAAAAAAGGTTTTTGTAAAAAGTAGGCAAAATCGTTCGTCTATACCGACATCTTAGTGCGTTTTTTTCCATTTCTTCATTAAGAGATGTAATATCATGCAAATTTATTTAAAATCAGAATTTTTTATTTGTATATATATATTAAAAAAACAATGCCCTCGCAAAACATGTATTGCTCGTAGAGTCTTCCATCGATTCTTGTATGTATAAACAGGAAACACATCTATAATGATAATGATAAGAAGAAAAATGTATATCTTATGAATATCGTTTATGATATTCATAAGAAATACATTTATATCGTTATCAGTTATATGTTCAGCGAGAGTAACATCCTAGATTCAAAATATTCTGCCAACTGAAGGAGCCACGAAAAATCATATATATAGAGAACGGACGTGGCTGGCACGGGAAAGAAATGAATATTGTACAAACCTGACAAATATTGCAATTATCCATAATATATATTCAATGTATAATACTCTTTCATGGAAGTAAATAATTATTGAATAGTCAAAAATTGAAGAATTGGCTATTTCCTTATTATCCTATTACTTTTTTGACGATTAGGACATTATAAGTTATAAATTAGTATTACACAAAATCTAACGAAAATAGTAATTATTGAACTATTTTCAATAGTAATTATTCAACATTATATCCTTCGATAGTTTAATGGTTGGAGTAATTAAATAAAATAATAATTTTCTAAACCTTTTTTAGCGACTAGGACGTGGTTGGCCAGAGTAATAAATTATTATTGCACAAACTGTATTATTTTACAAAAAAATTGTATTATTTTAGATCCTCTTTTACTATTTTATTTTGATGATTGAAAGTAATGCATATATTAAAAGCCAAATTCACAACTTTTTTTTTTGGCTTTGCCGTGGTGGGGATATTTATTTAAAAACAATTAATGGTCATCATTTAATCAGTAATACATCAAATTTTAATGATAGAAAAGTATTAATTTTATGGTGTTATACTACTGGAAACTACATGTTTTAGAATTTATTTGAATTTCAAATTTATTGATTTTAGATTCAATGGAAATGATGCTAAATGATAATCGAATTTGTAACATACGTCAAGTGAGAGTTTGTAAAATATTCATACGAATGTGGGGTTTTAACGTTTTTCCCGTGAATTTTTTTAAACGAATATATCATTTTTATCGTCACAATGAGTGTACCTGTAAACTTTAGGCTCGATTGATCACGGGAAAAGGATTAAAATTCGATATTAAGTTTTTTCGACATGCAAACAGACGCTAAGATATAAAAAAAGGGCTATAAAAGACCTAAATACCTTCGTAGAAGACCAACCGCTACTGATTATTTTAATTAACCAATAATTATTTTCTATGATCTGATCAATTTGTCAAGGTCTAAGATAAAAGAAATCAAAATAAAATATAGTTATTATACTAAAAATAATGTAAATTAGATAAAATTTAATATTTTAAGAATATAATATGTTTTATTTATTATAAAAATTTGTATCAATTTGTGATTCATAGCATAAATGTGTTGAAAAAACACGCTTATACAAAAGTCAAAATAAAATAAAAGTTTTTAGATTCCGTTAAGCGTCAAAATTTAGCTTGTGGTTCTGTATTTTAAGGCCACACACCGATGTAGCGTAAACATAATTAGGCGTAGTATTTTTTTATGACTGCATTTAATCAATTCACAATTATAAAAAATATTTTTATAAATCAATTTTTTCGTTTAAAAATGATATGCTATTTTGTGTGTCATAATATTTGTTTTAAAACGTTTTTATAATAAAACTTTATGGAAACCTATTATTAATCAATCAATCTTTATGACTACTAAATCTTTCTGAAAGCACTATATTCAAATAAACTACGGAAACTAAAATTGTGTTCGATGAGATTTAAGGTTAAGTTTAAGATGAGGTTGAATACTGTAAATAACTAAATTTAAAAAAAAAATTAACTTTTCAATTAAATTATTATTACTTATATATTCTTCTAAAATTCCCTATTATCTCCCAGTTTTAATTTGCAATGAAATTGCAAAACAAACAAAAAATATCTCTAAAGTATGCTCAAAAACGTTCATTATTGCTCATCCCAAGGAATGTATGTAACTATGAAAACATGTAACTAATGGTATTTTGTACTTAAAGATTCATCGATTTTAGTATATGGTTTTTGTGAATATAACATATTTGCAATGAGTGTCATCAAAAAACAAGTGAACATAACAACTAACAGAGTTAATTGCTTAGATACTTGACACATAAATGAATGTCATTATAATGTGTATTGTAATTATTAATATGTGATAATTATCTAAATTTGAGCTTAAATTATGGTGAATCTTAACATTTTACGAAAAAGATTTTCAATTTAAAACTTGGTAATATTTGTACGTTTTAAAAATGATGAAATTGTGTTTTGAATTTGTACAATTCAGCTTTAGACATTTTATAATAACCTCCTCCACACTTTCTTGAATAGGACTAATTTATTTATTATCAAAATCAGAAAATAAATTTGTAGACAAAATTTTACATGCCATTTAGGAATGACTATGATTATACGGATCCCTAACTAAAATAAAATATAAAAATCTATATTATTATAGCTAATAAATATCTCTTTTAGCTAAAAAAAATGTATTCTAACAGATTTTCGTTGTACCGGGTATATCACAAATATAACTGAAAATTTCAAAATACTCCGAAAAATCTTTATAGCATCTCTCTGTATTGAGTACCTACATACTCGTACATCTGCCTTATAATAAAATACAAATATTATTGTAATCACAGCAATAGGGCATGTTATTGTTGACAACTATTAGTCTTAATGCTATTTATCAATTCTCCTCGAAAAAAAATTATTTTTAAATTCTCCTAAAATACAATACATTTTACTTATTTATATATTTTCCTACAATTATTGGGAATAACTTCGTTACACTTGCAGTTATGGTGCACAATGTAAATGAAAATGTTTTTTCTCAAAGAATCGACTTAAAATATAAATACATTTGTCAGAACTACGCATAAATTTTATAGAGTGCTTCGTTTCGTCTTGAAAGCAAGCTGTCTGTGGCTGACATACCGTCTGAATATCAGCTTTTTTGTTATAATGTCTGAATTATGGAAAACTAAAAAGTGCTTATAACGGAAATTAATTAATAAATATGCACATTCGACGTCTTGTCGTGAAACGAAAATTAAATGCTATATTATTGAAATATTCTCAAAAAAATAAAAATAAAAATGTTGTAAGCTTATTAAATTACAGTGCCATGTATTATTACTACATCGAAACACCACATTTTAATCGAATATATTCGTACTTCAACATAAATTGGAGAGGCGTACATAATAATTTATTTTTTGTGTATAGTACAGGTCAGAATACTTTTTAGTTAGTATGCAGAATTCTGAATCTTTCAAATATGATTAATTACATTAATATTTATAGTTCACTTTCATGTATGAGGAAGTTATTTTAATGGAATCAAAAATTTAAATAAAAATGTCAAAAATCTATTTGCGTTTTATGTTCGGGAGGATTTTTTTACACAACATATATGAAATTTAGGCGGAATAAATTAAATCTAGTGTAATGTTTCCAATTCCGTCTACCCGTCCGTTGGCCTACCTATTTTCACAATATCTCAAAAATGTATATTATGATGATGGCCAGACAATTATGAGTTTAACAGTGATGTTTCTGAATTAGTCCTGAAATGGATTCATTAGGTCCCTTTTGCCAAAGGAGGAGAACTGAATACAACAAATGTCCCTTTTTTTAAAACAAACAACTTTTCTTTGAAAATTTTTTTTCTAAACTACTTTGATAAACTACAAATTAATACATAAATCATAATACTAATTAACTGATTCAACATATGACTTAACAAATCTTATCTTTATATTTGCCATAGTAATGCTCTTTGTATAAAAGATTGTGAATTGCGAGGAGCATCTGGGAATGAATTGGACAAAGTGTTACTTACTTTAACTGATTCTTAATGTAATAACTAAATATTAGAAAATTTATGTAACTCTAAGTGATGGATACATCGTAGTCAATATAAAAAAGTAACTGCTTTGAGAACAAAAAGTTGCTGATTCGATTAAATATTGTAAGTTCTTTTATCATTTAATTTTGTAAGACCCTGTAATATTTTATAACTCTTGTCTTTATTTATTGATTTTTGAATAGTAGTTGATATTTTTTGAAATATTTATATGTATTGTATTGTTTGTCAATATTGTCAATCCGTCAGCGCCACAGGACCACCTACGTCAGTCGATGAGCACATACATACTAAAGCATTATACTATACTCTAAGTAGGTATATATTATTATTAGGCCAGTTTAGTAACTTTCAAAATTCTTCGTTTTTTTTATATTTTTTTATTTTTCACAAAAGGATTTATATTATCTTGAAATGAAATATGTATTTGATGTATATAATATATAAATTTAGTGTGTTTTTCTTTGTTCTGGTAATTCCTTTTATTCAGAGTGTGTGTGTGTGTGTGTTTATGTGTGCTTGCGAAAAAAGAATCAGAATTGAATTTTGTGGGTGTGTGTGTTGTGTATTTCTATTTACTGAAAGTGAGTGCTTTTGATATAAATTTGTATTCGAATCAAATTTACTGTATTTACAAAATCTACAAATGAACGTTGTATTTGCAGAATTTTATTTTTTGGTTTTCAAAAAAAAAAATCAATAACCTTTACTTTTTTACATCCTATCAATAAATAAAAAAATTTTAAGAATTGCTGATAACGATGGAGCAGTGTGCACTTCATGTTTTTATTTGTATTATGCATAGTACGTGGAAGGGAGAACTTAATGGCTCAAAACACTACGTGTAGCTAAAATTTGAAATAAAAGATGCGTACTATTGAAAATATAACTATGGATTCAATTGTTGAAATGTAAAATTATAAAATACATTAAAAAAAAAAGGTATTTTAATTGTTTTCGACTGAAAAGTGTAAAAATGATCGAAGAAATTGTAATTTTTTAAATTCTAAATATAAGTAATAATAACAAATAATAGATTTATATATGTATAACAATTAATAACATTTGTTAATCAATTATGAATTAATGACAAATGTTCAATGTTAAATAATATACTATTCACAGACTAATTTATATATATATATATATATATATATATATATATATATATATATATATATATTTATATATACCCCGTTTAATTGGTGCACGGTGCGAATACACTCATCTTAAAATCATGTATCTTATAAATGAAAGAAAATATATGACTATTCGAATATTAGTTAATTTTTGATAACTTCATTAAAAGTCACATTTCTGGAAAATATTCTAGAAGGAGCGTTGTAAAATTTAGTTTAAAATTCATTTTTAAATTACATTTCATTGCGCTTCCACCATATTTTGATAAATATCCCTTTTTTGTGTGTTTTTAAAAAAATCAACAAAAACGCTATTTAACAGTTCTGTTTTGAAAGTATAACATCATGGATAGGCATCCACATTTGACGTCATCAAAATATGCTAATATACAATATTAATGACATCAAATGTGAATGCTATCCATGATGTTATATTTTCGAAACACAGACATTATCACAGTGTATAATTTAAACATGATCTATGAGATTATTTCAAAAAAATTATATTTTAAAAGCCTAATTGTGTCTTAACAAGCAAAAAATAGGTAATAAAAAGTTAGTGTATTTTGTATCTAAAAATTTTCAAATATCTTTTTCCATGTCAAATTTACACCTAATGAAGGGTGTGTTAAAATTTACGCAAAACGAATTTTGAAAATAAAATCAAAATTAAAAACAGGAGTTTTAATAAAAATTTTATTTTAAAAATATTGGGTTATATATGGACTTTTATTGAAATTTTCAAAATTATTGTTGGAAATGAAGTGTTAAGATCAAAATATACAATATTAATCTATTTCGTTGAAAATCCAACGTTTTTGGATTTTTGTAGTATTTTATGAAGTCTTAACTTGAGTTTTATGAAGGATTAGGAATTTAACGAAGATTTTTAGTACATAATGAATGCGTTCAACAAAAAGCACAAAAAGTAAGAGATCACGTGGATAATTAACTATGAAGTCACGTGGGTAGGCCGTTCTATATACAAACCTATATTGTGTAGTCTAAGTAAATTTTGGTGCGTCAAAAGAATTCTATTTATCTTTAAACCTAAAAAAACTCTCTGATCTAGTGTTCATTGTTGCTGGCAAAGGAAATTATAAATTAAAGGAAATTATAAATCTTTGTATGATCATTAACAATGTTTTTATGTGAATCTAAACATCTTTATTAATTTTCCGATACTTGTTATAATAAAAACTTCACATAAATTTTCAATTATTCTAATTGTATAGAAAAAAAATCAACACATCCCGTATACATTGTATATTAATTAATTATTAAATGAAGTTAATTACAAATTATAAAGATTAATTACCCACAAATAATGTGATATTAAGACACACTCAACTACAAACAATTACAACAAATGATACAATGTTTTTATACGATACTGTATCAATTATAATTACTAATGTAATGTATCGGGTGTGTCAGAAATAAGACTTAGCTTTAATTACTTAGATACTATACATGCATTATATAAATTAAATACTGTTTCTTATTTCACGTGCAATCATTTTATTTATTAATTGTGTCGAACGATGATTGGAATTCCTTGATAAATTATTTACAAAATCTCATAATTAAACTAAATAATCTACAATAATATAACAATTGTTGCAACCTGAACGTACATTTTCAGATGATTCTACAAATAATTTCATTTTTATTTTTTAACCGAATATTCCTTCTTTGTGAAAGAATAAATGATGTTAATAGTTATGCAATGATATGAAGACTTTATTAATTAATCAATATTATCAGTGTACGAGACTCAATCAAGAGGCACAAATGATTTTAATATTTGAATTTTAAATTTTTGTGACCTTAAATTGCAGTTTTCAGTACTACCTACATATGGACACCACCAACGTAGAATTACGAACATTAGGGCTTCCATATACTATACTTGGAACGAATTATAAGTGAGGAATTGGAATAATAGTTACTCGTAATTACATAATCGATTAGTCGTCTTTATTCTATAATCCAGAGATTTAATCAATGTAAATGGTTTCGTATCAATTTTTTGTTTAAATCAAATACAAAAATTAAAATTTTCTATATAAAGAAATTCATCTTTATGATTTCAGCAATGACTAAAATTTCTATATCAAATAACACACATTTATTAAAAGTTGGCATTATTTAATGCTAAGTGCAGTTATATAAGCACGAAGCCAGTTGATTTAACTACCTTCATTCGATTTTGTAAGAAGCAACAACGAAATGTATATCTCAAAATTTTTGTTACTGAGCTCACAGGTAATGAGCATACAACTAGAAAATATAGTAAAATAATGATATATTTTACAATTCTTTTGGATCATCGTTTTATTAAATACTTCTTGCTTGTATCACCTTGAAAATAACTGTACATCCATGGGCACTTACTTTCATTTCAATGGATTTGACAGCAAACAAGAAATTCAGTACGATTAAAATAGGAATAAGCTTCCCATTTTCACATTCTATGAAAAAAATTTTTTTTTACTATTTAAATGGTTTTAGAGTTTTTGATTATTCAGAAATAGACAATACTGGTAACCTAATTAAGTATTTACTTGTAGTTAAGTACACAACAAGAGCATTTTATATGGCAACGATTTAGGGCAAAATTAAGTATGCATTATCAAAACTTATTGTATTTTTTTTTTCTCTCATACCAAGACAAACTATAAACTTGTATCGTAATTTTTTTAGCCTATTTTGACCTAATTCACCATGTTTTCTCCCGATAATGATATATGTCAATATAATTTTTTTGCTAATTGTTTCTTGTTTATATAGTTAATTGTTCTTATACAATGATATTTTTGTAAATTTCAGCTCTCTCAGCCTAGCCGGCCTATTCGATAATCGATATTTTTACTGATGATGTGTTAATTATTAATCCGATTTTTATTTAATTCCAAACTTCTTCAAACCGCCAAAGCGTCCTGGACATAAAGCTAGCTAAGCAAACATATCCATCCAAAAACACGAAGCTCTTTGCAATATCTGTTGTAATATCAGATACATTTGAATTTGTGTATTTGAACATAAACTAGCTAATATTCGACGGTCTCAGAAGAACACAAACATAATATATCTGATTTAATATCAATTACTTTAATTATTATTTCAGACGCGAGAAGTGAGACTTAATAAAAAGAGACAAGAGAAGTGAGATCATAAATAGCTCGCATAGCCTATATTTTACTGAAGAATTTGCTTTTTGAAATTGATCTGCAAATTAAGATAATCAAAATCAGATTTTAAGTCAACATACATTTAACGATAATAAATACAAAAATTTGAATATAAATGATAATTTTTCACAATATTTAATTCACTAGGACAAAATTTCTATATATGTATTTTGTTTCATCATTTCAAAATACTAAACTTTGATTTTGTTACACATTGCAATCCGAACATTGAAAAAAAAATTTATTCGATTTTTATTGTAATATTTTTTTCAGTTTAATTTTATCATAATTTATATCGAATATGGACATCACAAACTATTAAGAACATCAATAAAACCTTTTATCGATGAATCGTTGTTGTTAATTCGATTGATCAAAGTTAGTCGGTAATCGTTTATTTGATAAAAAAAATATTGATCACAAAATTGAAAAAAATCTCATCGAATTATTTATGATATTAAATTGATATTATTTTTAATTATAATTTTTAATTTTTATTTATAATAAAAAAACAACAAAAATTAAAAAATAAAATGTCTTGTCAAGATCGTGCTAAACATTTTAAGATAAATAATATTTATTTAATCGTTTGGAATTTTAAAAAGGAGAAAAAATTAAATCGAATATCCATAAATGGATTTTATTAAATGTCATAGCGTGGAGGACAAAATGGAAATGCTCTTAAAAAGAAAAATATATCATATTTTATGTCAAAACAAATCAATTTTAATGTACAAGACATATTTGGTCATTAAGAGAATTATTAAGAGAATTGTCCTAATGGTTTTTCTGTTTTCGGTACCATTTAAGGCTAAAATTATTTTATAATGTCTGTATATATTTATTAATTGCCGGTTTCGTTATCTCGTATCCTGTTAATCAAAAGTAAAATCCTACGTTTTACACACGATCAGCTTCTTTCACGTTTGTCGAAACTATTGACAACAATAATAATACATTTTTTTAAAGATCTGTTTCACAAACTTCGATGAATCTGAAAGCTAAGGGACAAAATAATTGAATTTTTTTAAAATTATCCATGAACCAGTGATTTGATTTAGACTGAGATTCGTACGATTCCATCAGTAATGATTATCAATCAAGAAAGGCAAATACAGGCAAATATATTCTTGATCTTTTAAAATTACTTTCTTTAAAATGAGTAATTAAACAGTTTGAATCCTAAATTATCATATCCGTGTCTTGGAATTTAATTATAAGTTCTTCTTTCGTCTTTATATCAAAGTAAAAAAAATTCGGAAAACGGTTGACCCTAAAGGCCATCCCTGAAACTTCCCGCTAATTTCATACCTAAGCATTTAAAATTTAACATATTACAATGTTTTTGAGCTAAACATTTGGTTTTTGAGCTTTGATGTTAAAAAAACACTTGTTACCGAATATTTCGTTAACGATATCTCTCGAACCAATCAACTTTAGCCTTCTTGGCGGCGGTCGACGTGGTTTTTAAAGCTTTAATAATTATTCTATTTCATCAAAAACAATCCGAAATAAAATGTCGAAGTTATGTAAAAAAAAAAACACTTTTTTGAAATTTTTCGTTCACGATATCTCTCGAATGAATCAACCGATTTTATCGGATTGGCGGCGATCGACGTAGTTTATCAAGATTAAGAACTGATTAGTTTTTGGAGTTGATCGATAAAGCAAATTGTATTAAAAATCTAAGTTTGGTGAAGCCCTTTCGAATGGCAGCAACTGCGGTGAAATCGGTTGAGCCGTTATAAGGAGTTCACATACTTTCACAAACACGCATGCACACATAGTGATAAGCTCGCAGGGGTAGTCAGGGAAGCTTCCTGTAACTTCCAAACGTCGAGAAACCAATAACTTCCCGATTTTTGAAAATCTTCGATTTTCTTATGGGGGAGTTAAAAAAATAGTAGATATTATAGGACGTTGTAAGATGTAAAAATTTAAAAAATTACTTTTAATGAAGATAACTTAAGACCGAAAAGCGGTAGCAATCTGAAATTTTGATGGTATATGCTAGACCAAAAAAGTTAGTTTAAATTCGTAAGTGAGCAAAATCAGTTAGTTTGGTCCAATGAACCCATGACTTAATTTCTAAATTGCATTAGAGATAGAATAAGCTAAATTACATAATATATGATCATAATTCATATTTACTTAGTGTATTTTATAAATGTTAATAGTTATAAATAGATAAAAAACTAATAGTTATATATCGAGAAAAATGATCTCTATTAGCTCTCTTCACTGGTTTTATTTTAAATTTAGAAAAATACACTTTTGATTTAAATTAATGTTACCTTTTATTTATTTCTTACAATGGCTTAAGATAATATGATACCACAATTTTTTTTTAAACTTTATTAAAAAATGTCTATAAATGTCTCACTAAATCCTCATTCGATCAACACCTCACGTTGTACGAATATGCTGTCGTAATTAGCTATATGCTCGATACATCTTCAATGAACGAATTGTAATTTGAATATGAGATGCAAACATATATTTTTAACATTTCAATCATATATAACAATAATATAATATTTACATACCATTTTGTGTTATATTCTATTCAAATTTATTTATCCTCAATATCTTGAATACTCATAAAATATATTTACTTAAATACCTTTATTTCTGAAATGGATTTGCCGATTAAGTTGCAATTTGGGTAATAGGTAAAAAACAAAACATTTTTTACATGTATACAACATAAAATTCTATAGCAATAAGCTGATTTTATGTTTTAGATGTTTATTCATTCTGATTTTCGATTTTTCCTAAATATTGTTCTTAAAGGATACATTTTGACACACTAATGTAGACTTACTTATGCCAAGCATGCATACATACGATTTTATCAAAATCGGATAAGTGGTTCACGATTTGTCAACGTCAAAATGAAAAAAGGTAATTTTCGAGTACTTTATCCCCGGAAGGGTAATAAGATATGTTTTCTAAATAGGATCATCCTGACCATTTCCTCTCTTTTTTTTCCACAAATTAATAAATATTTATTCATTACAAAATAAGGTTTCATAATTTCAACATGTGCAAAAGTTAGAATTGGAATTATGCAAGGTTTCGTTTCATAGCAAATTGCACCAAAACCAAGATTTACAATAAGTGACTTGAATAGATATATCAGTCCACTAGGAAACAATTTGAGCCAATATTGATGGTAAAATATAAAATGATTACTATATTGATTATTATTAAGGATAGTAAGCATACTGCAGATGTGTCTAAGGTAGAGACAGAAGATAATAGGAATTTTGGTTGCATAAAAATAAATATGATATCTCGCACGAGTAAATATTTATATTATATAGGTTAGATTGTAGGTAACATTAAAAAAAAAAAAAAACTAATATTTGCCATTGTATGAAATGTCATAACCAGATATGTAGTATATATACTTTATATTATATACCATGTATTTATGACGTAGACTTGTAATTTAATTCGCCTTTTAGTGGAGAATTAACGTACACGTTTTAAAACCTTGTATTAGCGTAGAAAACCCTGTATCCGTTTTTTTTTTTGAAAGATTACGTCATCCATATTTTAGTGGTTAGAAGTTTATATGAAAATACCACTATATCTCTCTTCATCCATTGGATTTACTTTCCACTTGATAGAAATATAATAGAATGACAGATAGATAAAGTATTGTATTTAAAAATACATTGAAGTCGATAGATTTTCCGCAAAGAAATTGGAAGTAATTTTACCTAATGTGTGCATATCGTGGGAATTCCACCAAAATATGCTGAAGATTCTCTGGTAATCTCAATCCAAAAAAAGCGCTCATTATCGAAAGTTATAATGATTGTTTTTCCTTTCCGGTTATTGAGTGTCAACCTGAGTGTTAACTTGCTGAGGTGTCCAATAAGTTCCGAAATTCACCGCTTCGTTTAAGTTTTTTTAATATTTTTTATTTTACACTCTTAAGGTGTAAATTTTGGTATACTGTGGATCTCTTATTGTATGGTGTAGATAATTCGAATTTCATACGTTTTAAGTGTCAAAAGTTTAAACCTCCAGAATAATTTTAGTATTTTTTACACTTAAGTCCCATTAGCATGACTGTATGAATTTCAAAAAATATTTAATTCCATTTTTTACTATTTTTGTTGTAGACAATTACTACAAACCTTCAAGCATATGTATTGAAAATTATTCTTCTTAAAACTTATGCTATCCCTTAAGCTATGAATTTCTAGAAACGCTGAGTAAAAATTTTCAATATCGAATCAAGGATATTTGTACGAAATTTCAAGTAACATAAATTCTTTAAAAATATAACATTTAATTTAACACACTATATTTCAGCTCCTTAGATGGTAAATTTTGAATTAAATTTTTCATTATTTGTATTATAGAGCTTTTGTACAAGTTTCAAGAAAACGCATTAAACGAATACAAACTGTTTCCTTCGTTTTATGTCTCAAAGGTCTTTTTTCAAAATTCCATTCAAGTAGTGCTTACTTATATCATATATAAAACCCTCATTCGTGATTTTAGAATTGACGGAATTTGCCTTTTATATATATATATATATATATATATATATATTTATAATATATATATATATATATATATATATATTTATCAAATAAAAAAAAGGTGACTATCTGATTCTTCAACGCTTATTTTAAAGTATAAAATAAATTAATGTCTTGTAAAATGAATGTTTTAGATATACATAATAATTAATTCTGATAAACAACTCATAACATAAAATTTCAATCGAGTATTTATTGGTTTTAAATATGTATAAAAATTTAAATGTCCTATATTTTATTTTGTGAGTTTACATATATCAATAGATGCTAAATATTTTGAATATCCTCCATAATGCAAACAGAACAATGCCAGGTGGGTCAGGGGTTGCAATGAACCTAATTCTGCAACTGCTAAATAATCATTACGAAAAATCATTGATTATTATTTTCATTCATAATTAATAATTTATAAGTGTCGTATAAAAAAATTACTCACATTATACGCATACAAAATTGGAAATACATCGAATTTAAACTCCAGCAGTGTGAATAAAGTATTATAGTAATGAAATTTTTTACAAATAAAATTTTGAATAAAAAATTTATAAACACAATTTTGTTAATAGAAATCGATAAAAAAGTCCTCTTTATTTTATTATCATTCAAAATAAAATTAAAAATAATTTATTGATTTAGGTTTTGTTTGATAGCCGTATTATATTTAATGCCTGTATATATCTATATTTCTAAAAGTAGCTTGTAGTAGTAAGTTATACTAGAAGTTAGTTAATCATTCGTCGCGCGGTTCATTATAAGTAGTTTTGTCTGTTTATTTTTGTTATAAATAAAAATGCCGACGATATTTGACATAAAACTTGATGTTTTTTTTTTTTTCATGTATTTTACACAAAAAATATAACCAAATATAAAAATTCATTTGCCGTCCGTCGCCAAAATAGTCATTCATTGATTTTTATGCATGAAATTATATATAAATGTTTTTATCTTTGTTTAACTTTCTGATAGAAAGGTTATTATATTCATCTCCAAAAACTGAATACTATTTTTTGAGAAAACTTTTACTTTAAGAAAAAAAAAATAACAGCGCATATATGGCTGAATATCTGAAACCAAACGCAGACAATCTAACCAGTTCAATTAGAAATTTTTACTGATAGAGAATTTCTTATTGATCCAATCAATGAATTAACAAGAGTTAATCTCATAAGTCTTAATATATAAAATAAGTCAGGCTAGTTTGTCTATTAATAACTCAAGAACGGAAGGACCGATTTTCGAGATCAACTACTTACGTTCGCTGGACTTGTTTCTCCCCGAATAGCAAAAAACTATCAAACATTGACACAATTTCATAAAGAAAATTTATTTTTTGATATTTTTGTATGAAATGGTTTTTTGATGATATCTAGAGAAAAGATTGACTGCTCTCGGATTTTTAACAATACTTTATTAATGTATCTTATCTTGTTTTATTTGTAATACAATTAAAAAATCTTCATAAATTTCTTCGACATTAGCAAACTTTTAACTCGAAGGCTTTTTATATTTCTTTTGAGAGCAATGCGAGTACTGAGACATTTGTTTTCTCAGAATGAGAATTAAATCAAACAAAGTTCTTTTCAAATGGTAATTTCGATTTCTGTTACAGTAATTAGTCTCTGCAAACTTAAAACATTATACTGAAATAAACACGGTTCTTTTGAGTTCATAATTTCTGATTTAAATTTCGGGTTCGAATGCCACTTCTAACAGAACTTCTTTCATAAACCGTTGTGTTATAAAATAATTGAGCTTTTGTCTCTAAAGGAGATACGTATGGCAATTGAATTGTAAGAAAAACATCACGGTTTGATCTAATTACAACAAGGATTTTTAAAGAGCTTCCAAAATATGGAGTTATTATAATTCGGTTTATATTTAATGCAATCTTGAGACTAGTATACTTTCCTAGTCTTTGGAAAATTTCACAAATTATATAAATTCCAAATCTAGGAAAACCGAGTAACAAAGTAAAAAATCATATAGACCTATCAGTTTATTACCAACATTTTCAAAGCTCTTTGAATTCCATCCACATAATTAAATCCATATCATATCATTGTGGACAAAATGATCTTAAGTAAAGAACCATGACATTGGTCTGGAGTTTTGAGAGCTTCAAATACTTCCACAAATAAAGCAGATTACATCGTTGTAGACGCATACAGTAGTGGAATTTAGGTAATTTACGATAAAACTGACGTTACTCTGATTAAAAAGTAGTAGACTAAATTAATAAGAAAACATATAGTGGCACCTGTCTAACGTTTAACACTTTATATGTAATTGCCCAAAAACTTTATTTAACCAGTGATTGTTTATGGAGTAATTTGTTGCAATATTGAAGATTTGTTTAAGTAACGTTTAATACTTTATTGACTGAATATTAGCATTAAACCATTATGGATTCCATACCTTCAGGTAAATATATTATAACTAACGCATTAAAACATTTAAATTACTTACGACTGTAAAAATATGTTGTTTTAAACACAAGACTATAAGTACTTTATAAATTAATTTTTTGTCATTTTGCGAAAAAGTTTGTACTCATTCGCACTCAATTTGTTTTTTACACATATTTACAAACAATATTTCAGTAGCTTTCTAATAACACATAATTTGTTTGCGTGTAGTTACATCTCCTGATTCGTTAAAGTAATAGAAAAGCAATATATACACTTCATGTATTACTTGCATACACTTCATGTATTATGGGCCAACTTTAAGTTAAATTTTACTTGTGTGTGACAGTCTAATCCAAGGGTCTCCAAACTACGGCCCGCGGGCAGATTTTGTCCGGCCCGCGGAGTGCCTTTTAGAGAACATATTTTTTATAGCAAATTAAATTTAGTTTACTGAAGTATTCTAATTTTATGTTGAATAATTATTACTATGGTTTTGACCCTCGGAACTTACTGGAGTAATCAGTATGGCTCTAAGGCTGGAAAGTTTGGAGACCCCTGGTCTAATCAATTAAATACTTCGTCAATTATATTTGACAAACTGCCAACGATAGGAATCGAACCCATAACTTCCCAGTTAAAATAGCCAAATCCATAGACGTGTTGATATGCTTTATACTGAAAGCTACCCTTTTCACTTTTATCATCCTCAAAGCACGCCTAGTCAGTATTATTTTATAGGATTAAAATTATTTTGATATTGAAACAATTTTTTTATCAAAACAAAACATGAAGTTTTATTGTTAAACATTTATCTGTCGACAACTATATCTAACAGGTAGATTTACAATCGATGTTCGGTTATTTACTATATGATTTAGAAAATATATTTCGACTTATATAAACATGCCATAAGCTATAATATATACATGTTTCTGTATATTCATAGTGATTGAAATTTGATCAGGAAATTGAATTGTCATAAAAAAATATCACCAGTTTTCAAAATGTTTTTAAAAATTGTTATATTGAATAGTATATGGTTTTTTATTTTTGTTTGATTCCAAACATAGATATAGTTAAATTTAAAATTTTTAATTCGAATGTTTGAAACATAAAAAACTAATAATAATTTATACAGATAAATGAGGAATTTAAAGAGTTTAAAATTTTTTGTAAATATTACCTTTGTATTGACCTTATTTCATTTGCAACAAAAGTTTCATACATTTCTAGCCCGCGTTACAATATACCAGGGGTCAAAGATCATGAATATTATTTTTTGGCAAAGTTGGAAGAGTGGGATCTACTCTCTCTCTCTATATAAATAATGCGAATAACTTTTTGTCATATTATCAATATTACAACAATATGCGTATTTAAAGATATAGGAAGGCAATGCTTAGCAATATCAATTCTTTTTCAAAAGCTTTGTCTTTGATAGAACAAAAAAAATAATTAATTAGGTACTATAATTTACACAACCAATATATCCATGAATGTCAGACACATTCCCAATAAAAAAAAGCAATCTAAATAGCAAAGAAAAAAAAACACAGATAAATATTTGATGTGAATTTCAGAATTATTATTTATAACAAGTAACCCTCTAAAATTATGAAGTATATAAAATACATTTATGTAGAATTTTAGATAGAGGGGTAGTTTTTATATATATTATGATTATTATTATTTATTGTTTAGATGAATGAGAGGAGATGATGATGATGATCAAACAACATCGGATGTAGAAAACATCTTCTTTCTGGGTGATTAAATTCAATGAAGCATCAAACCATTAGATTAACCGGATCAATGGTTGACTATACGTATTTATATTTATTATAAAACAGTATTTACACATTCAAGGAACATTTTATTATTATACATACCGTCTACTGTTTAAATTTACAGCAATCATAAAAATATTATTACACAATCATTGAAATTGAAATTTAAGTTATTGGTTGGATAATTCCAGCTCAGATTACTAAATTTTTTGGTTAGTGATACACAGTTTAAGAGATAATTTATTGATCTTGAAAATAAAAAGTAGTTGGTTGGTTACAGATTAAGTACAAAAATATATCAAAAGTTACACTATTATTTAAACCAAAAGTTAGATTATTCAATAGTAGTCTACAAATTCACGTATATAATCACACAACTCGCACAAACACAGTCCTGCCAATTGAAGTTAGCAATCCAAAAACTGGGTAGTCATTTTCCTCAATCAAATTACAGATGTACATTTACCTTATGTGTTCATATCGTGGACATTCCACGAAAACATGCTGAAAATTTTGTGGTAATCTAAATCCACAAATTGAGCTTTCATTTTCCAAATTTTTTATGATTATCTTTTCTTTTCTGTTATTGAAGAACAGAGGTTTGGTTTTGCGAGTGTTGATAGTGACTCGTAGTAGGATGTTCATTTTAACTTTCATTTATATGCCTGTGATTCCGGTTACTGGAAAACTTAATATTCACCTCGATTTCGCAGATATAAAGTGAAAATAATATGTGGTGTAGTAGGTGTCCAACTAACACTTGGATAGTCCCGGGCCTGATAAATATTTGTAATGTTTTCAATACTTAATATCTTGTAATAAATTACGTTAAAGACATTTTTCTATTGAGATGCAAATGTAATTTCTACTACTGTAACATAGAAAAAATGCGTAAGTACAACAAACGTTGTTAAAATATTAAAGTTATTGAAACTGACAAACACACAAAATAAAAAACAATTCGCTTGTATTCATAGTAATTATAATAATCCAATGTGAACTATTATCAAACTGCGAAGTTCTTATAATAAGTGTTATTATATTAATGAATAATTCTTAAATGAAAATTTTAAAATTTTATTGTATTTAACTTTAGGCTACAAAATGTGTCAGTAACATTTAGGTTTGGGTATTTTATCATAAAATTAATCACATGTATCGTTAGCATGTAAACATAGTGGATATATTAATAGATCAAAATGAAAATTAGTGAAAAGAAAATAAATTATATATTACTAATTTTTTGATTTCCAATGCTATTTTATTTAATAATTTAATTTCAACATAATTCGAGTTTTTTCTATTGCCCAAACTTGGTTTTAAAACGAACACATCAAAGCGAATAAAATTTTACTGTTAACGGGCTAAGAAATGTTAAGTGATACTAAGAGAAATTGACACTAATGCTTTGATTTAACAAATAAATCTCAAGAGAGTTATTTTACAACCAAATTACTATACTGCAACTCTGTTTAATCCGATATACTGCTGGAGTCCCATAGCATTGATTATGGAAAGGATAACACTTTAACATACTTCATTGATTTCATCATTAGTCCCTTCAAAATAAAAGTATAATTTGAGAGAAAAAAATTCGCATTCACAATCAATTAACTGTTTTGTCTACATGACAAAATCTACGGAGTACTTATTGAAGCAAACTTGGCAGCCCTTTTTTTAACGATTCCCGAAAATTCAGAAACTCAGCCAATAGTACTTTTGTTATGTTATATTTCATAAAATGTAAGTGGATACTGCAAATTCTTATTTCTATTAATTTATTATATTATATTACTTTGGCCCTGAGTTATTAGCATAAGTCACCAATTCTACTGTCAGTTATTTGTTAGTTTATATGGCGGCATACAAAAATATCATCGAAACCTCAAAAATTTGATTAATTAAAATATATTTTTGGGGATTAATTACAACAAGCGTCATTTATTTTCTATTTCATTATATTTCTGAAATTTTCGAACCAATTCACTTTAAATCCCTATAAATAGTTTATTTTTAAGTACCTACAAATATCTATTTTATTATTTACATATTGTATACAACGTAAGCGCATCGGTCACTATAATATTATAATTTCTGTATGTTTCGAATTTCTAAAGGAAAATTTAAAAATCCGTCCAAATGCGTAATGTTTTTATTTAATGTAATATGGTATGAATGAGATAAGAGTAGAAGATAGTCATGTAGAATTTTGTCTTAGGCATTAGAGTTTGCAACTACACTTTCAAGAATTAAGAGTGTGAAATTAAAAACCGCAATATCAGTGTATGAGTGATGTATGTAATGAAAATAATATGAACGTATCCTCTTGAAGCGTCTCTTTTCTTAATCTCATACAAAACAAAAATCTTTTATGATGGATTGTTTGTTCCGGTTGTAGGTTAGAATCACGTCGAATATTCCAAAAAATTAAATCACATCCAGAATTCAATATGTATTTCTTTGTTATAATTGCTATAATCAACATAATTGCTATAAAAAAAAATTAAAAAAAAAAATGATTCTTGCATATTTCCAATTATTGACAGTGACGTTTAATAGATATGGTTATCTTTAACCATACAATTTATTAATCATAAAAAAATATGCATATTATAAGTTATCATCATATTCAAATCAATACAAAACTAGTTGACAATATAAGACAGTGATGATTTTACAAGAAGCAAATTTAAAACTAGTTAAACTTAATCAGTCAAGATATAAACTCATATCAAAGACTAAAACATAATTATACCCCGGATATATCTTCAAGGAAATGAATGCGCTTGAATAACTTCAAAAATCTATATTTTATATTATTTAAACTTAGAGCTTCGTATGACCTTGTTCTAGGTCAAATACTATTCATTTGATTCCGTTTATCTCTACATTATAAACAAAAAGAGAATACATATGCATTAATTTTCAGAAAATAATAAAAATAATTCACCATTCATTAATTTATGCAAATTATGTGGTTTCAAGTGTTTTAAAATTCAAATATGGCCAAGAATATTAACCAAAAATATATTTAAAAAAACTGTTAAGTGTGCGTATTATATAAATAAGGCAAGGGTTAGGAGACAAAAGCTTTATAAAAATAACTACATTTTATTATTTAATTTATTTTTGTATTGTTTCAATTAACTTAATCTTCATAGAGTAATTAGCAGGTTTACTATTTTACATATCAAAATATCACTAAATATAATACAGTAAATACTATAACAAAACTAAAAAATTAAAATTAATTCAAAACGAAGAATTTATAACCTCTTAAAGATTATTTTCGAACATTATTTTGATAATTATTATAGATTTTGAAAAACATGTTCAGTTCGACATGTTCGAGAACTTAAAGCGCTTCATTTAAAGTAATTAACAAAAGTAATCAAATTTCATATTTATAGGAGCTGTGTTTATTTTTTAAATTTAACATATTTTACGAAATACTTCATGTTAAAATTGTTTATTAGTAATATTGTCAATGGTTTAATTCATTTTATTTTTGATAAAATCGGTGAGTCGAATTGTTTATCAAAAATTGGCTATGGCACTAATTCTTTTAAAATTAGTTTTCAGTGTATATCGACCACAATAGCTTGTTTGCAAATTAGATATATGTTAATACAAAAATTATGTTAGTATGATAAAATATATATATATATATATATATATATATATATATATATATATATATATATATATATATATATATATATATATATATATATATATATATATATATCAGACACATGCCGAATATCCGTATTCGCATCCACAGATATCCGGAAGAAAAAAAAGATCCGTATCTGATATGCTTTCCTTTTTCAGTGGATCTAAAACTGACCTTTTTCCGTTTTAAGTTTCATAACGTATATTAATTTATTAATAAAAGTAGCAGTTAAATATTGTTAAATCCCGTTAAAATAGTGTTTATTTCCTAAAACTTATATATTTGGGAAAAAAACCCTTTTTATAATGAGGAAGGTGGTTGCTCTTATAACTACCAAATCATAATGTACTAATTAGTAATTACACTATCTGAATTCTATTATATATATTTTAAATTCTTTATTAATCATATCAAATAATACTGATGAGTGATATCACAAAACACAATAACATTTCATTCAATGAATAATCACATTAAATTCAAAAAATTATACCGATGGTTTCAGTTGAAAAGTTAAGATCCGTATCCGTTGACCGGCAGATCAAAATACCATCATCGATGGACACGAAACGAAAATTGGTCACGAACTTCCTAAACCTATATATAGTTTTTAGGAACCAAATTGTACTTTTTTATTAAATCAGAAAACAATTCATCAAAACTGGAAAGTTAAAAAGCTTTTTGTCCAAACTATTTTACATCGATTATTCATGTGAATAAATTTGAATTACCTCCTCAAACATCAAGTTTCTATGTCAAAAATTATTACTTAATCAATTAATACAAAAAAAAAAAAAAATTCAATATAGTTACATTTTCAGAAACGGTCTCCTAAAACCGGAATAGAAATACTTAAAATTATTTTTTTATTTATTTTATATAAACCGGACGTTGTGCAGTACGGCGCTATGCCATTTATATGGTATATGTATGTATGTATGTATATGATTGCGTTGTTGAAAGCGTCGTTATTGCGTCAATGCCTTTTCCTGTTTTTACACCCTTCAAACTATACATAACATTATACATATTCACAATATTATATAGTTAAAATTTCAACGAATATAAATCATTAAACAATTATTATACAAAGTTCCTGTAAGGCATTAAATAGATACATTGTAGATGGATGTGATACAATACAGCCTTATTATATTTTATTGTGATCGAAGGGATTGTCAGTGAGTGATTATTATTCGAATAATGTGGGGGGATGGATGATATCATATAAATGATTACTTATGAAGAATTTTTAATAGAAATTATTTATTTGGTTTCCGACATTGATTGTAGGAAGAACAACAATGATTCGAATTTGAATTAATGTATATAACATTTTTATCTTGTAAATTATTAGATAAAAATGGAGAAAACTATTTCAAAAATTGTAGAATTTTTGATTTTTCTAAAGTGATAAATTTATGGTTAACAATTTGGATACTTTCAATAAAAACCAAATATCCATAGAGGTAGTACTTTTTGAAGTCTACGTAGATTCTTAATGCGGGTACATTAGAGAGTAGTGAATATTAAGCTACTAGCTACGTCTAGATAATCAAACTATACAGATTTACGGAACTTAAGTATATTTGATGAAAAATTTTCGATAAAGCATTCATACAGTTTCATAATTTAGATATATTAATTCGGGGTATATATTTTAAATTCATTTTTATTATTTTTTTTGTAAAATAAACTATGCCAATAAATAGTGACATTTCATGAAAAGGATATGGTGCTGTAAACGTAGCTGTGGCAGCCGATTAGCTGATGATTGTTTTCCATCAATAATGGCATACATTTACAATGTTATTAACATCCATCATTTTCTCCTAAAAATTATTCGTTTTAGGAGACTTGTAATTGGAAAACCTTTTATAAATTATTTTTATTTGTTATTATTATAATATTATATTTTACCTATATAACTTTGTTTTCGAATTTTTTGATAAAAGTTGTGATTAAATAAAATGAAAAATATGTATAGTTGATAACAATTCAGTGAATTTTTTTCCACGAATTATATTAAAAAATATAAATTATAATTCTATAATATACTATCCAATATATTCGGCGTACTTATTATATGTATACTTGCTATGTTTATGAAAGAAAAATATTATTTCGTAGGAGTAAGGAAAAAAAAATAGCGATGACTGTGGCAGCAGAGTATATAGTAAAGAGTAGTTATATGAACTAAATAAAATATTTTTTTATTATAATGTGTAATGACTCGGAATGGAGTGTGTCAACACACACTCGTGTACGGTTTACTACACAAGTCATTTCCATTCAAAAAATAAAAATAAAATATCTTACTGAAACTACATACACTACATATTTTATTTAATAAAATAAATATTTTTTGAATCTTTTAATATAATTTATGATCATATGAAAAATATTATTTATGTTTGGATATGTGTTTATAGGATTCAAAATCACAAAAAGAATATAATAAAAACTCATAGCCACAATAATTATTGATCAATGAATTTGACACATTCAAATATTCAGTGTTATCTATTGTAGGGCGTTATATTTAACTTTTGGTGTTTTTTTTTCTTTTTGGATATTGAGCTTGACGATAGATATTAAATCATGGGCTAAAATAATCGACCATACCAACAACTAATTATTTTTAGGCAAAAATATAATCAAACTATAAGTGTGTTTCAATAGATAGTAGACTCTACCCATCCGCTTTGTTTGATCGACAACAAATTTTCTCACATTTATAATATAATATTGCCTGCATAAAGTTAATCCAAATTTATACCATGGGAAATTTTTTGTTCCTATGAGTGGAGCTAAAGTGTCTATCGTCGATCAAGCTCAGTTTCACGCTACCATATGTAGACCTCTTTATGAAAAAAATATATTTTATATATGAGTCATATATTTAATAAAAAATAAATACGTATTTTGAGTATAAACTAGTAATCATCATTATGAATCAGCTAAGCATAATTACACTCCCAGGAGATGTAACTCATTGCTAGTATGTTGACGGTATAAGTATCTTTCCGATTCCACAACCAACCAGCAACATTCACGTATTCATTGTTTGACCAAAGATATTGCAGTATTTTGAAAGGTAAAAAACTTAAAACAAACATTAGAATTACAAAACTAAAAAAAAATAATTATGAAATTAAATATTTTTAATTACAAATTTCGATTTAATAATTAATTTTTAATTATAGAATATTTATTAAATAGGAATTTGGAACAGGTCCTTTATCATTGCTGAAATGCATACTACCATAAATAAGTAAACCATTGGTCCCGCCACTTTCAAACTTAAAGTAATAGTCGAATGACTGGTATGTAAAATAAATTACATTTTTATAATTTTTAAAATAATGTTTTTATTTAAAAACAGTAGCATTAATTATCTTTAACATGTGATACATAATTTACACTTATCAACAAAAAAAAAATTGTTAAATAAACCGATAAATTTGTGTATTCACAGCAGTAGTTTTAACACTTTTATTCAAAAAAATACAAACACATTGTATTCATTTACGGTCAGTTGATTAAAAACGAGATCCATTTCATTAGTAATTGAATTAACAAATTATAACATTTATAGATAAAACTGTACGTTTGATTCTCACATTACCAGTAGATTTTGGCTAAAAACGTAATATAGTAGAAACTTCTTCATAGCATCGATGTCAAAAGGTAAAATCATTTTTTAGTTCAAAATTAGTGGATGCTTAAAAACAACCACTGGTAGTTTAGTTACTTTAGAATCATGTGCGATAAGGTTGAGCACACTATACAAAAACAAACTTCTACGTAAAATAAAAAAGAAAAACAATTTAAAAGCATTAATTAGAAAAAAAAAAAATTGAACAAATATATTGCCACCGTATTATATCGTAAAGTCTCTCATTTTTAATGGTAGACATCAATCACACGACAAACAACGATCAGGTTACAGGATTAAACAGAATAAAAGTTTATAATTAGAATTGCTGTTTACAATTCCTTTTTTTTAAACAATTTTTTGCACGCTTTGTATATTCTGCAGCTCTATAACAAAATTGGAAACTTAAAAAGTTCTAAAGATCACTTTGGAAATTTATATGAAAAACAAAATACGTATCTAAATGTAATATATTATATAAGCATTTCAACACTAACAAAGATAATTATTAAAATATACTACTTATGCTTGTATTTATAATTATTTACATTGTTATACAAAAAGAAAGAATCTAAACAGTTAATGGAAAAAGTTTCAAACAAATACTGATTGTATTTTTACTCTGCTTTTATCTCTAACGGCTTAAATGTTACTTAAGCCTGCTTTCAATATTTCATTTCGCACAGTTTTTGTGTTATGATGATTACGGACTAATTAGGCGAATAAATGGATAACGATTCCTAAATTTTGTTAACGCCTTCAATATTTTCAAGCATTAGAAACATTAAATTGAATTTCAATATTTTGATGGAAGGGCAGTTACCATATATATGCATATAGTAGTAGTTCCAAACTACATTTTTCACGTAAAACGTACTTCTAATTATTCAGAACGGCGCTATAATCACTTCTATTTTATAAGTGTGAAACCGTATAAGCCCCGAAGAACATCGTAGTGTTCACCAGCTTAAGGTATCATTAAAGGACACAAAGTATTCTTAACTTGACTGCTCTTGACTATAATGCGTTACAAATTTCTCACATAAATTTATCTGTGAATTAATTTTTATTAGAAACTCTTTCTAATAATAATACTACGTATTGCTTATTTCGTGCAGCATACATTGTTCAAAATCTAATGACCAATAATATATGATGTAATTTCTGTTACACATTGTAACATCTACAGAATCCAATATATTAACTAATTTTTGAAAAGAGTACAAAAACGTAGTAAAAAAAAAACTTTGTTATAGAATAGTAAAAAAGTCCATTAATCAAGTTAGTGATTTGTAGACGCATACATAATCTCATAGAGAGACAGAAATAACATAATATGAATTTAAAGTGAGATAAACAATAATACCAAAACAGAAATCGTATCGAAGGATAATAAGTAATTTAAAAGACGAATTTGAAAATAATTATATGCTAAATAGGTATAAAATACGTTGATGTATTTTTTTTCATCTAGTTCGATTTTGCTTTTTAATTTAAATAAGTTTATTTAGGATGGAATAAGGTATATTTGGATATCAATTTCTTTTCGTATAAATAGTGCCAATTTTTCTTCACCGTTAGATTATTGTAAGCAAGTCAGAAAAATAAATTTCAAGTAGGTCTAATTATTACGCATAAAAAATATTTTATTAAAATGTCAGCAATTTAAGGTTGGTTATTATTATATAATAAGATTATTATTACGATATTATTTTACCAACTTGATATGTAATTTTTACAATGACCAAAAAAAAGGCTAATGATATGACATTTAAAAAATTTTATTTTATAACAAAAATAAATATTACTTAATTTTTTTTAATTTGAGGCTTTATTACAACAAAACCATTACATACATTAAGTTTCAAAGAATTGTCCATCGTTAGCTACCACTTTGGCCCTCTCGGGCAGCAAGCGAATCCCGTAGTGAAAAAATTATTCATCTTTCGATAAGATCCATGAGTCGATCCAATTTTTCACTTCTTCATACTTGCTGAAGTGCTGGTCAGCCAGGTCGTATGCCATTGAGCGAAATAGTTAGAAAATCCGACGAAGCAACATCTGGAGAATATGGCGGGTGAGGTAAAACTTTCCATTTTAACGTTTCGAGATATTTTTTCACCACTTTGGCAACGTCAGGTCTAGCATTATCATGCTGTTAAATCACTTTATCGTGTCTCTCGTTGTACGCTCATCTGTGATGGTTTCAGAAGCTCATAATAAATTACGCCAAACTGGTCTCATCAAACGCCGTCCACCACTCTGACGGTCTTCGACAATAAAATCACCGCTCTTAAAACGTTGGAACCATTCCCGACACGTTCTGTCACTAATAGCCGTTTTACCATAAGTATCTATGATAATCCGGTGAGCCTCAGCCAAGGACTTTTTCATATTGAAACAAAAAAGCAATACTTCCCGTAAATGACGAGAATTCGGGTTAAATTCGGACATATTTAATGAAAATTTTATTATGATGCAAACACAATTTAAGTTATATCAAAGTAGGATTATATTTACAAATGTCAAAACAAAGTGTTCGACATCTGTGATTAATATATTTCAACTACTACTGCCATTTTTGGAAAACGGCGTAAGCAAAGTGGTAGACCGTAAAAAAAATTTAAAAAAAGCGAACATCGTTTTAAAAACGAACTAACAAAGTAAAAGATGTGTCGCAAACTCGCTGTTTATACAGAAAAATAAAAATTCCAATGCAGTCGGGAGATCCGTGAAACTCAGGTATACTATTACATTATATTGGTAATAATTTTCAATTGATAAAATTGATTAATACGTATATTCATGAAATTTAGCTGTCAAAACATATAATCTCAAATTACTTAATTCCTAATTACCTAAAACAAAATATTGGAAAAAGCCAAGTTGTAGTATTGTTATTTGGACTATATCACAATACTATTCTATATACTTTGATTTATAAATAATGTGTAGATTACAGCGTTTTATGGTTTATTTTTATACTAAATCGAACTATTTAGTATAATTATATTATTCGTATAGAAAATGGGATGGTAGACTATATTAAGTCAAACAATGTAACCGTTAGAACCTTCCTTATATAATTTCACCAATGTAGACGTTGTTGGTGAAATTAGATAAGGAAGGAAAATACGGCATGAAATGTTTAATAAACTACATAATTTAAGCGAATGTTTAAAGTTGAGTAGTAGTAAAACAGCTCTAAATGTATATATCAATGCTTTTAATTTGACTTTACGATACGAAAAACACGAGCAAATAGATTGTGTTGACAAGTTGTTAGTACCAGTTTTGACTATATATATTTATTATAGTGTGATTTATCATTCTTGGTATAAAAGGAGTAAAAAGAAGACTAAATATATAGGTGAATAATTTATAATAATTCCGATAAATTTTATATATCTTCTACTTTTGTCATCATTTGTGATCTGAAATTATGATCTCAAACAATTTCAGCGCAAGTATCATAAATGATAGGACGTAATAAATTGAATTGGGTGTAATAATTTGTGCTACAAGCAATATTTAGCATGAAGTTTCTTTCCTCATACTCATGTAGCACATTAGATAGCACGGTGCTATCTAATTGGACTTCAAAAATCACAATTATAAATCTATAAATCAACGATTTATTCTTGCTATTTACATAAAAAAATATAAATAAATCAAAATGTTCTAATTATTTAATTAATTGATACACACATACATGTGTGTTTTGGCATTTTCGCAATAGGGCACCTTAGAGGGATAGAGCAAATATTCGTACTATGTGACCTACAAAAAACAATTCGAATTCAACAAAATCTATTGGATTGATGTTATCGGGATGAACTATCAGGGGCAACACATCCTTTCATTTTGATTATTAATGAATGATCAATTGATAAATTCATTTAAAACAATGTACCTTGTTTATTTTAATTATCACTATCCTTTCAGATTAATTTTATTATCATTTTAAGAACAACACCTATTATTCGAAGATTTAAAGCAGTAAAATGACAATTTTCTGGGCAGTAAGACGGATTTTAATGCGATTTGGTTCGTTGGAATCGTAACCTAGTGTAATTATGTAAAAATCCAAAAATTAAATTTGTGCAAAAGATAAAATGCATTTCAGAAGTGCATTTTGAAGTAATCAATTATTAAAAATGTGATACTTAGTAAATAATAATGAAATTGTGTCGAATTTTGTTACTTGGACGTTTTCGAGGTCGCTGAACACGAAAACGAGATCAGCGAAAACCTTGGAATACCTGTTGCGTGTAGAGGATGTTCTAAACGTCTTCTTCTGGAGTATCATTACAATTTATCATATAATTGAGCCAAACCAGTTGGTCTGGGGTTTTTTACGTCGAATATGAGATCGCCGAAGAAGTAAAATTTGTCTGCAGTGGGTGTTATTAACGTCTTCTTCAGGAATATTATATCAATTTATCATATAATTGGTCTAAATCAATTACTTAGGGGTTTTTGAGGTCGCTGAATAAAAATACGAGATCGACAAGAAAGCCTACGAATTACCTGGTGACTCCACTGGGTGTTCTAAACATCTTTCTCTGGGTTATCAGTTACTCTATATTTGCAAGGTCGAATTGTGATAATACTCCAAAACAAGTTGACAAATACCAGCTGCAAGCATCAGATATTTTGTAAGTTTTCGCCGATCTCGTATTCATGTTCAATAACCTCGAAAAAGTCTATATAACGGGCTGAGTCCAATTATATGATAAACTGCCATAATAATCTAGAAGAAGACTTTAAAATACCCGCTGCAGATACCAGGTAATAAGCAAGCTCTCGTCGATATCATATACTTACCACCATTATTTACCAAATTTGATGTTTTTAATAATTGTGTACTTCAAAAAGCACTTCTGAAATGTATTTTTCGTATGCGTAAATACAATTTGGTATTTTTACATATTGAAATTTGGTAACAAGGTTTCAAGAGCCAACGCACAAAACGGCATTAAAATCCGTCTCACTGCACAAAAAATTTGCAGTAAGGCTTATTTTTGTGGTTCATTTCTGCAACGATATTGATTAAAAACAAATTATTTATTTAGTTATCAAGGCAATAATTAGTTATCAATTTGTTTAGTTATTAATTAAGCATATAATGTATAAAATATAACAGAGTAAGTATATTAATTTCACTCTAGTTGGTAACGCTTGAAAATATTAAAGCCAATAACGATGCCATCAAGATATCTCAAAAATGAAAAGAGTTTCAGAAATCTGAGTCTATAACCCAACTTTTAAAACATAAAATAATAAAAAAAGCTTGAATAATGTTTGTTTTTTTAAATCAAAAATTTTTCGTAAACTGTTTAGATTCGCCACAATTTTCTAAAATCAAGCGAATAAGCACATCAATTTTCAAAGCATATTATTATAATATATGTATTCATAATTGTATAGACTGCAAATTTAGAGTATTTTATGAATGCTAATCTTTAAAAACAGATTTAACGTAGATACTTACCAATATGTCCAGTATCTACATAATTAACACTGTTAGTTGTTATTTTCACTTGTTATTTTAAATAATTCGATTAAATATGAAGAATCAAAGTCCTACAATTTTTGACTATTTTTTGTCAGGCAAATGAAGATTGTTTTATCGTTCGTCCAATGTATAGGACGTGTCAGTTTCTCAAGATATAATAAGGGTCCAACTTCTTTCACCTAAACGTAAACTTTTAAGACTGCCACAGAGACTAATATTGGGTTATTGAATCCTCCATATGCGGGGATATGTTATCAAATACATATACCATTTTTGTAATTCGTTTTATGTCATGTCTCCTCCGTAAAGTAAGAATAATTCACAAAATGCACTTCGTTATTAAAAAAAAACCTACTTCTTGCATGAATGAATCATCCAGTACAATACACAAATCAAATATGTAGTATAAATGGTGATCTATCTATCTACAATGTATATGTATATATGAATTTATGTATGTATGTATGTACCTATGCATGTATGTATACCAGCTTACAAGATATATAGTTAGTTAAATATTATCCCGTATTCTGTGTGTATTGTGTAAAAGTTGTCAAAACCAGATGATCCACTGTTCGCCTGGTTTTAGAGCTGGAACATTTACTACACTCTTATACCGTGTATACTATACACACATGTAGGGAATTGTCGCTTCTCTTGTACTATTATAGTCCTTCCTTGAGCTCACTACACCAGTATTGTGACTTTATCTACCTTAGAAAATATATTTCAAAAAAAATGTACCGCTTCTTATAAGTACGATGAGCAGATTTTCTTATAGCGTACCACCCTGATTTTAAATTTCATTCGACCTTTTCTTTTAGCTTGAGATACGAAACCTTAAAAAATCTTTAATTTATACAATCTAACGTCACGAATTTTTAGTAATTTCTACATAGCTCTTATAACAATTTCTGTATAGAGTTTCACGTTTCTAGAATCTGATGATAAATCTTTAATTATGAGTTGAGCCATTTATGTTTTGAAATTGAAGAGAACGATAAGTATTATAATCTTTAATTAAAATATTGAAAACTATTTTATGTAAGTTATGTATGTTTAAAATGGTGTTCGATGTTAGGTAAATGCTGTTAGGGCATTGTTATTCATAGCGTCTGTTTGTTTGAAGATATTATCCGAGTATCACGAAAATACAATCAGGCATTATTATCCAAAGGTGAATTTTATAAAAATTATGATCATGTTTTTTAGTTATAAGTCCCGCCATCTTTTTTCATTCTCACTTAAATTTAATAATTTACTTAAAAATCATTCTGCCCTTGATTGCAGACTAATGAAAACTAATTTAAGAAAATGTAGTGAAGAATAAACATAAACGTAAGTTTTCGAAGTTTATCCCCTAAACAATAAAATTCTGTTTCTGTCCAACAGACCAATTTTTAAATTCAACCATTCCTTTCACGTTCCTTGATAAAACAGCTTTTGAAAGTTGGTATAAAGATACCAAATTCAATCTTGAGAAAGAGTAAAGGCAATATTTAAGAACATGTATAACTTTATTTTTTTAGACGTATTTAAGGTGGATTATTGACAGAAAACTGTATTCGAAAAATAAATAGATAATAAAAATAAAGTATTTTTTTCTTATCTTTTTTTATTGCCTTGTACAAAAGATGAAAATTCATTCAGTTATAACATGTAATTACGCATCGAATTAATGTGGTTCCACGATATCGTTCATCACACGCACAAAGCTAAACGTTTGTTATGGGTGCTAGTGAAACGCGAAGATATGCCAAAATTCGGGATTTATAAAACTACAATTACAAGAACCTCTCACCGGGAAGTTAAAATAATTATTTTCTGTTAAAATGGTACAATATCTACAAATTTAACAATTTTACAAAAATAAACAGTAAGTGTTTTATCTTGTTATTGAAGTTTCAATAATTTTACTATTGCCAGAAATATTACCTCTGTGTTCTCAATCAAGTCTCTTTTTCGTTTAAGCAGTACATGATTATCCCGTTATACAATTAGCCAAATCTAAAATTAAAAAATTTACTACACATTGTGTAATAAATTTTTTATAAAAATATTGTTGATATGCCGTCGTCGAAAACAAAACCAAATTAAAAAAAATTTCGTCTTCAATTCAATTTATTTGAATTAACGTGTACTAAAAGTTAAATAGTGGATGTGTGTCTACAGAAAACACACGTTCAAAACAGATATATAGACATTTGGGCTACATTATAATTATTATTATTATTATCAAGCATATAATTATTTGGGCGGACTACATTTGGACTTCTGCAAGTGTAGTGTATGTTCTCCGCCCTAAAATACTAGTAGCATCAGTTTTTTTTGTTTTTTTTTATATTATATTTTTCATATTATTAGCGTAAGATATTTTGTTCTTTCCATCATGAAATGAAAAAGATTTATTGCCTACAGATTGAGAGGCGGTTTAAATTGAAGCCTATTAACACGTTTATCTAAAACTAAAGAATAAATAATTATGTATTTTATTTTTAGTTAAGTATAATGTTTCAACTTGGATGCCAAATTTAATATAAACAAAAGTGAATAAAATTACAAGTTTATTTACTCAAAATATGAGTATGATTTTACAATTTATAGTTATAAACATATATAAAATACACTAAATACATAGTAGATGGATACATCATAAAACATTTATTATTTATCAAGTGTATTATAATGAGGTATATGTTAATTAAAACTTGAACTGCGGCGACACAAAAGCTTGAACAGTTGGAAAAAACGGTTCAACAAAAGTTGTTTATTTTTAAGAGATAAAAATTATTTTATTATAAAGTATCTTCACTCCATTTTGATCCAAGAGATGAGCTACGATCCGAATTGACCGAAATTGGAATAATTTGGCGATTCTATGAACAACTATAGCTATAGTTTTGTCTTCAATTTTCCTATTGTTACTAATTTTAGACTAAATTAATAACCATGCCAAGTATAAAAATGTGTAATTATTAACAATGATTAGTCCGCATTTTTAAAGATTCATTCAATAGAACGTTGCATATTTTGCAATGTTGCAACTGCTATATTTTTTATAATGTACGTTAAAAGTTAACTTTCGTTGCAATGACTATAAAATATGGTATGGCCACTGACAATTTATTGATATTCATTGTCCAAATCATATAACATTCGATGCAAACTTAACAATTTTATATCCTGAATATTAAAGAATAATTACATTGGTCTACTATTGAATATTTCCTGTGATTTCCATACAACACTGAAAATTTAAAAAAGTATTTCCTCTACTTCCAAGGTCCATATATGAGAAGAATTAAATTTTTCAGAAACATTTAGATGTCCGAATAAAGTAATTTAGAATACGTTCGTTACTCATTTGTAACCAATTTAGACCACCGTTTTTAAACCGCATACATGTTTGATGTTTGTAGTTTGATGTCAAAGATAAATTTATTTAAAACCTACCTTTATAAATTCAAAAAAATTTCGAATTGTTGCATTGGAATGCGAATAGAAGATTTTAGATAAGTGGAAGAGCTAAGACTTTTATCTATATCTCTTAGCTCATTAGATTAGTTCTATTTTATAGATTCAGTTCAACGTATAATATAAGCACATAGAAATCCAATGATACAGAAGTAGAAATCTATTTTATTAAATCTGTTGCCAAGACTAATGCACGAACAAGAACACCAAATTTTTCTATTAGATTATTCTGGTAGCACTGAATAATGAGAGGTGGATCATCGAATCTCTTTCTTCATCATTTTTCATGGCCTAAAGGGCTTTACCTTTCAGAATATTTCATATTTCCTATCAAGTACATGTAGAAATTTATGGTAAAACAATTTCGAAATTTATAAATTTTTCGTATTAAAAATTTCAAACGTTTAAATTATTTTAACTTCAATGTTTTGAAATAAATATGACAGTAGCTATTATTCGATCGTGCGTATACAATGATTGAATACCTTGGTATATATAGTTATAAATAGGATAAATGGATATTCATATGTATATCTGGATTAGACAGATTTCATCATCAGAAGAACAAACCCCTATATTAAAATACAATATACATAGTTTCAATATATTTATGTTATACTTCATATATATATTATGATATATTAAATAATCATCTCTCATATGTAACACACAAGGGCTGACTATGGAGGGGTGTGAAAGATGATAGTAAATATAAATCCTGTATGTGATTTAGTCAACCCCTCATCATCATTTCTAAATCAAAACAGAACTTTTAATAGCAATATCTAACACTATTTACAAAATTTGAATTCACGAAATTCAGTGTGTCGAAACATTTGATTACTGAAAAGTATAAGGAAAATAAATTGGTAAAATTTATTGTTTTATATATATTATAATTGAAATTTCTTATTTTAACATAATTAGGAAGTAGATTCAAGCAAACAATATACTAGAAATCTTCAAGACTTTGAATATAAAGCATTAAATTTATTCCTTGTAGGCTTTCAATAACTTAATAAGAAACTGATATTTTTTAGAATAATTTTATATATTTTGAAATTCTTTACAAAAAAAATTTTTTTTCTGACTCTAACCCTATTGCTCTAATTCAATTTTCACCATTTTCCTCACCGATGTATAAAATGTGATAACGTGCTGGGCTAATTTCGGCCATTACATAATTCTCATAATGAGATTATTATGATCCAGTAATGAAAGAATTTACAGCCTTAGAGAAAGAAATTTTCTCAAGCCCCGCTCACGAGCTCCAAATTTTCAACGTTTTTTAAGAGGCATGACACAGTATCTTTATTATGCATCTATTAATAACTTTTGGTGGATGCATCAAAATATTTGGCTGATACAAAAATCTTCAAATTCTGATGTGACCGCCCCTAAGGTATCAATCTTCTTACCATTCATTTACTTGAGTATATATAAAGAAAAACAGACGAGCATAGTTTTACCTTTTTTTAACTTACACCGATTTAATTATTTTGATATATAATTATTTTAATATCAATTATGTGAAAAACGATTATAATTAATAATTCGATTATTATTACTATTAATTATAATATTTGATAATAATTTAGTATTATATACAGAGTGTAACAGATAGGTATAAATAATATTTCATCAGTCAAATTTAGGCAATGCGCCACCCTAGGTCCCGTGTAATGTAGTGCTTTTTTTGATAACATTATATATTTCTTGTTAACACGAAATATGTTGAACTTATTTTTAATTTATAATGAAATATATATGAGATATTCATATATTCACGACCAAACATAAAAAAATTTTATTCTTCTTGGTATTTTTAGTTTCTAAAATTACTAGATTTCAAAAGTTTTATGCCCCTAAAACAGTGCCGCGTTAGGTCCGAGCCTCACTTAACCAATTAAAATATAAACCAATTAACCGATAACATTCAATCAAATAAGTATAAAGATATTATAACGATATTAAATTAAAACGTAGTCCTTGCAGTTATCAACTTTGTACTGTGAAAATTCTTGGATATAAGTGGGATTATCTAAATAGTATATAAAAAACATTTCAAATACAAGTTGTTTGTTTTAAGGAAACTTTTGTCGTTTTGAAGCATTCCTCCTATCTCTTATAGTTTAAAAGATCCAATTCCCCAATTTTGCTACTTCATAGACTTTTATTTTTAGAATTTTTTTTTTTAAATATATTATTTAAGGTCGCTTTTCAACTATAAGGTTATTAGAGACCCCAAAGAATTTTACAATAATATATTTAAAAAATCCTATCTAGAAATTGCAATCCGCAAGACCAACAAAGTGTAAAAAAATAATTCGAATGCGAAATCAACTCAATTATGATTTAAAAAACAGAAAACAATAAAATAAATACAAATAAATTCGCAAATTAAAAAAACAATTAAAATTTCCAAAAAAGTAACTGTTGATTGTTGAGAACTTAAGTTTATGAAATACTGTATTATATTTTTTTTTTGTAATATTGATTAATAGACAAGTATTCTACTCCTGTTGCTAGACTTTCTAATTCCTAATCTTGTAACAGTGAGGTAATTTGCAAAAATATGCAATTATCGAATCTGGTAAGTGTATATTGATGCCGGATCCTGCAGATTACTGGAAACATGATGGTGTTATTGAGCAGTAAGGTATGATCAATAGTGTGTATTAACAATGTTAAATATCATATTTGATGACATCATACCTTACTGGCCACTAACACCACCAGTGTCTCAAAACATAGACACTAAAAAGATTTAAATTATTTTAATAAGCTTTTAAATTTTTTTTAGGATTGAAAACCCGTCACTGACCGATACCATACCGCAAATAGGACTCACTAAAAGAATATATAGGTTGAGTAATTTCTCAGGGACTAAGATAAGGACTATTAAATTCCTGTTCATATGTTTTATTTGTATATTTATATTTTGTTTGTGATTTTTCCAATTCCAGTTTTTGTCAACAATTACATTCAGAACCTTGAGTTTATTCCTCCATATGATCCAAATTTGATGTGTTGTGTTTTTTCAATGTTTAACTAAAGCTCGTTATCAATAAGTCATGTAGACACAGTAAGTAGTGATTTATCCACCGATAAGGGCAAGTCTATACCTTTATACGGGGGATCCATGGCAGCAGCAAAGCATGAAGCTGTATGTTATATAAAGCAAAGGGCCAATGGTAGATCTCGCGACACACCTACGATTACTCTTTTTATTCCTCATTAACGTGAGGACGATTACTCTTTTATATAATTCATTAACGTGACTTTTGTTACATTCTGTACGTAAATATAATTATACAATTTCTATGTACAATATTATGATATTGGTGCATAGCTGGTGGCTAAATTAATGAAATTCGATCTAGTATTAAAGCATTAAACTACAAATAACTTGATCGCTACCCATCCACTGTTATAATAATAACAATTATAATAATAATTATAATTATAATTAATAATTCTAGATATATTAATAATTAGTTTGCAACTAAATTGATTTGAAATTATAATGTGGATGTGTGGTATGGTTCAATAATTATTAATTACTATTGCTATGTATTTTAGGTTAGGTCCGTATATACATTTAGCTATCTACAGGTTGTTAATTATTATGATTATAATTAGGGCAGCCATAATTTATATAACTGGGAGATTTGATTAACGTGGTTTAAATTTTATATATCAAATAATATGTGTTCAAAATAATTTACAACCCAAATTTTTTCGCTCCTAAAATTTTAAAATAGAAAATATTTTATTATTTCGTCAACCCCACAAGTAGCTGGTTGATTTTTAAGAAAAGCGAAATGAAAGATTTAATAATCATTTTTTCACAAGCCCAATTATCGATTTCCATAATTAAAATAAAGGAAAGAATAATTATCGATTTCGGTAACAAAATGAAAACAGGATTTCAAAAATTTATATTTTTTATGTAAAAAAAAAAAAGCATTAAAAATAAAGGTATAAATTATTCGTCCTGGATAGACTCCAAAATTACTGATTCAATTTTAACGGAATTTTCATAAATGTGTAATTTAATTCTGGATAAATTCTTTCTTTTTTTATTGCAAAATTCATTTTTTGATTGTATATAAGCTTGCGATCGCCTTAAGGCCGATAATTAATTATTTTATGAATTTCCATGACAGCAAACAATATTTCATTTATGTCATTTATGTGAAAATCAAATTACGTTCAATTAAAAAAAAAAATTTTCATTTGAAAATATATATTAAAAAGAATATACTGATACATATGAATTTGTTTCGTAAAAATTATTCATACTGATATCTTTGATTGTGTTAAAAGATTTTCTGCTTTAAAGTGCGTTTTTATATAACAGATGCATGAATTTTAGTTTCTTATAATATTTTCTATTCGATGTTCAGCCGGAACACTAAAAAGTTAGAAATAAAATAAATAATTAAATGAAAATTTAAAGCTAAAGTTAAATACCCGTATTAAGTTGAGTAGCAGACGGAGACCAATTAATTCTCTTTCAGTTTATAAATTGCTATTGGATCTCACCTGTTACGCAGCTTAATGAGAGAATTTCACTTAGGCTTAAAATTTTCATTTAAATTTAATTAATATTGTTTAGGTCAGCTTAGAGCATTACATTTAAATTTTGTTTTTTGCAGTCGGTTTTTTGATGTTTTAAATTATTTGATCAATGTTCGTGATGTAAAAACGCTTGAAGTGGTAAAATTTATGCATTCATCTTCTCTATTTAATGTTTAGTATCAGTAGGTACGTATTTTTTTGGCTTGTTATTAACCAATGTTTTAAAAAAAGTAACAAATGCAGCTTACAATATTTAACTTATGGTTTAATTCATTGCTTCTTGAACTACGATAATAATAAACCTACATTGTACATCAATAACTGTTGTTTAAAATTAATATCGTGAACAAACCATTTTATCTATAGGAATAAATTAAACATTAACAACCTATAATAAATTATTGTAAAAATAATATATTTATGTTAATTAATTATGTAAATAATAATGATAATGAACTAATTTAGTTACAACATTAAAAACATATTTTAATTATTATCATATATAGTTTTACCAAACTATATTACTAACAATAATAATTATAAAGTTTTTTTTTTATCCAACTGAATTCAATTGAACTAATAACTTAAATGTGATTAAACTATTTTTATAAATACATGTAAATTTTAAAGGCGTGTATTGAGTATACGAAATATGGAAGTTGATTTTAATTTGGAATTTATGAACCATTCAATGTCGAAATTAAATTGACTGTGGAAGTGCGCAAACTCTAAGTGAGTGGGAAAAATTCAAAAAACCGTTAAAACAATTTGTCATGGATTTTCAACTCTCTTGCTTAATTTGGAGGGACTATACAGTTACGAAAAACAGTTAAACATCTAAATATGCGGTTTGTACGCTAGAACTTCCCTCCTCTTCACTAAAATAAAAATATTCTATTATTAACACTTATATATCTTGCTTATTCTAAAAAATTGATTGCTGTTTCTCATATTGCAATAAAATCGCAACGAAAAAAATTTTAAGTTCTGGAATTTTTTCTTATTAGGTCAAGTTGTACTTCTAGTATAACGTTTTCTTTCTGTATTATGGGAATCAAAAGAAAAGACATACTTTAGAATTTTCGAACGATGCTTTTTGAAGCAATTTTACAATTATGAATTAAGCATACGTAATGGTTTATATAGAAAAATTTTTGTTAATGAATTGTTATTATGATCCAGCACTGAAAGAATTTACAGCCTTAGAGAAAGAAATTTACTCAAACCCCGCTCACGAGCTTTAAATCTTCAACTTTTTTTAAGATAATTGCATTTTGAAGTAATTTTTTAATTATGAATTAATCATGCGTAATGGTTTATATAGAAAATTTATTGCTGTTTTCCATTTTTAAAATAAATTAATATTTTGTTTTCGGTCCAAAACCGGAAGAAAGATATTTTAAAAATTTAATCTACGTTAGTTCAAGTTAGAGTGGTAGCTATACATATATAGATATATATTGTATATATTCGTATCTATCTTATCGTATAGGCTGTCTCAGTTTTATTTCTGTCAGCTATATACTTTATTTCATTTATTTCATATACTAAATATACATCTTATCTAAAACTTTTTTTATATTTTTAAAATTTTACTTTCCATATTCAATACAAAACCAAATTTTAAATTCGAATATTGTTTAAAAATTGAAAAAAGCATTCTATTTTCTATATAAACCACTATATTTAATTCGTAATTGTAAATTTACTTAGTTAAAAGTGAAAGCCTACCAGTAAATTGGGAAGGATCACTAAAATCACTACAGATAAAAATTATCAAACAAGGCTTATTGTTCATTGAACAGATTGCCAGGATGCAGAATTAAAGAAGGAAAAAAAAAACTTAGTTAAAATCATCTTTTGAAAAATCCCATAAACCATTGTGCCAAGTCTTAAGAGTCTCAGAATTTAAAAAGTTAACATCGTACATAATTTAAAAACTGTGTTCACGAACATACCCTCTAGAAGCATTATTAGACTTAATATGTTACAATTCCAGAATCAGCTAATTATTTTTCGTTATTTACTTCACGTGAAATGCTACTAATTTCATTTTTAAATTGAATGTCCAGTCCAAGCAAAAGAAAATATGCGCTCATTATTAATTTCATACTCCAGTGCGATAGTTCTTATGTACATTGATACCTAAACATTATTATGTACACGATATACAGAAACAAACATACAAACGAGAATAATAAATAAACCTGTGCTATTTCCGTACCAAACGTTTTAATAATGTGCATAATAATATATATATAACAATATGATTATATAATTTACAGTTCAACCTCTCTCAATAGCAAAAATTTCTACACTGTATTTTAGGTAATTTTGACAGTTCTAAATTAAGAATATCACATATTTATTTAAAATTATAAAATATATAATTTTAATATAGGTAATATCTACAGTGAATTTTATAACTACAGTTATTGTAACCATTCATTTTAAGGTAAATCGTGTTGTAAATAAATATGAAATATGTTGAAAGTATTATAATTTTTAAAGACCAACAAATTAACTATTATAAGAGAAATGATTTTTGAGATTTAGAACAATAGAATCGTAAATCTGAATAGAAAATTCGATGGTCAACGCACATCATCGGACTGTCCTATAAGAAATTCTAATAAGAAAATCTGATCATACATCAGACAAAAATCTTAAGCAAGATAATCGGATACGTACAACGAACCACAATCAACCAATGAACTTACAAATATTTTAAATTTATTGATTACTTTTTTAACTAACAGATGATCTACTTCAGATTACATCTTAAGATATTCTTATAAGTAATTCTCATTCTGTGCGCACATGATAATAATTTCTTATCGGAAAGTCTGATGGTGTGGGCCTATAACTTGTAAATAACCATTAGTCTACAAATAAAAATTTGAGTTTACAAATAAAAGAGATTGAGTGGAGTTTAAGAGCTAGAAATTAAGAGTTTAAGAATTACAATTATACGGTCTAGAATATGCTACAAACAACTACACAAAAATTTATTAGAATATGAAACTAAAATTTTCAACCTAGTTCATTCGTCTGAATCTTTAAAACCACGTTACTGCATTCTTTTATATTTCTTTGCTTATTTGGCATACTATTTGACTACCATTTTAAACGTTTTGTCAAATAAAAGTCATCACTCATCAGTTAAAAAGGTTTACACGATACCCATTTTTATTTGGGTTGGAGTGATTAATTTATGTTCCTATATAAATGAATATAGTTTGACTGTAAATGGATGTCTGCCTTTTACCTCACAACAAAATAATTTTATAATAATTATATGTGTACCTTATATATATATATATATATATATATATATATATATATATATATATATATATATATATATATATATATATATATATATATATATATATATATATATATATATATATATATATATAATTGTTACAATTACAGTATTGATTACATTTTGATATAAATAGTTATATAATTTACATAATGGTTTTATTTATAGCTGCCTTATGCAACTGCATTTGCTCTTGCGAAATTGAATGTTTATTTATAGTAATCATTGTTGAAAACGACTGAAATCAAATAAGAGATGATCTTTAATTAAACTATTTTTAATTATATAGGTGTAAAATAATGTCAATTATACATGTTGGTATGGGCTCTCATAGAATCTATTAATTTGTTCCTATTTGTATACCTGTTTGCCTCTCTATCTGAATGTCCATCATCATAATAAACGAAAACATCATACTCTTGACTTTAGAATTAACCTATATAACCATCTTAATTCAAATTATCCATAACATTTTTCGACCACCCAACCACACATTCGGCGTTAATAATAAGGATAATAATAATAAGAGGAGAACAGTAGCAACGTCTCTTTTACCTAAGCCCTTTGCTTCTCTGTACTTTACTTAGGAACACTCAACATATCAACCTGATGGTAAAAATGCCTTTTAAAATTATACCAAGTTAGGATATAGGGGTTTTAGCAGAAGATAGGAGTTTCAAGGCGCTGGATATTTTGTTTAAGTTAAAATTTACTTGAGGATTATACCTGAAAAAATGGTTTGTGGTCAAGCATAATTACATGCAACTGTACGGAGAAGTAGTTAGTTAACGCCGTAAGCAATTTCAGCTTCAGCCTCATTCCGAGGAAACATCCTTTTTTTCTGGGTTAAATGTAGTTGTTTGTGGTTTAAAATTTATATGAACAATAAAATAATACTAAGATATTTAATAAAGTTAGCTTAACTTAGGATATGTAAATCGTTAATAATATTAAAGTTATTTTTAATATAAATGTTTGTTGCCATAAACTAATACTTTTGTAGTATTTGAAAAATAACTTACATAAACAAAAACCAAGATAAGCATTTAAGATGAATATCTTAAGTTTATAGTTTAAATAAATTTATTGTCATACCATGCAACAATATTCACACTTTGGCATAATGTAGTCAAGAATCTGTAAATGTGTACATGAAATGTTTTCCAAAAAATATAGTTGCTATATATATACATATATATATATATATATATATATATATATATATATATATATATATATATATATATATATATACATATATATATATATATATATATATATATATACAAGTAATTTGACAGTAACGTTTAATGAGGAGCAAACAATTAAGTACATTTTGTTATATGACTTTGATAAGGTTAAATATAATATTGTTATTTTTTAAACGACATTATGAGTTGTTATGTATTCCTGTGAATTTAAAAGAACAAATCATATATCTATTTTTATGTATATTTATTGCCTGTATATACTTATACTTAGTAGATAAGAAAGATAGAAGTTGAACTTCTCCGAGTGAAAGCGTAAATCTAGCACCCAACATGCAGTGTGTATTTGTCGCGTATAATGTTGCGTGTATCAGCTAGTATTTAATATAATAGTAGAACAAAACAATGTGTGTATATAAGGCTCTGTTTAGCTACTACTAAGTCTGCTGTACGTTGACTATGTAGTGATAAAATAATATAAATGTCCTTTTGATTTAATAGAAATGTTTGTTTTCAAAGCTATTAAAAAATACAAAAGGTCTTTATGGATATAGTTGTCAACTTTTCTGGGGTAATACGTACAAATTTTATACCAAAAACGTGATTTGAGAACACGTGTCAGGAACAAGTCTTAAACTAGAAGGGGGGGAAAAGATTTTTGCGTCATAAATTAGAATCTTGGTTATGTTATTAATATAAGACCCAGCAATCATCCAAATCAGACCATTTATAAGCCTTTATTAAAACTTTTTTTAGATGTTTCCATTATCGCGTCGTGATGACTTTTTTTTAAGAAGTGATAAGAACTCTTTTTGTACTCCAGAATTTTGAATATTTTAAGTATTTTTCTTGAGTTGCTAAAGAACTCGGAAATATGAGCACTCTAAGAAATATTTTTCTTGAGTTGCTAAAGAACTCGAAAATATGAGCACTCTAAGAAGTATTTTTATCGAGTTTTATAAGAAGTCATAAATATGAGGTCTCTTTAAGAACTCGATTAGATTTAATTTTTCTGATGTGCACTTCACTTATTATACCTACTGTTTTCTAATAATAACCTACAATTTAATCAATTTTGTTTCTTCATTGTTTAATTGTTTTGGTTATTTTATTTTTTAAGATTATCGTAAAACAAAAAAACAAAAAAAACAAACAAAAATGAAAAATCGAAGATTAATTCAATGTACTAAAAATAAATGTTTGCAAATTTTTGTAAATAAAATATCTAACATTAAAAATTATTATATGGCTATTATTATGGTATATTGGATAGAATAATGATGGACTCGTAAGACAGAGTATCAATGTTAGAGTCTAGGTGTTCCCAAATTTGTTATCTTTAATTTGTTTTTAAAAATATTTTATTTAAATTCAAACGAATTCTCAAAGCAGTTTACACATCTTATTTGTGACGCCGTAAAGCGTTCAATAAGTGGTGCATTCGTAGTCTTAATGACTTCTTATCGCATTCTTTTTGAAGATTTACGTCCTAATTACGTCCATAAATAAGAATTCCTTAGGAATTTTTCCAGAAGTCATATTTCTATATGGATAAATATTCGAATAAATTTTCCAATACTTTACTGTGTTTGCACCATATTTTATTTCATGTATTATTTCCTTGTTTTATTCTATAGTACAATCATTTAATTAAACCAGTATGTTAAATACGACAAATCGATATGACTAATGTGAGAGTCAAATGCTGGTCTCTATTGCTGATATGACAAGTGTCCTGCTACACGGTAAAATGAATAATCCAATAAAATTGTACATTTTAATGAATTTATTATATATGGATCTCATTTAATATAATCAAATTAAGATGTTATATAAATTTAATAAAATAAATAAAACTATACTATATGAAATAAAAATTTGTAATCTCTGATAATATACAACGAAAAATTGTTTGACTATAAAAAACACATCGAATAAAATTCAGATTATCAAATTGAATCAAAAACATTCGTTACGAAGAACAAAAATTTATTTTTGAGTTTTAAAATAAATTTCTTTTAACTTGTTTCAAACGGTTCTTGAATATATCTTAAATAAAACAAGTTACAAATTTACGAAAATGAAATAAGGTTGATTTCTGGAATTGATTTTTTAAGATTTTAACTTTTCTCAAAAAGTAAGCAAATTTTATCCATACGTGATTACATATTATTTTTATCTCGGTAATAGCATAATATCATTGTTAAATAATTTCTTGTTCTCATTGCAAAATGTCACACGTTTTTGAGACACCCGGTATAATATTACTGAATGCATTCTATCTCTAAAAGTATGACTTATCAATTTGATATTATCTTTTAAAAATATTTTATAGCATTTATTATTCAATTGTATGCTAATATTTGTGTCTTTTTATTTTTTTGTTGTTGCTAAAACACTTCAAATAAAATCTATTACCATGACCATACGACAAGCGATATCTTTATATTATATGACGATATTTACACTTCTATAAGAATATCTTACAAATAAAAATAAATATAGATATTTTATCTGGTTCAGGTTATCTAGGTTATATGTTAAATATAGATACTTTATTTCGAAAGCCAGGGAAAATTTTATTGTAATATCGAACTTATGTAAAATAAAATTTTTTTGAACAGCTAAAGTTTAATAAATATCGTAAATATTGTTAAAAATAAATCTAAACTCTAATAATCAGAGTATTTAATTATAACCGTGCCACTCCCCTCCCTGTTTGGCCACTATAGTACACTTTACAGTGTAAATTTTGAACTTACTCTGCCTTAAATTAAACAGAATAATTTAGTCATAAAATTTTTTTTAATATTCTAACAAAATAATTTATTAAAATTTGTATATGAGAACAGGTTAAACTAACAAATTACGAAGAACAATAAGAAAATTTAATATGTTGAATATTATAGCCTTTGTTATACCCAGAAATAAATTAATACATAACTTAATAATGAAAAACAAACCAGAAAAATATTTTTAGTGCAATCAAAAATTAATAAGAAAATGATGAAGAAATTTTCCTATATTAACCATTTAACATTAGTGTAGCTTCATTTATGCAAGATTGTCTTAAATTTCTACAATTTTTTCAATTTATGGATTGCAAAAGTAAGTTTGTTTGACACACAATAAAGCAAGATTTACGTTATTCTGCACCCTTAAAAGTGGGTTGTTTTTTTTTCCGTAAAATTTTTGCCAACACTTGGAAATTGATCAACAACTATCGTAATTAATTACTGTTGTAATTTTTATAAGACTATAGCTATAAGACAAAATTTCGAAATTGTAGTCCATTTTTGTATGTCCGCTCATTAATCCGTCAGCTTGATTGTATGTCGTCACCAAAATAAGTAATTAACTAAATAGAGATGTAAGCTGAAACTTAGGTCTCCTAAAAATTTAGACAATAGGCAAAACCGTTCAATTGGACCCAATGGATCCTGAAACCAACTTTTAAACAACTTTTGCTTAACACATTGTTTCGTAGCATAGATTCGCCACAATTTCATCCCAAATGCATCGAGTAAAGACAAAATTATAATACGTATTATAATATAAGAAACAATTTACATATTCAGTGTATTTTATTAACATTAATGATTAAAAATAGTTGATACTCAACCATATATTGAATATTTATACACTGATAATCAGCGAGTATTTCGAGAATTTAAACAATTCACACTATTACTTATACACATTAATTTTGAATAATCATAAAGGTTTACATGCGAAAACTTATATATTTTATCAAAACAAAATTCAATATTGAATGCTTAAAAAATGTATTAAATAACTTCCATGACATCATGTCAATGTTAAACATTTAATAATTCGTTAAGGTCTATTAATGTAATAAAAAATAAACAAAATAAAACCAACGAAAAAAAAAAATGTACTAAGGTATTTGCTGGAGGATATTAGATTCTATTAGTGTTTTTATTTATCTTGTAGTATATATTTTCACAGTAAAGAGCTACTGCGTTAAACCATTTATCTACAATGAAAAAGGCACACGTTATATAGACTTGTATAAAACGTCGTATAAGGTGAGGATATTATATTCCTCTTTTTTTTTTTTCATTTCTGCAGGGCTGTAATAAATTAGATACTAATGATTATAATACAAAAACAAAAACACTTTATTATCAAGGTTCTAAAATATTTGTGTATTTATTTACGTAAAATACTCTCTATATGAAGTAAAATAATGGTGCCGTAGGTTAAAAGAAATAATAAAAGACTATATTCATCTTAGTCCAGTAATTGGGTTTAGTAAATTAAAAATTATTTAATCATTTTTGTTACATTAGTAACACATCTAATTCGTTATCATATCAAATAAGGTATTTTATTATAATGACACACATTTTTGTAATATAATATGTAAAATAATTGATTGCAAGGTTGAAATAAAAGAAAACCTTTCTTTAAATAGGAGATATGTTTTTATAAGTTTTGTTATTTTTATTATAATAAAAGATAACACAATAACAAACAGATAAAATCCATATTCGAATTATTTTGCTTTGATTTCTAGTTCATTGCTTACTGATTAGATTGTGTGAATCACTAGGTGTACTTATTTTCATTCATATTTCATTTAGGCAATTCGATTGTGATGGTTTTTACTTTATTGCAAAGATTTAGGGTAAACTACGATAAAAATTCGAAGAAAAAAGTCAATCCATGATGGGAATCAGGTACATTAATTTTAACGGATGGTATACCTGTCAAAAAACAAAAAATAAAAACAAAAAATAAATTAATAACACGAAGTTAAATAAGTAAATAAAAATTTTAAATAAATACTTCTTTAAATAATTTTATTATAACTTACACTTCGGAGGTGACAACTATCCCTTTCTAAGCTTTTATTATTATGAACACAAGCGAATTGTTTTATTTTTGTGTACAATTGTCGAAGTTTGAACATTTTTAACAACTTTTATATATTAACACAAACTAGATAAAAGATTTTGTATAAAATAGGCTATATTTAAAAAAGTAAATAATAAAAAATAATTTTAAATTCGTAACATACACTCGTTTGACCTCACCTGGATTTTATTTTTCCAAAACAATCCGTCAATAGTGAATGGATAGAAACATAAACATATTTGAGTCTAACAAAAACATAATTGTATTTAAAAAAATTAATAATTTCTTAATAAGCTTCAATAATTCTTGTAGGATAAACATTGGCACACAGGATGAAGAGAATAACATTACATGGTTAATGAAGTTCACTTTACCATATTATTAAATCAAATATTACTTCATAGACTTTCGTCTACAGTTTTCACCTACATACTTCAACGATGTTGGATTTTGACTCATTGCGGCATCGTTAAAATAAAGCATATATAAAAAACACTTAAATAATTTACACGAAATTTATCTACTATGGGTGTTATAGCTAAGTATTTCCTAATAAATTACTTCTGGTTGTTTGTTAAAAAAAATAATAGACGATACAAAACGTAAACATATTGTGAATTTCACAAACGATAATAAATACATCTTTATTTAATGTGATAACATTAATTTAAATAGTAGGTAAACTTTCTTAAACTACAAATATCTACCGAGAAAGGACAAATTGTAATTTGAATAGTATAACTTGTAGAGACCAGACCTCTTCGCGTGAATAGTTTGAAATTTTCAACATAGTTTAGTATTGTATGGCAATGCAATATTATGAATTAATGATTGTTTTATTTATAGTATTTAAAAAATCGTATAAAAGTGACCATTTAGCAGCTTTTCCATCATAATTTTTAGTTCTCTTACTATTACAATTAACACGCTGACAATCTCATAGTAATATTTCATAAATTAAAAATTTCATTGTAAAAAATGAAGTAGAACCCCAAGTCCAAAAGTCAACCTTAAAATAAGGAAGCTCTTGAGATGAATCGACACTTTCTTTTATGTCTTCGTGAATTGGAGCAAATGATTATATGTGCAATGGCGAAGTTGTATAATATGTACAACCATGGTGCGATAGATGAGGATTTGTTATGATAGAAGAGAAGGTGAAAAGTAAGCTGTTCGCGGTACATTAAATTTTTCTAAGCCTCCTTTTATCACATTTGATAAAAGGAAGCCTCCTTTAAAAACCGATATAGCTATAAAACTAAAAGTCCAAGTGTGAGGTAGATTCCAAGATTCTCGTCCAAACAAAACAAACTCTTCTTCATCTTTACTACATCTATAAGTTAACTTTCGTTTACAACACATCGACTTGAACATATTTTATTGCCAATCCAATAAGTATATAAAAGAATATTGAATCTTAAAGAATATTTTTAATTATAGAATTATACATGTTATTAAAAATTTATCAAAATAAGGCGGGCGCGCAAGAAATTAAATATAATTTAGTTATTTAACGATACTATGCTATATTTCTATTATATTATGCCATCTTATTGTGGTTTCAATTATTTTAAAATGGAAAAATTTACAAAAAGTTAATTAATAACATATCCAAACCGGGTGTTTAATTAAATTTTATTTTTCAAATTTTCTAGCCGTTAATATTTGTATTTAATAAAGAAGAACAGAAACGAATCTCAAAAAATTTATTTCTTTGAAAACCTTCAAAAAATATTATAACCATATAATGAATTACGCCACTTTAGCTTAAATACAATCGCTTTAAATTAAATGTTTGAAAATACTGACTCTTTAATATCTGATTTATAAACAAAGGCATTAATTTCTTTTTTTATTGCAAATAAATGTTTACATTCATAAAAACCGATAATTCGCATACAATACTATAATAACTAATACTTCAATACAAAGTGTCATATAAGTAATGTACATGTGCTTAACTACTCTCGGCTTTCAAAGTGCCCAAATCATTGTTTAAACATTTGCAATTAGAATGTAAAAAAATTTGAATCTAACAAATACGTACATTTCATCGTAAAAAGGATAGGCACTACATAATGTTGGCGGAACTACAAGAAATTGAAGATATAGAAAATGAAACTGAAGAAGTTGTAAGTTTGATCGATTCTGACAATGAAGAATTGCCCACGAACAAAAAACAAGGTAAAAAATTATTTTAATTTAAATTTTTTTATTTTATACTTAATAAAACACTTTAAAGCCAGGTAAACGGGGATTCTATTCCATAGATTTTTTAAAGTTAAATGGTTTTCCCAACTAGGCTAAAAAGTTAAGAAACTTCAATATTCAACTTCTATAATTTGAAAACGACGTATCCTACAGAAAAAATTACTAAATATAAAAATAAAATAAAAATAAATTTTTCAATGAATGAGCACTTAAAAATCGGTTCAGTTGTTTGGCAAGTATAGACATTCAAATTTGAACGATTTTTTACAAATTATCTAAAAAGCCTATTCTCAATTTTCATATCCTATATCTTGAAAACGACTTATTATACGGAAAATTTGGCAAGTATCAAAATGAAAGTACAAAAAAACGGTGTCAAATGATCTCCTAAAATTGTCCATAATATTTTAATCATTTCAATCGTTAGACGTTATTGATCAATATTTTAAAATTGATTTTCAAAATAAATTTTGTAGGTAAAAAATAGAAAAATGTATCTTATCGATGGAAAGTTTTTCCAGTTTGGAATATTTCACTACAGCGTAATTGTACAACAAAAAACGGCAGCACATACATCCACAATAAATACATATCACATCGTGGAAAATTATACATAGCGTCGTACGTAGTACTACGATGAGTGTATTATAACATTTCCACGGTCACCATGACGACAGTGTTCACAGCAGGGGGGCGTGGCAATCGATAACAAACGAACCACTACTACCACTATAAACATAATACGCCAACATACACCCCCACACACAACAATATATATATATATATATATATATATATATATATATATATATATATATATATATATATATATATTATTTATATATATATATATTTATATATACTATTTTATCCTGAATATATGTGTGCGATCATTCATATATACAATATACAAACATACTAGAGGGTAACAATTTTTTTTCCTCCAAAACATATATACATTCTATATCATGCACCACCATCACATCAAACCACCCCCGCATTTAAAAACACCCATTCAACATACGTATTTTTAGAAGAGTATTAAACACAATGCAAATATACAAAGTTTAATATTTTCGAGAAATATTATGTGACATATAAAGAGAACAATACTATTTGGATTCACAACGGATTTATATTTAACACATTTTGTATTTTCATTTAATGTCCTTTCTTTTATTGGGAAACTTGTTAGAAAAAATACAATTTTATTTAATTGTTATACTTCAATATTATACTTAGACTAGACTATAATTTTACATGAAAAACAGAATGAGAGCTGTTTCCAGTTTCCAAGTTTTCCAAGTATTTATTATTAATTGAATTAAGTGCCAATTTGTGGAAAACTATATTAAAAAATAATACATCAATGATAATGGAATATAATAAATTTACAATGTTGTGTGATGTATTTTATTATACTTAAACTTTAATCTAGTGGTCAACCTGGACTGCATTGTGGGCCATTCGGTACAAGCACCGATGTGACCGATTTAATAAAAACAAAAGTAAAATGGAGCTACTAGATAGCTTTGTGACCGTAGAAGACTCTCTCAACTCTGCTCGATGATTACATACTCGATTTTGTGCAAATTACCAAAGCCGATTAATACAAATTCTATTCTATCGATTCAATCTATCTATCTTCGATCTATCGATGTTTTTAAATATGATATGCAATTTTTTAAATATCTTTTATTTAATCTTTGGCAATTAGTTAGTAGCTCAGCCAATGTAAAATTTTATTACAATCATTAGACTTTCAGAAAAATAACGAAATATCTTCAAAGCAATTGGCATTAAACAATGGAAGATTTATTAAAAATTTTGAAAGCCATATTTTTTGATAATTATCTATTTATTATTTGAAATTCACTCGTTTACATCAAATGTAGATTGAAAAATAAAATAAAATAAATTCGAATATACAAGCCTTTAAATAATATACCAAGTATAATACCTCATATGTTTTCAAAAAAATCAAAATCCACTTAGGGATAGACAGAGAAATTTCGATTGAAATTTTCTTTGTTTATGTTAGTGAAAATGGTTTCATAGTCATTAGGCTACCTTCGATAACAACTTGTAACCGTTTTTATGTTTTTCCTGAAAACACCAATGTAATACAAATAGTCCTAATATTTTTATGATTTTCAAAAAATTCATTTCATTCATTTTCCAAATACGTTTATGATTTCATATAGCACCTTCATCAAATATCACTTTCGTTAAATATCATTTTTATTTTTTACCGAATATTTTATTTTATTTAAGGTCGTTTCTTAATTACTTGGTTATTAGCGACCGCATAAATTTGAATAGAATATTGCTTCAGCGAATTTGAATATTCAATTTCTTGCATTATTTGAACATATTCCTTGAGGTTATAATTCACTATATTATTTTTTTTTTTATAATTATTAATGAGAACGCTAGGATTTTTCGAATAAATTTCGATTTTTTCCCCAATTTCGTAGATTATTTTATTTGTGCAAATCTTCACCAAATTAGCAACGAGTAACATCTCCTCAAAGAATCATTACAACTAACTAATTCATACTGATGATGACTACTTTGTAGCCGAAATACGTATTTATAAAATACAAAATAATTTGATCTAGGAAATTTGGGAAAAAATCGAAATTTATTTACTATATTATGTTGTATTTTCTTTAAAATACACCATATTTAATTTTTTTTATTTGAGCTTTTTCTTAATATTTGAAATTGATAAGCAAAAACCATTTGTTAACAATTTTTAACGGTAATCAAGTATGTATACAAGAGAAATGTACATAATATTTGTCGCTTGAATAAGATCAGAATTGGCATGCCATCACAAGATTAACAAGATAATATTTGACGCTTGAATAAGATCAGAATTGGTATGCCATCACAAGACTAACAAGATAAACATTCAAGTAAAAAGAGTTAATAGGATTTTAGATTGGTTAGAACAAAATTTTCCAAATTAAAACAGACCTTAAGAGTAAAAGATTAATTGTGCTAAAATACAATACCTGTGTTCGTATGACTAATATAAGGTATGTTTCATTTTAAAGCAGGTGTTAATAGAAAACTCATCAAAAATAGAATGGTATTTTGAAAAAATAAAAACCATAAAAAATCGATAACTAAATAGTCAATTAATTATTTGTTTTTAGATATTGGAAACATGATTCACTGCAGGCTTGTCTAATGTCTTTAGTTACAATAATAACAAATGTTAAGCATTTTATTTATACTCATCTCATATCTGACAGAGAACCAATGACAAGCCACTTTTCATCAATTATTATTTATATTATGATACAAATAATAATAAATTGGTAGAAATTTCAGCCGGTTTTTTTAGCATATACGTTGCTTTTTAACATAAATGTTATAAAAATTTAATTTGCAAATTTTTTTCAATTATTATTACGAAAACTCATTGTTTATAAACTAAAGAACGTATTATATCTTTCATAAAAAAATTTTTGAATCGTTTGACGGATTTCTATCTTTTAAATTAGAGGCACAGCAACATTTTATACCATACATATATTCCAATATTTGGAATACCATACGTTAAATATTGCATACATTTTCTAATATCCCTTAGTTTGTATATTTAAGACTAAAGTTTATTCAACATATATTGAAAATAAATTTTGATCTATAGATGAATATTTTATTTATAATAATATTGATGATAATAAAACATTTACTTAAAAAAATAAAAACAAAAACAAAAAATCATTTTGTTATACGCATGTCATATTGTTCAATGTTTTTTCATTATTCATATACAATAGTCAGGTTAAAAAAGGTCACTACATATAATATATAATATGATACATTGATAACGGATGATTCATCAAATATAATAAAGCTTTGCTACATCTACAAAGTGTATCTTAGTTTTAGTCTGTATCGCTAATAAATATTGACCGCAATAATACAATTTTTACTTAGATGTTCAAGAAATCACCAAATTAGTTCATTTCGGACTCATCCGTCATCCGTCCGCCTGTTCGTAATCAAGATAACTCTAAAATGAAAAGAGATAGTAGAAATTTCAATCACCGTATTCTGGACCTAAAAATAGGATCTAAGGGATCAAAAACTACATTAAAACCATAGAAAAATGAAAGAAAAATTTAAATCATTCAATTTTTGTTTATAACAAAACACTTTTATTTGAAACATTTTTTTTTTTTAATGTTTGTATTCGTCATAATTTCAGCTTAAATATTAATTAGAATACATATATTTGCAATATATGACTATATCATAGACTAGATAGTAAGAGTTAGGTATATTATTATATTATATAATGATTAATAATGGTTCAAACATTAATGCTCACTCTTATGGTTAGCATCAAAACATTAACTATGTTAGATAATATATTCATTTATGTACTAATACATTTAATTATTCCCTACATATAACTTAAACAAAATATGCAACAAACTGTTGAACGAGACGCACATTATTTGTAGTTCCAGAGAGTCATTTATTTACATGATTTCTATTGATTATTGGTAATTGTTGTTTTTCTTCTTGTATCATTTTTATACTTGTGATATATAGAATATGTCAGAGTATATTAATTTTATAATGACAGTAAATTTTGATCACAAAATTTTGGTATAGGTGATCATACCACCATCTAACTAGTTAATTTCCGCACGTCCGTACATCCGTCACTAAGATATCTTTAAACCGAAGGCTTGGTGAAAATTTGGTGACTTACTTCAGACATAAAAAGTAAGGTCAAGTTCGTGAATGAACAAAATCGATCCATTGGATGCAATGGATCCATGACGATCTATGACCCAGCGTTTGAACCACTAAAGATAAAAGAAAAACGGAAGACAAAAAAAAAATCAAATTTTGTTTGATACATTTTTTCGTAAACTGTTTAGATGTGCCAAAATTTCTGCTCAAATTTTACTAGTAAGCACATATTCAATTTCAATGCACATTATTATTATATATGTGTTTATAACTGAATGGACTGCATATTTAGAATAGTTTAGAATATTTTGTGGATGCTTATAATTAAAAATAGTTCAAAAATTGATACTGAACCCGATGTAAAGTACAGTGAATCACATTATCCAATTTATCGACAAATATACTTATAGTAACCAAACAAGTCTTCAGAAAATATTGCTTGCTTATAATATTATCTACCATGCATGGATATCTATAATGTCTACGATACAGAAACAGTCTGTATGCATGCACCTTTTTAATACATTTTATTATTATGATTATTATTATTATGAGAAGAAGATCCATCCAATATGAAAGACCTATATATCACTGACCCAACAACCATCAATCATATATCGGTCAAGTTGTTACTTAGGTAAGTTGGATATGAATTTATAAAATAAAACTAAAAATAACGCTTGTCGACTTTGACTTTGTCGATCCTTGTCAGAAAAATAACGTCTAAACGATTTATTCTTAATTTTTTGTTATGTAGAAAATATAATTAATTGTTTTTTTATACAAAACTTTTATTTTTTAAAGTTTGCTTAAAATCAATTTTTTTTTTTTTTTTTAAAAAAAAAGGATGTTTTCTACATAATTCTTATAATTGACGACATAATTGATTTATAAATGTAAAGCTTTTGATTATAATTTTTTTTAAATTTTTCAAATCGTAGGAATTTTATCAGATTTAAGCACTGATATTTTTGCTTTTAATAACGAGTATATTCTTCAGAAATTTACCAAGATTATTAATATTTTAAAGAGGTTAATCGAAAACATTCGATTTTCTATTTCTGTTTATTTTATAATCCATTTTAACATATTAGATAACCGTTTTAATCAAAGAAAAAATACTTGTAGTATACGAACAACAAAAATGAAATGCTTTCATTTTTCATAACCATTTCGCTATGTGCACGATTTTTATTATTTTAAAACCAAATCAGTAGAGGATCATCAGATCCGGTACGATAAAAGCTTCTGTCTCTTCTCATTTTTAAAAGATAGATCAAGGATATTTTATAAATACATGTTTCAAAAAACTGTCTCTTGTTACTTATATCAATGCTTCTAAGTATTTCAACCAAAAAATGATGTAGGTATTTCATCTATTATTTATGCGTAAATTAGTGTACTTACCTATAAATTACTAAATCAAAAGTGAAATGCATTTTTTTTTTTAATCCAAAAATTAGGAAATTGTCTATGTGCCTAAAAAGTAATATTTGCAAAACTAAGCAATCGTTTTGTCTGTGATACCATTGCGAACTTTGCTGATTAATTGATTTTAAAGCATTTTTTTAAAGTCTTAATCAGAATGTTTGATATAATTATGACCAACCACTTTGATACAGCCGGTACTTAATACAAAACTGGTGAATAAAGAAAACTCAGAAAAGTATGGCATTAAAACTTGTAATCTAGTAATGTATTATTTTCCGAAAGTTTCGAATAAAAATTTTTAAAAATTTTACAACCGCGCAAAAGAATGCTCACAGTTCGGGGATTGTATATCTTCATAGTCCAATCAATTAATTTGTGCAATAGGGCATACCTGTAGCTCCTTAATAATAGCTACGATATTAGTTTGTTTTTTTTTAATTTTTATTGTATATTATTTAAAATCAAGAATCTTTTGGAGTATTTGGAAAATTGCAACGATAGATGTGTGAATTATACAATATAAAATGTCCACATATATTTCATAGGTAAGTCAAAATTAATTATATATAGCTGGCTGTTTATTAAAAAAAAATTGTTTAGTGATTGGGTCTATTCAAAATATTATTTTTTAACAAATTTTTGTTTGACTCAAATAACTATACAAAATTGACGGATAATTATTTTAAAAAATTACCCAACTAGACTCATGTATCGCAAATATTTAGAAAAATTTCAATTAAACAATGTGTGAAAATTACACTTATCAAAAAGAAATTAAATAGACACAGAATTAAAGTATACATACTTCAACAACTAGAGTCTCGCTCCCAAAATGTTATGTGTTACACGACGCATTTAAATTAACCCAAGAAAATATAGAAGGTAATGATAGAATGTATGTTTATATATTTAGTTTTTCAATTACTTGGTGCAATATTAGAAAATAATATTAACAGTAAAATTCCAAACGTAAACCAGAATGATAACGCCCACAAGTTATAATTAAAGTAGCGGCTACATCTCGAACCCATATTATATTTCAAAAATAAAACACTAAATGCAACCATTTCAATTTCCAAAACATTATTTTTAGTATAAAATTATTGACAATTCTACTTTCTCTATACAAAATGAATGAATTTTCAATAAAATTTTAAAACTTATATAGCCTTGGAAATTAGCTATATTTATTATTTTCTAATGCTTGTTATTTTACATTTCTTTTTGATTGGCGTGTTATTAGAAAATTGAAATAAATTGAAGATGGGAATAGAAAGGAATGCTTAAAAGAAGTTTCAAATAAAAATAATTTAAAATTAAGGTATAAATTTTTTGTCAAAATTTAGTGATGTGGAAGAAGACGAAAACAATTCGATTATCACAACGAGCTAAAATTTGATAAACATTGCATCTGCACAAATGAAAAGAAAATCACTCGTCTTGTTGTTATACGATTGATAATTGTAACTTACAATTATAAATAGGAAAAACATCTATGACGATTTATTTAGTTGTGCAGATTTTAAAATGGTTGAAGGTCATATTTTTTACAAAAACAATGTAATTTTTAAACTATAAAGACTTATTACCTTATTTCAAAAAAACGGAATTAGAAAAACTAAACTAAGATAGTAAATTATCATCTCAGGCAATAGAAAAAAGCAAATACTATATTGACTTGATTTATCCACCTCTATATCAAAGATTTTGACACAATTTTGGGATTTAATATTTATTTATATTTGAAATTGAGTTACAGAATCACGTCATAAAAGTTCTGTGTGGTTAAAAAATGGTTAAAGAAAACCAAACAGATATAAATTAATAGCAGATAAAAAATTAATAACTATATATTATTATAAAAAAAAAAAAAAAATTAAATAAACCAACTAACTATTGAATCGTTCACCAAGAATGATTCAAACTATAATAATAATAATTATATTGTGTAATATAATTTATAAAACAAATAATAAATAAATAAATAACAATAAAAATAATATTTTTGTGGTTTTATATTTTATATGAACGATAAACTATTTATACAGAATGTAACGGACTTCATTTATACAAAAGATAAAAATCATTATAGCATTTATCAAAAGATTTTGATAAAGACTTCAATTGACATCTATGCTTGGATATTAAATTGTTTGGATTTAGAGCTAATTTACATGGAAAGTTAACCCAACACTGAAAGTTAATTAAAGTTTTTTGACATCAGCGGCGGTTCTAGAGGAGGCAATAGACAGATTGCCCCGGATACTAGCCAGTTGAGGGTGTTAGTGGGCGAAAGTATTAATAATATCTTACGTGTCTTGTGATTTGTAAACAAGGGGGGGTGGTGGTGGCATGGACGCCTCTTTTACCTCAGGTTACAAAAAACGTGTGGAACCTGCTTTAAGCCATTTGAAAGGTTTAAGAAGTCAAGTGCCTAATAATTAGCTCTAATAGTTCTTTTTCAATTGTTTGCATATGATATTTTTATCCTTTTCCACTAACCGCAACAATATGTATTAATGTTATTGTTGATTCTGGGTCATATTATATGCTTTATTATAATATAAGAAAATAAATAAATAAATGTATATATATATATATATATATATATATATATATATATATATATATATATATATATATATATATATATATATATATATATATATATATATATATATATATATATATATAATATACAAACGGTAAGCATTCAATCATATAACAGTAAGTTATAGTTGAACCAGACCAATTAAAATTTGATCCAACGATATAAATATTCACTTCATAATATAATATAGTACCACAGTATCTACTACACAGATATGATACAAAGTTTAAAAAATATTACACACCGCTAATAATATTATGTTTTATTCTTGAAAATATTTACAATATATGTTACATCAAATTAATATTATTGAATCAAGTATATAGTTACTACACAAAGGAGAAAAATTCTTCAGATATGTAAGATTTGATTTTATGTAATTATAATCCTCTTAAGTAATGAAAAATGTTGAACTTTAAAGTCAATTGGAATTAAATTTTGGAGTTTTGTTTTGTTTTTCATTTCAAAATCTTAAGAATAATAATTAATTAAACATTTAAATTATAATGTTTAAGAGTGTTATTCTTAAATGTTTAATTAATTATTGTTCTTAAGATTTTGAAATGAAAAACAAAACAAATCTCCAAAATTTAATTCCAATTGGCTTTAAAGTTCAACATTTTTCATTACTAAACAGGATTATAATTACATAAAATCAAATCTTACATATCAATTTAAATAGAATACAATAAGGTGTGTTTTTAATAAGTTATCATGCAAATGTACATTTTTATTTGACCGGTGTTGGCAACGATTCATTAGTAACCGACAATTCATATTTATCTGTAATCTGTGATTGTATCAATTTTTACAGATCTACAAAGCTTCTGATTTTTAACCTATATATCCATTTAATTGTTCTTTGATATTATTAACGATTACTCCTATCTAGTGATTTATAAAACCAATACTTTCAACGAATGTTGGATGACTACTTTAATTTTCTATAAAATCCATAATGATAATATAAAGACCTTTAAGCTATAAAAATTTAAAATACACAGGAATAATTTTTATTGATTTTAGTATTTATCACTCTAAATCTATGTAGATTAATAACGTCTTGTGTCAACAGTAAAATTGTTTTTAGTCTTCTATGCTATATAAATACAGAGCACTTCATATTTAATGACTCTAATATAATAAATATTTTATGAATGAAGAAAATCGGCCAATATAGTCCAATGAATCCATGATACTAAGTAGTTTTTACTAATTAATATGTAGTGTTAAAAAGAAGAAAAAAAATGAAAATTAGAGTTTTTAACAATGAGGAAGAGTCTTGAAACTGATATGCCTCTAAATTATTAATTTAGATAAAACAACGAAATTTGAAGTATTGATTATCATTTTATTGTTTTAAAAATTAAAATCTTATTATGAATTGTTTTTATAAACATTTTAGTTGCTAAAGAAGTCCCAATACAAAGGACGAAACGTCCAACAAATGATTTAAATTTAATACGTGATTTCAAACGTCTTGTTTCCCTTAAAATTTTATTTAAATAACGTAATATTTCTTAAATTTTAATATTATCATATTTTTTCATAACATCGTCTCTTTTTTGACAATTAATAAAAAATACTTATTTTTAAAGTATTCTTATTTATGAGTTGAGCGGAATCTTAAAGCATTCTAAATTATCTATCTAAATTAAGTCAAAGAAAATAATAATTCATTAAGCAAACTTATTTATGAAGTCTGAAGTTAATCATAAATTGGCTCAAAGATGCCTACACCTAAGGGGCTTTGTAAAGGATTCTTTCATTTTGACAATGACGCAACAAACATTTCATACAATTTCCACAATAATAAAAAAAATATTTAATAAAACATAAAAAACAAAAAAATGAAGAAGAAATAAACAAGACACAAATCCATTGCCACAAATCCATATACACAACCGCATACACATATACACATATAAACGAAATGTGTACCTTAATAAAAACTGCAACTGTTTTTTATTAATAGAAACAACAAATTCTAATTAATAAGATCATGTTGGTTATGGTCACACAACAGGGGATCAAAACCTTACTCTCTACATATACTCATTCGGTACTCTTTCGTGGTTTTGTATATAGAATGGTAATAATAAACTGCCAACTATTTTATAACAATATGATGTACCCCCATAATAATAATATTTATTAAATAAAGAACTGTGTAAACAAGAAAACCTAAGGTACATATCATATCTATATCGAATATTGTTGATTGTATTACTCATATTACAACTTGGTCATAAAAAAAAAAAAATCAACAGTAAATAGATACAAAACTTTTACTAAATTTCCAAGACTTTCTTAATGAATCTAAATACTCATTCAAATTCACTAGCAAAGAAAAAAATAGGTAAAAAAATATAAATCAGATTGTCTAAAAAAATTTGTATTTTCCGCACAATTCATAACAAGTGAATTCCTTAAGGACACAGGCATAAAACCTCGAGTTTTGACCTGAATCACTAAATAACTTTAAAGTTCTGAGACATTGAACATCCCGGAACTTTTTGTAAATTTGGCTGCCTGAGTTCGGAGACTTACAAGTCGAGGCTTCAATATAACGGTTATGGATTTTTATTATAATTATTTTATTTTCAAAATTTCATACTTAACAATCTGTATAGCTATGCACTACGTGTTATTGAATGCGTCTGCTATTAGCTTTACAAATAATTATTTGGATTACATACTTGTTGTTTTGTGATGTTTGCAGGACAAATTTAAAATAAAAAGATATCTTTTAAAACACCAGCATTTATATTGTTGGAAATAAAAAAGAAATTTTTCTTGATTTTTTTAATATAAGAAAGTATATATTAAAACTAGAGTCCCGTTACAGAAGTTGAAATTCGATCATAATCACTCAAAAGTGAATCTCGATACCTTTAAACAAAACAACATTAATTGGTGCCTTTAAACAAAACAGTATATTTGACAAAAGAGTATTTATGTGTATGTATGGTAGTGTGTGTAATATCAGCTACACCTCTTATATATGTGTGTGTCATAATAGTTTATGTAATGTTTTTTTTTTTTATTGATTCAATGTAGTTTTTATACAAAAAATATGATCATTATCCAGTCCTTCTCTACATAAACTATATTTGCTCCATATTTCATACAACTTCGACCGCTTACAAACAGGGGTACAAAATTTTGGCTTCACGTATTAATATATCTATTATGGTGGAAACGCAAGGAAATGATAAAAATAAATGTTAATTAGTTTTACAGCGCTATCGTATGTCATAATATTGTATTGTAATCTGATTTGATATGTATGTTCAATTTCAGTTATTTACAATTGAAACCAACGGAAACGTACCAGAAGTTTTAAACTTCATTTCAAAGATATTCTTTTGAATCAATTAAAGTTGATTACTTTTTTAAAATTTCGAACATGATCACACCTAAACATTTGAATAACAAGAATTTTTTTATAAAATCATTTACTTCATTTTCAGTGATAAGTAAATTCATTACAGAATAAAACTGTGAAAAGTAACTAAAAAAATTAAATTGTTGTTGGTTGAAAGTTTACGTTAAGCTGATTTTGAAGAAACACGTGTGTTTAGTAGGTATGTCAGCTTACATGAAGTTTTATGTTTTCAATGCTTACTTGCCAAATACTCGTGTTTCTTCAAAAACATCTAAAATTAAACAACAATTTTATTCTTTCATTTACCGGAAAGCGGAAAATTTCTAAATTAATATTTGTGGAATTGAATTCTTTATAATATTTAGTTGAAGGAAATAAATTACATTACAGATATACCATCTTATCATTTTCTTTATGTATATCTTACGTAATTAAAAATTTTCATTTTTGAATTTTTCGTTTAATATATTAACATATGAATAACCAAGCTTTGCTCGGTATTTTTTTTTTTTTTTTTTGTATAAATTGTGTTTTTTAGAAATTATATTACGTCGAGGCGCAAGACGAGTCCAGCATGCTAACACTTAGCCACTCCAATGACTTTAAATATTAAACAAATATATCATTACATTATAAAAAATTATACAATTATAATAACAAAATCTTATTTGAAAAATATTATTCACTTTATTGTGTTGTTTTGTTGTGTTGAGTTGGGTTTAAAATTAATAAAATTAAAACAAAAATAATTTTACGAACGCGGGATCTCTGTATAAGAGCCTCGCACGCTACCACTTAGCCACTCCAATGACAATATGAAATCAATATTAAACAAATATATCATTATATTATAAAAAATTATCGATAAAACACAAATAAAATGACATTTTCTAAAAATGATTCCTAACTAGATCGATTTATCGCCCCCGAAACCCCCTATATTCTGAATTTCATGAAAATCGTTGGAGCCGATTCCGAGATTCCAATTATATATGTATATAAATATATATATATATATATATAAATATATATATATATATATATATATATATATATATAGATTATATAGATTGATGGCATATCTTATATCTTTAAATAGGCAATTCTTGTATATATATATATATATATATATATATATATATATATATATATATATATGTATATATATATATATATATATATATATATATATATATATATATATATATACAAGAATTGCCCATTTAAAGATATAAGATATGCCATCAATCTAATTTTGATGGTATTCAAATTTTTGTAAAAAGAAAATTTAAGCCTCTGAATTTTAATACAATTTATAACCTGATTGTTTTTTACTCATGTTAGAGGGAGAAAAAACCATATTTTGTGTGATAAACACGGTCAAAATATGGGCATTCGCAGTTCATTCCATAGTTCTACTTTAATATATCAAACTTTGTTTTAAAATATTAAGTAATAAATAATCTATCTTTCGTTGCGTATTACGTTACGTATAAAGTGTAACGCTACGTGATCAAGTAGAAAGGAGTCCGAAAAAGAGAAACTAAGCGCGAAGTATTATATGCACGGTCCTTTATTAGTCAGCTTTAACAATAGGATAATTAAACTTTATGTAAATTATAATATTTAATTTTTAAAACTATTTTACAATTTCTTTAATGTCTTAAAAGTATCTATCTATCAATGTACTGATATTTTTCAATTTCATTTCAACTTATTTTCAGGACTAAATGCTGAATGATCAGAAATTATGGTACACGTCACCATAATTTAAGATTCTATCTCGAAGTCTACCGTATTGACTACCTGATATCATTTCGGAATTCGAAAATCCAATTAAAATTAAAATTTTAATGATACAGGTTGGTTGTTTTTGTTCTTACATTTAAAATTTAAAATATAGTTTTAAGAAATTCAGAAATTACGCTTTCTTCGAGTGAGATAGGCAATACAAAATAATTTATAATTCAAATAAAATCGAATATTAAAATTTTACATATGGTAAAAAAGTTCGTTATAAGAATGCATGTAGTGAGCAAGCCACGCATTTTAACATGGACTTTTATTTAAATTTAAAAATTATTTTTTACTTTTTAGTCCACAGAAACATAAATTTTTTTTTAAGAAATAAATATATTTTAATTCGAAAATTAATTTCATTTTGAGCACACTTATAAACTGTTTCTTAAAGTCTTGTTCAAAATAAAAATTGAAGCTTAAATCTGGTACAAAACATCCATTTATTATTTCATAATGTAACTCTATATTACAAATTAAATATGATATCTCCGTATTATATAGTACCCAATGTAAGTAATTGTATGTGTCTGTGTCTGTGTCTGTGTCTGTATTTATTTATTTATAAATAATATAAACAATAATTTAAAGTATTAATTTCATTCAGTAAAATTAAAATGAAACGTAACTAACTAACTTTTAAAAACATTATAAAATAAGTTTTATAATATTTATTATGTATATGAAGAATACATTATGAAGAAGTTTTTATACATTACAGTACCAACATATATACTGAAGTAGCTAAACTCTTAAGTATGTAGCTAAGAATTTATAATTTTCATTTGTATATTTGTGTCTGTACAGTGAATGGTAAAAATAAAGGAATAACTTTTATATAAAATAATTATTAAGGAATATCTTTTATATAAATTAAAGGCAATTACTCTTTATTTGCTGATTGACATTTTACTAGTGTACAATTAATTGTATAACGTGTAGATTTATGTATATATATTTATATTCATATTTATTCTGTAATTAAATTTTTTTCCTATAAATTTCACTTCTCAATTGTATGGAGAATAAATAGCCCATTCAATTATGTTGATTTCATTTCGATGGATAAATTAATTTTCTTTTTGTTTTTTAATCTTGTGTCTGTTCAACTGGGAATCTGCATTATCAACTTCTGTAATTTTACAGATTTCTTTAAAACCACATACCGAACCGTATTTATACTTTCTCAGTGACATTCAAGAGGTATTTAATCATTATTATCGGGTTCCGGCTATTCTTGCCAATTTGGTTTGTAAAAAAGGTGAATACTGGGATAGTCCTTCATAAAGTCAGCAATACTAATTACATAATATGTTTAAAAAAAGAATGAATAACGATTGAATTGAATTGAAAATTTTAAGATTCAGGAAAATGAGTTAAAAATATAACACGGTTAGACAGTTAGACAAAGATCGTAGGATACGAGATGAAAAATGTAAATTATTATGCGACTTTGTAGAGAATAATATATTTCTAGTCTAAGGTTCCGCTTAAATTTTATTTTATAACGTACATTTGTTTTATAACGGATATTATAATTTTCTTTTACTATATAATAGTATAGTAAAGTAATTTATTCGTGTCAAATTTTCAAAATCTAGTTCAAACAAATGCTTTTTAGAAATTGGTCTGTCTATCTGCTTGTCGATCTATAGATATCTTTCAAATCAAAAGATCTACAATCATCATGGCTTTTATTAAAGCATTGTATGATCCAAAGGCTTTTTCAAAAACGGCCTACCGGGTGGCACTTAATATGAATGATTTTCTGGTTTTTAAGTTTCCCTCGAAAATGGACCAATTATTTTCTTCAAACTTAAAAAAAAAAAAAAAATATTTTAATCTCTTCAACTTTTATTTAAAATATTCGTCTGAAAATTCAACTGAGCATATTTAACAAAAAAAAAAGATGGGAAACAGTTTTAATTTGACCACTTTTCTCTAGATGAATTCACAAAATGTGGAAAAATCTGTGAAGTTTAGATTTGAATTCCAGTAAGAAAATAATATATAAATGTAAATTAATTGTATTCGTTTGTATTTTAATTATGTGTTTCTCAAATTATGAACCTTTTAGTGTATGATACAACACATATTATATATAGATTTAATTAACACAGCAAGAGTAACTGAGTAAACTACTCACAACCTTAAATTTGTTTTTGTTGGATTATATTTTTAGCTACCGTTTCACGCACATTTACAATTATAATATTCTATGTTAACTACATAATAAAAATGATCTATTATATTTGATACAAAATCATCCATTCATAAGTATTGTGCCAAATGATGTTAAAGTTTTAGACAGACGGTTTTATTGATGAAATAGTTAATGATATCTAATAATCTTAATATAGTATGTTTAAATTATCAACTGATTTAACATAATGGTTTACTATAATTTTGTGATATAATTTTGTAGTAATATACGAAAAGAAAATATGATCAATCATCTTGTAAATTAATGTCACGTGCCATACGATGCACATTTGTCAGAGTCATTCAATGTGGAGAATAGTACTACACAAGGCTTCGTATTATGTTCGATTATTTTCTTATTGGTATTGAGTAGAGTGATGGAATAAGTCATTACAACAAGAAGTGGAATTCAGAAGAGCTTGGTTAGTAGACAAGGAGACTTAGATTTTGTTTTCCTGACTGATACTAAATTTTTTATATTTCACATCCGAATATCATAAAAAAATTCAAAAGTTAAATTTAAATTGATTAAAAACAATAGCAGTGCACAGTATTAATAGTTAAGACATTCAACAAATGGTTGAGTATCAATGTTCGAACTAATTTTAATCATTAGCATTCATAAATTACCTTAAATACTTATGTATAAAAGATACATATATTATAATAATATTATGTATTATAATTATAAGTATTTATTATAGGTAAATTTGAGCTGAAATGCCAGTGAATCTTATTTACGAAAAAAGTTTCAAACAAAAATTGTTTGTTTTAAAGAAACGAATATTTTTTTATTTTAAATTTAGTTGGTTTAGTTTTTAGTTTGGTCATGGATCAATTGCATCTAATGGACCGATTTTGCATGTTCATGAATTAGATGTAACTTTTTTGGTCTAAAATACATGATGATAACAAACAAAGAATAAGGCAGAAATGGAATAATTAGGTAATTCTATGAACATCTATACTATGAATTTAATGGAATTTTATATGCATTTCTGTAAAGACAGTAGGATTACAAATAAATGGAAAGAAACAAAAAACGTGAGAATAAACGCTAAAAGGATAAACATTGGAAGGAACTAAAAGGAAAAAAAGGAACATATACATTGAAATATCAAATTATAAAAGAATTATCAGTTTGTATTTTGGCAGCATAATAACAACCCAAGCAGATGAAGATGTGAAGCAGAGATTAATAAAAGCAAGAAGAGGTTTTATACAATTAAATCCATTCTTGTAATCATCAAGTGAGGATGAAAACCAAACTCTTAATATTCCAGTAAAACGTCAAATCTGTACTTCTGCATGTCTACCAAACTCGAAAAAATAGGATATGAAATAATAGGATACATTTTTAGGTGAAAATAACCCTCCCATTATTGGGGTGGTCCTTGACTGGAAGGGCAACGTGCAGCACGCAGGCCAAGAAAAAAAATGGTGGAGAACAATAGTTACAGAAATTGTAGAGGCTAGCTATTAAGTTCTAGAGAGAAATTAAACTCTTATAACAAAATCATATGAGATGGGGACTTTTTTTGAGGCCCAACGTACACCAAGGACACAGGTCAAATGAGTAAAGTAAGTCAATATTTTAATTTTATTATTTTTATTTTTAAGGTTATCAACATTATACTAAATTTCTTATGACCCCATACATTTCTTATACTAACTTCGGCTCGCGCAAAAATCTTTTTGAATTCAATCCCAAATTATAATGCCTTTAACACTTTAAATCCGCGATATATCTCTTCTATAATAATAAAATATAATAATATATTTTCACCTTTTATTTAAATATAATAGATCAACGTCTATCTTGTGTGAATACAACATACAAATATTAAAAAAATGTAATAACTATAATTTTTTACAGAAACAAAGATATAAAGATGGATCATATGCACAATCAGATATAATGAAAAGATTAAAAATCTCATTTTACACTTTCTATAAATTATTTTTAACTACTGCACATCTTTCTGCGTGTACTTTTGTGCTTCTTACTCTTTATCAAATGTTAAACTGTCATTTAGCTACCGCATTCATTCTACAAGCAAACTATTAATTTCATTTTACAAACAAAAATGAATGTTGCATAAAAATTATTCAAATTAAATTAAAATATTCACATTTTTATCTTTTTCTAAGTGTTTAAACCAATTCTATTTTAGAATCAACTTTTTGTTAAAATAAATTCAGTTAATTATTTAAAAAACCAAACTAAAACAATTTATCAATTTTTAATCATTAACAATAATAAAATACACTAAATAAGCAGTGCGAATGATTTGTTATAAAAGTTTGTTATACTTTAATTGTATAATACTATGTATCAGAAATATATAAAGATTATAGCATAATTAAGCTTAGTTTAAGCTGATACTGCGACAAATCTAATAAACAGTTTAAGAAAAAATACTTCAAACAAAGGTTGTTTGTTTTAAAGAAAAAAAACTTCTTGTATTGATGTTTTGTCGTTTGACTTGTTGTATGTCTTTTTGGTTTAAAAAAAGGATATTGGTTTCATAGGATCCAATATTCATAGCATCCAATTTTGTCATTAAAAAAACTTAAACTCGCTTTTTTAGTCAAGAATTCACCACTAGTTTCAGCTCATTATTATTTTACATTACGTTTTGAAGGTATTATCTAACATTGTACCTACTACGACATGGTGCACCGTCTGCTGTCGTACAAAAACGAGGTACGGAGAATGGTTAGCTAGGATAATAGATAACGTGTGTAATTGAAGTGGTCAAAACATTTCTATTAAACTTTTTAAATCTGTGACACCCTACATTCTACAATGTCAAAAGTAAATTTTTTCGTATACCTTATACTAAAAAAATTTTCCCATATGTATATGTATCTAACTTAAGTAGACACATTGTCTGTTATTTAGTATAGTCCCAATTACTTATATAGTCCCAATTACTTATAACATAACAAATCTGAAACTAAACAAACAAATTTTTGTTTTTTAAAAAAAGCTTCAGATAAGAGGTCAATAACTCGATCGTTAATGTTCTCATCATCCATGAAGAGATCGTTTTCAATATTTAAGATAATCAAGGAACAGCTCTTGCATACCGAAGCCTCGGTTTATTCGTGTATCCTCGTGTATCCTCGGTCTATGAAATTTTCAGAATTAAATGTACAAAATCTACTTTTTCAAAAGAAGAACAAAGCAATGTCCTACTTCATGCAATCGTTCAATAAATACTCTTTTCAAAAACAAAAAAAAGGATAATTTGATATTCGAGCTTTTCTATTGATATTCGAGCTCGAGGTGGTAGAAAATTAATAAAAAAGCCACATCTCTTATTAAGACTAGAAATATTCCTTGGTGGGATGTTTAAGTGAAAGAATATTGAAATTTTGGATTTTGAGGTATTATGATATCCAATTGTTTTCTCTAAGCCTAAATTTTTACACAAATCATTTCGGTTTTCAAACATTATGTTTTAAATATGTTCGGATCTACGTAATATTTTTTTGTACAAGTTCGTCAAAAAGCAACTTGAAATATTAAATTTGAATTTGAAGTTCTCTACGAATTCAAATTTACTGAATTTAAAAAAATTTTATTCACGCTAAAAATGATCAATTAAATATAGTAAAAAAGAAATGGCTTTGATCAGAATAATTGTACACATTTTTATTGTAATTAATTCGTTATGAAAGCAATAATACTTAATCAGAAAATTCATTATTTGAAAGCGTAGAATCATACCTTCTATGGTTTGTTTTGTATGCATATGCAGCCTAATTTACCTCTATACCAATATAACAATCATAGCAGACACAATTTAACTAAAAAAAAATAAAAAAATTTTAAATTAAAATTTTTGAACACAATATTTATGAGAATATTAATTGAACAGTGTGAAATGTGTACGAGATGCCACATATTTATGTATCCAAATGTCCATTTCATTTTTTATTTTTTCGTGAATGAATTATCTCAATAATTTTCTTAAACAAATATTATAAGCTATAAAATTATGGCTGGTTAAGTCATAAATAATGACAGATAATAAAATAAATATATTTCAAACATATAAAAAATGAAAACAAAACTTTAAAACAAGGTACAATATGAAATATATTAACTGGATATTAAAGGTACATTCACATTATATTTTTCAAAAAATATTAAATATGTAATTTTTAACAATCGTATTTGAACACAATAATACAACTGCACCGAATATCACAATTAGGAAGTTTACACTTTTTTAATAACAGACCTTTAGAATATTATTAAAAATTATAAAATACCAATACAAAAAAATTGGCTTTAAATTCTAGTTAGGCATTTCATCATTAACTATAATAGCATATAGTGAAGGCACTAACAAAATTTTGGTAAAGATAATCAATTAATCCACCTATTTAGTCCATTTTCACCGGTCTGCTCATTCATTTATTCGTCCGTCCGTCCTTTATCATGGTCACTAAAACACGTAAAGAGAAACCAAGCTGATTCACAAAGTTTGGTGGTGTATTCTCCTTCTAAAGAATGATTAAGTTCCAATGGTTTAACTTTCAAATTATAAGAAACTGAAAAAAGGCCAAGCACAAAAAAATTTTTGTTTTGAATGAAACTTTTAGTAAGGAATATTTTTTGGAATAATTTTAGATTCTTCACAATAGGGAAGTTGAGTGATACTGAATTTGGCATATCTCATATCTCATAACAAAATGAAAAACTAAACTCAATACCATATCAAATCTTAAAAATTAAATTAAAATTGATTAAAAAATAAAGAATTTTGAAGCTATCAAACATTATATATCCATTACGTTATTGAAAACGATGTTTAAAACGTTATAGAATTCGCATTTTGAATGGAGATGTGCAAAATGACGTCATAAATTAAATATATCCTTCCATGTTTAATTAACTAAATAAATAAAATAAATGCACATTTCTTACTTATTTTTAAAGATGTTTAAAAATATCTTCCGATCCATGTTCATGAAGTAAAGACGGTTTAATTCAAATAATAAAAATTCGTACAAACATTTCTAATTCAAACAGAAATTTAGCTAAAATCACATATAATTATATATCATATTACGTTTGGAATATATTAATTTTTTTATCTGTCATTATTTATGACTTAACCAGCCATAATTTTATAACTTAAAATATTTGTTTAAGAAAATTATTGAGATAATTCATTCACGAACAAATAAAAAATGAAAACAAACACTAATGGCTCTATGAATGATAACAATTGTATATTTAAAAGTATTTTCGGAATGTTTATGATTAAAAAACAGTGATATCTAACCATATGGCTGGAATTAAAACAATTTATACTATTAATTGTTATTCTCGATTGTTTAGTATAAAAAAGGCCATGATGATTTTCATAAATAATTATTAAACATTTTTTGCGTAAATTTTGCTGTAAATATTTTTAAATTGTCAAAAAATTTTAAAACGTCAACGTCTTTTCCTCTTTTTTGTATAGTTTATCATTCAATATACAATAAATTGCCTTTTATAATACTTTTGAGGGAAATGTGTAGTTTATATAATCAAGCAAAAATTTATCTAAACAAACAAAAAGTTAAATGTCTACATTTAGACTTGGGTAGAAGCCTTGAAAAATGGTAAAAATTGAAGAACAAAAATAATAGTAGCATGAATCCCTTTGGAAACGGAAGGGAATATAACAAAAACGAAAGAAAAAATAACTCTCGACCTGAGTTCGAGAAGTGGAATAGGATAAATTTTTAAGTATAAAACACGGTTTTTGTCGATTTTCGACAAATTTACAAATCCTATAGGAAAAATTTATCTAGCAAAGTTGAACGTAATAAAAATTCGACAACTTTGTTTGTACACTTTTACCACAAAACCTCAAAATTTTTCGATTGAAAATTAGAGTGTTTTTTCGATATTTATTCACAATAAGGTCAAAATAACGTGAAAAAATAAATACTTTATATCAAAAAAATTAATTATAGCTTAATTTGTAGTCGATTTAATTTTAACTTAATTTCTAGTCGAAATATTAAATCCGTTTTGTTTCTATTATTTTATTTTATTTAATTTTTTTTTATAAATCGTATATATAGAAAAATACGAATCATTATACCTGTGAATCAGCCTTTTTATTCACATAACATGTATGTATATTCAAGATAATAATAAATGTATTAGGTTATGGTTAGTTTATAGAATATAAATATGATTGGAGATTCTTCTGAATAATTTTTTTATAATAATAATATGTATATGAGACACGATCAACAGACAAACAGGGCTGTACTCACTCACACACCCCCCGTTGATCTTACACTCTAAATGGTGATGAGAATTTAGTGTGTTAGAACAGTATTATAAAAATAAAAAAAAAAAAAAAAAAACATTTTCACTAATATAATCTGTTGAACATACAATTTTAATATCCAAATTTTAATGCTTATTGTAAGCTATTTGAGTAACAGATTTGTTAAGTGATTGACAATAATAATAATTTTTGTCTTTCCTGAAAAATTTTCAATAGCCAAAAACTGAAGGTAGGGTAGTAATGAATATCTATATTTTTATTATTTTGATAATTTAGAAAAAATGCAAATTCCATTTTGTCCGAAAAACAAAAAAGTGATGTTTGTAAGTCTGAGAATAATTAAAAATTATGCTTCGAATCTATACTTTTTATGTGTGTTATTTCCATTGCAAAGTACGAACGCGCTGTGAGATTTTGATGTTTAAAAACCAACCTTTCTCCTATACATAGTATTTTCAAAGGAAAACTGTATTTTAATTAAAACTCCCGAACATTTTCGAAAAATGCAACTTCTTCTTATATAAGATAGATGATTAGGGATTTTTTGTCATCGATGTGAAATGAATGATCGTCGCAAATACGAGCTGTACAAAACTAATATTATAAAAATTATATTAATATTGATTTTGCTTTAAACATGATTAGTTTCGAGAACATGAAGACACAGAAATCCACTTAAAATATAATATTCAACTCAAGGAATTGGAAACGTAAAGATTTTCCAAAATTTGGGATAAGCAATCGAATATATTATGAAGCTTATATTAAAATGGAACAAATTGGAACTATTTTTTATGATAAGCCTTCATAAAACACACAAAACAAACGTTTTTTGATTTGAAAAAAAAAAAACAAATTTTTGTGTAGGAACTTTTCTTCTATCTTTAATGGTGCAAAAGTTGGATCATGGATCATTAAAAAGGACCGATTTTACTCATTCACGAACTTTCAACTCGATGTCTCTTTTCGTTTTTGAGTTATCTTGTTTACTGACGAAGGGACGGATATGCGGAAATTGACCTAATTAGATGGTTCTATTAACACATATAACAAAATTAATTTATTATCCAAATTTATAATTGGAAAGGAAACCTGTATACACAAACGGAAGTATTTTTCGCTTAGAAAATGAAAAAATTTCTTAAATTTAGAATAATTCACGGTTAGTTTTCTTAATTTTCAATTATAAAAAATACAAATTTCCTATAAAATTTTAACCATTTTAAATAACTAAGAACAGTAAAGACGAAGTATGTGTAACAGCCCTAATATATGATACATTCATGTAATAGATAGATTAAATATAGGGCCTTCGAATGCATTGTTTACAATGTCTCTAACTGCATGTCTAAGCACTATAATTGGAGCCAAATTAAAAAATACGTCTCTTTAATTAATTACCTACATTTTTCTACCAAATAAAATCCAAAATATATTTTATTAAAATGAGATTGAATCGTCTCTTAAGCTATTTTTGAATTCTGATGTGAGCACTCACTATACAACTTCTATATATACATGTAAAAAATTGACTGAAAATTGATTATTTAAAAAGAAATGCATAATATATACATTCCAACACCACTCTTTTTACTTCTTACCGATTTACCGATTGATGAAGGTTGTGAATCGCTTCTCAAAATCGTAAAAAGTTTAAATGTATTACGGAAGTAGACGTTCGAATCGACTATTATTTTAATCCTGTGAATCCAAAATAGGAATTTAGGCTTTGGTGCATTCAGAATTGGCGTTTTGTGTCTCACCAATTTTTTGATAAATAATGTTGACATATTAATTTTGGTCTATTCATTTTGAAAACAGTGTAATTATACATAATTTTATTTTTTCTGACGTTAATTTAATATAATTTCAATAGCCGTCCCCAACGGTGTTGGTAATCAGTAGATGTGTGTAAGAGCAATTAAATTCCGAAAAATGATAAAAAGTGTAGAATACCACATGGCCGCGTGTTCATTAGTAATTTACAAGGCCATATTTTGAAAAACTCCACTATTTGAAATTTTTATTTTGGAATGACAAAAAAATCAGAAAATTCAACCTACGACAAAACACAGGTTTATTATTTTCCAAATGGAATGTGTTGTAAAATAAAGAATTTAATTGACCTAAACCCTCACTCCAAACCATCCTCTTTATCCAAACTCAAATATCAAAATTCTCTCATTTTTTATTTGTTTAATACAAATATGAAAGATGGTTCAAAGTGGTTTAAATTAATCACTGATTAACTAAGTTTATTTAAGGATAACAAATGATATTTTAAAATCATTAAAGAAATCTTTGCTCGTTTCAGCTTTACATTGTGTTATAAAGAGCCTGTCACACTTGCGTTTATTTCAACGTGCGTTGAAACGAACGGAGTAGCATTAGATATTTTTAATTGGTTTACAGTTATAAAAATCATATTTGTTACATTTTACATTTGTTTATTATGAATATAACGTACGTTGCAAAAAAAAGCCAGTGTGGTAGAACGCGACATACGGTACACATTGTAAAATAATTCATTAAAAAAAGAACGATATCTTCTAGTATTATTTATTTGTTATATCTGTCATTCGACTAATAGTGCCTTTATATGGAAGTATAATGTAAATATATAAACATTTAAAAAATAAAAAAATTGTTAATAATGTACTAAGATGAAGATTTATACATAGTTGTTATAAACTAAACCTCAAAATAAAATATAAGAATATTATTTTTCTTTATAAATAATATATTATGAATATTAAAAGGGCGTTCATTCATACCATTATTCAGTGGATTATAATTATAACAATGTTCCAATATTGAAAAACATGATCAAAAATAGATCAACACATCAAATAAAATTTATGCTGTATCATTTTTAAATCATAAATTTTATTATTTTGTGTTTTTTCTTCCTTCCAATTGTTGAAATTATTGTATACTGTTGCGTAATCATGTCTAATCTTATCAAAAAAAAGCCTTACATATTTTAGAAATTTGTTTTAAACCTTGATTTTGAAAATGATGGATTAGCAATTTTACGTACACAACTTTAATTTGAAAATTTATTATACTCTACATATATAGGACATATTTGAGTATATTAGTTTTTTTCTAAAGTATGTAACGCTACCAAAAATTGACTGCATAAGCAAAATTTTTTTTAAAGTATTCATTTAGTTCATTTCCTTTTGTTACTTAACGTACATCCATTTTCCCATCATTAAAATAACTGACAAAAGAAAGCGACTAGATATAATAACTAGAATAACTGACAAACTAGAATTTTGGTAGCCTATTCTGTAGCACTAAAAAGCGATTTTAAGTTCGTGAATGAACAAAATTGGGACCATTGGGTACAATAGATCCGTGGCCCAACTTTTGAACCATAAAAAAGAAATTAAAAAACAAAAACAGAAAATGTTAAATGTTCTTAAATCAAAAAACATTTATCGGAAACAGTTTTACGTAAAATGTTTGTATTCGCCACAATTTTAGCACAAATAAAGCTACTAAACACATACGTATTTACAATACATATAATTATTATATAATGTATTTTCATATAATAATAACTGCAATTATTCCCATGAGACAATTTGACAAAGAATATGATAAACGCCAACTTCAAAATTTGTATCGGAAAAATAAAAAAGCAAGAAAGGACATTATAACTATAAAGAAAATATAAGCAGCAAATAATAAACCTTGAAATTTCTTCATACTCTCTTTAAAACTACCCACATCAAAACTGAATAATGCTGAGATTGTTATTGATGATAATATTTGCTTTCTCTCTGAAACGTATTTCTCTATTGAATTAGAGCAATTTTGAATGAAAATTGTTTTTCAGATTTTTCGATTAAATTGATTTTTACCATTTTCAAAAATTACACACAATCACTAGTATTGTTTCTGAAATGTTCACAAAAATATTGAAATAGCATTTTAGGATAAAAATTTATATAAAATTATTTTTCAATAACTATTATAGTTATAGTGTAGGTCCATTTGTCTGTTAGTATACCTGACGAATGAATTTTAAATACTTATAATTTGATTTTGATTTTTAAAAATTTTTTTTTTGTTGATGAAAGATTAATGAATTTTATGTTCTGATATTTTTCGATAACTAATGAACTATTGTTGTATGTTAAAAATATCATTTATTTGATTATTCATTTTAGATAAAAATAAAAACGATCACTTTTATTCATAATAAAAATATTTTTTTTTTTTAGAATAACATCCATGCAAAAAAGAAGGATACGCATCTGTTGTTTGGTTCAAAACAAAATTTTATTTATTTTTTTTTCAATTTACATTAAAACATAATTGAAAAAATTAAAATTTCATTGAGTAGGAAAAAGATTTACCGTATTTAGCCATGACTTGCTCGAGTAGATTTAAATATCGATATTTTTTTACTATTTTTTATTATTATATTTACAGACAGAGAATTTTCTTGAGAATTCCTTTTGAAATTTAGCAAGGATCGTCCTAGCGCCCGTTTTCATGATGTATTTTTTAATCCCTTGTAGTTAGTGCAAAACTTGACATCCACAAGTCAGCACCCATAGTACACAGGCATCACCTTCCTTTTTAAAGTTATGGGAATATCACTCTTGAGTATCCGACCAAAATTTTTTCCATGAGGTTAATTTCATTAGTTTTTTGCATTGAAATAATTTTTTGTAAATATTTATATTGATCGACATGCTCAAAAGCCACACTATTTAAGAGAATCGGTATCTATTAGGTATTAGACATAGCCTTGGTTTCGATGCGATTTATAATCAGATCCACTTTTTTACAAGTTCCATTGAACATGATTTATAAATCTTCAGCGTTATCTGTAAGCAAAATTATATTATCTGCAAAACGCAAGTTAGAGAGTCTTACACCGTCGATTTCCACACCGAGGCCTTCCCAATGTAGCTCAGAAAATTTATATTCTATTAAAGAATATAACTTCTCTATATAATATAATAATATTATTTACAAGAAAGCGTTAAATAAGGCCTATGAAGACGTTCAAATAAGGATTTTTTATATTCTTGACACTTTTCGAAACTTTCGGAGATGGCTTGTGCTGAGAGCCCATGTCTAAAACCATCTTTTTCTACTGGTTTTATTCGGTCTTAAATAGTTTCATATCTTTTTAGAATAATCTTCGAAAACACTTTGTATAAATAAGATGTTAAACTAATTTGTCTATAGTTGTCAATATTTTTGACACCACCTCCACCAAGGGTGATTGAAAGTGATTTAAGCACAATGATTGAAAATATTGTTTGGAAATATTTTCAGTTGATAATATTCAATTGGACAAAATCACAAGTCGTTTATTTAATTCTTCACCACCAAATTTAAGAATCGTATTGCTTATTGCATTTATCATTTTTTAACTTTTAAATAACGCACTCCACTTCACTTAGAATTATTGGCAGCTCTTCTTCCACGAATTTGCTAATGTTTATAGTCTGGTCTCCTTCGTCTAGTATGTTAGTTTTGAACAGATTTTGATAAAACGAGGTTGCTGATATATTTTTAATATTTTTTGTGTTGTTCCATGTTGACCACCAGTCGTTGCTATTCAGAAATTTGAAGGATATATTCTCTGTTTTACCTTTTTGGTGGAAATATTAGTCTGTAGTATCGATTTCATTGTTTTTGTACTTTTTTTACGAATGTTTTGGAAAATTTTCTTTTTAATTTGTTTCAAAGAGTTCGATTTTTTCCTTTGGTGTATTGTTGATCTTATTTACTAACTGTTTTCTTTCATATATCCGTTTCAAAGTATCGGGGTCTAAAATTTTATTATTCCTTTTCGTGTTTTGAACGACGGCTAAGATTGTCGAGGCTATATGCAACATAAACCTATCCATTATATTGTACATCTGATGAACTTGCGGACGATTATCATTTAAAAGAAGGGTTAGGAATTGTTCCTTTAATTGTTGTTGATATCTCGAAATAGTTCTTTCAGCTAAGCAGATGTGCGAAGATCTTTTGAAAATATATATCATATTTATACGGCGTGCATTTCTCTTGATCTTGCACCTTAATAATCTATGGTCAGAGTAGAAATGAAAGCTAGTGTCCACGCCTGTATCTAAAGGTCTGTACTATGAATGTTGTACGTAAGTATGTAGTCAATTTCGTTGTAATTATTGCCAATGGTGATGACCAAGTCCACCTTCAGTTTAATCCATTTTGAATCCAATACAAGAGTGTGTTGACAATTTTCAAATTGAGTGCAAGTTGTATTCTATAAACATTGTATTCTGTAACCGTTTATGTTTCTTTTCCCCATCCCACAGGGGCCTATATATGATACTCCTCCTGCTATCTGATAACTGTTAAATCACCCATAACGATTAGTAAATTAGATTTTGATCATTGATACTGTCTTGTACTTGAGAAAAAAATCATATATTCTTCATCAGGGTGATTGGTTGAAGGTGGTAGGTGACTACCAAAATGCTATTTATTTTATTTGTTAAAAATTGCATATTTGGCAAAAGTTTCGTATTGAAAACCTTTATTGTAGTGATCTAGGTGCTAATTCTTATAACTGATCATTCTAATCAAGGTAAGTAAGTAATTTCGCTATTTTAATTCAAATTTATTATTCAAATCAAATAATAAATACAATCTAATTATTATCACAAATCACCATCACATTTCAATCATTTTAAGGAAATTCTATATCAGGGTCACGCACAGTTACACCGATTGTTTAAGTGGAAAAATTAAGATCCGTATCAGCATCCACGGATCTCCATTTTTAACAATACGGCACACCCTGGACTGGGGATACACACAGTGAGTGCGCATCTCAACAAGTGTTGTTATTTGGTTATTTTCACTAGGAGAACATGTTTGTAATGAGCTGTTCTTGTATATTATAATCTCCTGGTACTAATTTTATACGTAAATAACCTTCTTTACACTGGTATGGTTTGGTTTCTTACACATATTATTTATTTACTTGTTGAATAAAATTAGTAGAGAACTACTACTTACTTATTTATATACTTTATTACTTAATTATTACCACCATCCATAAATAATCATATTTTCTCAGTGAGCTTTTCGTCATACTCTCTAATGCTATTGTATGCGTCCCAAGTGCTGCTATTTTACAAATATATTTTTAATTCAACTAAAATTTAAAAGGACGTTTGGAGTGACAATTATAATCACAAATGTTCAAGACAATTTTAAAAACATCAGTAGTCATTATTCTAGTTCAAATTTTGAGAGTTTCTTGAATTCCGTATACTATTAAATAAAAATTTTACGATTTTAAATTTTTCGACTGTAGAAACAATTTGTTTTCGATTTCTATAGATGAAATATTTATTTATTTACCAAGTTTATTATAACTCGTTAAAAGTGACATTTAGTTATTATTATATAACAAAAGTATAATAAACCGTTATCTCCTTCATGAAATTAACGACAGCGCATTTTGAAGTACTTTCGAAAATATTGAATTAATTTTCACCAAACTATTGTTCTTTTTCGTGTTATTCAACGGTATATGCCAGTATTTTGTTATATAATAGTAACTGAATGTCACTATCAACGAGTCATAAACTTGGTTAATAAATATTTCATCTATAGAAATCGAAAACAAATTTGTTTCTACATATTTTTTATAAAAATTTTCTAGATATTCATAAAAAATTCAAGAAATGGCGTTTTTAGTAAGTAATAAGTCAAAATTTTAAATGATGGATAAGTATTCACTTTTCGAAAAATGTTTTGGGAGATTTTTTTGCTTAAATTGAATTGTTTTATCGATTTCAATGGTTTGTTTAATTTTGAAATTTTCACCCCTAACGTGGAGAAGCTTCCAATCCATTTTCAAAATGGTGACAATTTTTAACTGTAAAACAAAAAATTCATTCAAATCTATTAAATATAACTGGATTTTGTCATTTTACACATATTTTGACAAATAACGCACTACTATATGGTGTTTGAGGTGAACATTATATATTAATAATATTGAGATAATTATTACTTATATATTATGTTGCATTTTTTAGTTTTTAAATTCTTCTTATTTATTTTGAGTGAACTTTGAGTAAACATTATTATTTAATTAGTAAGACAATTAATAGTAGACCATCTAGGATTGCTGTGTTACTGTTGTTGTATAAATTGAATATATAATCACTGTAGTCACCATATAACTTGAGTAGTTGAAAAAGTAGAAAATTGACGATTGAATTTTCGTATATTGAATAGAATAAATTGTAGGAAAGAAATTTTTGAGTGTACAAAAATCAAATGATCAGTTCAAAATAATTACCAAATTTTGTTATATACAGAGCTGCGGTTACTAACTTTTTTAATGAATTTTCAAATTGATTTAATGAACTATTACATTCAGTTGAAATTAAAAACAAAAATATTAATAATAATATTAGAATATTATTATTTTGAGCTAAATACACAATTCAAACGTAAGCTATACGACATTATTGATGTCTATGGTTTATCTAACACAATCAGCACACCTTCACACCTACCTTTTTTTAAAAACTCAACACTCAGTATATATTAATGGTGAAAGAAGTATATAGGTATTGATTCTAAAGTAAATATAGACCTCTTTGATAATACAGGTAAAATTTTGTCATTCAAATTAAAAGTAGAAAAATGTGTGACAACATAAATGTTACGAAAAGAGTATCAAGTAAACTTCGCGTATATGCCTTACATGTTTGGTATTGTAGACTGGAACATTGATATGGGAAACAACAATAATATTATGCTGAATAAATTTCGATTCTTTTCCCCAACTTCCTAGATCAAATTATTTTGTATTTTATAAATACGTATTTCGACTACAAAGTAGTCATCACCAGTATTAATTAGCTAGTTGTAATGATTCTCTGAGGAGATGTTACTCGTTGCTAATTTGGTGACGGTTTGCACAACAATTATTAAAAAAAAAAAAATTATGCTGATTTATAGTCAATTTATTATAACGCGAGTTTCCTATCATTAATAACAATATTATCAAAAATTAAAAACTTTGTGTGACAAAAGAAATAATAGAGGACAGTAATAGTTAAGAATAGTGAAAATTAAAGATACTAGAGAAGGCCTTAAAAAATATGTGTAAAAATTTATATACTAAAAACTCAAATGAAAAATGTACATAGATTTTATACTAAAATTGGAAAAATAAAACTCGTATATTTAAAAATATTGATTTTACGGTATGAAATCCTTAAGAAATTTGGAACGGCATTAATAAAACTTTATAATATAAAACAGTAAAAAAGCTCTGGAATTATATTAAAATTTATAAATGTTATTGTTACGAATAAATTAGACTTAGTAAACATATTATTGAATTATTTTATGAATTCTTTCTTATTATTATGAATAATTTGTATGAATAGAATGTACACATTAAACAAAGTTAAAACAAAACTATGAAGTACCCTAATATTGAGCATGAAATACATGCAATAATAATGGATATACCAAATAAAAATTAAACCAATATGGATCTGATTCCAGTTTTCAAACGTAATTTAAACTTAATTGCTGGTGTATCAAATTTAATAAATATTTGTATAAACACAAACAATAGTGCTAAACTTCTAGAACTTACCATTGATTATTCCATGAAACTTGTTGATCCAGTTGATGTAGTATGTATAAAGCTAAATAAATTTATTAATGGTAGAGAGCTTTAATTTGTGGTATTCCATAGTCTTAACTATGTTAAGTGGATCAATAAATTTACACACTTCAATTTTTTTTTTATTTTGCTTAACCACTTTATTTTATTATAATTATGCGACATGTTTCGGATGTTACTCCATATTCAACTTTATTTATCCACCTAACATAATTAAGACTAAATAAATTTTGTTACTAAGAAAACTAAGGGTAATCACAATACTAAGGTAGTACCTAGAATGGGAGCAGTTGATTATGTATTATTATGTTGATTAAGTATTTTTTGTAATCAAATACCAAATTCTAATATGGGGAAGACGTGTCAAATCTGATAAAGTATTCGTAATTTTTAAAAAATATTAAAAATAATACATGGAAGTAAGGCGAGGGATTACTGTCGGCCTATTTTCAAAAACAAGTTGCTAACATATCACGAAATTTGTGTTTTTGAGCTACTGAATATTATGTTTACCAGGAATTTCTTTAGGGTTAAAGTTCATAAGCACTATAAGACGCGGACATTGACTCCGTTTACTTTATAACATAAAACCGCTTTTTTCGAAAAAAAAAACTTATTTCATGGGGTATACATGGGGCATAAATTAATGCAAAACGTGCATAAAATATTCAAGATGAGTTTCGATATTCAATATTTAATAACTTATTATATAATAAGTTATTATTATGACTAAGAAGCGTTAATGTTTATTTAATCTATATGTAAAAGTGCACATGTTATATTTTAAATTTACAATTTTAGACAATAATGATTTTTTTTATCCTAATAACTTCATCTATTAGTGGATTTCTTTTCAATATAATACGTTTAATTCTGAGAACTGTTAACTTTACTCAGATTTATGTGCCTCACGGATCTTCTGATGACACTCAAAAACTATTCATTTTTCCAAATACTCTAACCTGATGGAATGCAAAAATGTGGAATTTATTAACTAAGAATTTATTCAAAGCATGACATTAACATAACGAACCTTAAGAAATATTTTATGAAGCTAATAATAAAATCGGTCTTTAAGAAGGAATATTTTGAATACTATTGCACTTTGTTGATTTACAATTGCATTTTAATTTTGGTTTGATTAAAGTATTCAATAATTAAGAACATGGTTCCCGCAAAATTACCCCCTTTAGTAGATACGGATAAAACAGGGAATGCTGTTTTTGAACAACAAAATTCATGAATTTACTTCCAATTTAATTAAAAACGAAAATGTTCCGAAATTTTTGAAAGCATATAAACATATAATTTACGGGACGGAAAATGTTTATAATACCATTAGTTTCTTATCATGTCAACATTTAAGGCGTGATTTCTTATATATAAATAATCAAAATTATGTAAAACTGCACATTGCATATAACTAAAACTCTTTTTTTTAAACCCTTTTCAAGGAGTTCATTGTTTTACAAAACATTATATACACCATGTCCTACTAACTTATACCAAATAATTTGACGGAGTACAAAACGAATAGGTGTTTTATAATCATCCCCACATGTAAATTATGCATACAAACAAGAATTTCATACATATAATAATATAATATATAGCATGATTATAATTAAAATAAATATAAAATAATATATTTTAAAGACTTGTTTTTTGTGAATGGAATGTAACTTAACAAGTTTTAATAAATGAATAAATAAAAACAGTGTCATTTGAAACCATAATGGTGGCTCTCTCTTCAGTCTGAAGTCTGACTGACTTGAACTGACTCAGAACTGTTAAACTTCAAGACTGAGTTTAATGCTTTAACTGTAGGCGACAACACAAATCTACTAACTAGCCCTCTGTTTGTGATCAGACGAAAACTAAGAAGCCGTAGTAAATATTACCTTTAGCAGTCGTATCAAATAATTTCTTATTAAGTACATTAAATTTTCATTTAATCTTATCCAGGTTTATCACACAAAAAATAAACAAGGTAAGATTACAACTGATAGTGTTTATGATTTAAGATCTTTAAGTGTTTATGATCTTCTATATGATTAACCATATTTAAACATTAAATACTAAATACGTAGGTAAATACTAAATATGATGTATTTCTTATATTCATTTTTCAAACAAATTTTTCAAACAAAAGTGTTTGTGTTTGAGAAATAAACTTTTTTTTTTAATTTAAACTTTTCTTCTATCTCATACGGTTTAGGTTTAATAGTCGTCGATGCATTGGAACCGATTTCACTTTCTTTCTTCAACTTTTATAAAATTTTAAGGTCTAGAATACACCACATAAAATTTTCAGCTCACCATCACTTCGCATTTTAATAAGCTTAATGACGGACAGACCAGCATAAATTGACAAATATTGGCCCTTTTTCGGACCAAAATTTGCTAATATACTCTGACAAATCTACTCAAATTATTCATGATTTTTTTTTGATCTAGAACTAATAAATTTTATTAATAATTTTTAATAATTAATTTCAAGAACATTAATGCCGAAGGTTTCTTCAATATTCTCTAACGTTACAAACTTTACATAAAATTTTGTATACCCATAAATATAAATGTATAATTATTAAAAAGTAACAATAAAATATATTTGAAAATTAATATGAAGGATGAAATAGCCGTGTCATATTTATTTAAATAAAATTAAAAATAATATTCATTTAATATGTTAATTAAAATTTAGTGAAATTTAAAAAAATATAAAGGAACATTTGATTTATAAACTTTGATAAAATTTGATTGATGAAGTAGTATGGAGTTACTTTAGCAACTTCTGAATAAACCGCATGCATTATACGAATAGTTTATCAGTGGAAATATTAAGTTTATAACAAATGCGAAAAAGATACATTTTAGAAAATTTTATAGCCTAAAAAATTGTTTACAGAAAGAGAAATCTTCTGTTACAAATAATAACCATGTAAGTGCCAATTAAAATAATATAATTATGTAATTCAAACACCTTGATAAATATTACTACATTTATTTAAAAAGAAAAAAAAATTTATTCTAGTAAATAATAAATAAATGTTTCTGATTATTAATTTGATTTTACTAATAGAATCAAAAATGACAAAGTTTGTGCTTACACTAAAAATTATCTTCTTATGTAGATATCAAGTACAAATGTATTGAGATTTTTTATAAAATACAATCCGTTAAAAATCTGGAACACGTACCTATATAAATGCATACCTAAATTTAATTTTTAAACGATGTTATGATAATAAACGATATCCTTACACGAATAAACGCATCGTATAACTTTTTTTTTCACTTTTCGAGGTGAAAACAAAAACTTTCAATTTAAAAATTAAAAGTGTGATGTTTGATCAGAAACACAAAACAACACCTCAATTAAATTACTATAGAAGACAATGATAAAATAATGGTTGAACCTGCTGTTGAACAGTTGTACAAACTGTATGTGATCCAATGAAAGAACAGAGAATTTTATATTTTGTAGTTTTTATTAAAGTGAATCAACCAATCCAATCAATAATAAATATATACTTAAGTATAAGTAGTTTTTTATTGTGGTTGAATTCAATAATAATTTTATTTGTGATTTCTCACTGTTTTTGGTCACGCGACGTAATCAAACTTGAAGATCTAAACTATACCTGTACTACAATTGTTTCAGATTATTTTTTACAACTAGCATTTGCAGCAATTTGAAATAGTTAAAGCCACATAAGATGTAAACTACTTTCTGTTTTCGACTTATTTTGGTAATTACCCTTCATAATATTCCTAAGATAATATGTATGTAACGGAGAAAAATTGTTTGTGTATTAAAAAGAAATTAATCTTTCACTTTTCCAAATCACTTATGGTCAAATAAAATATTAAAGCAATATATCTCCTTCTGTGAGGTGCAATATATACTTCATATGGTTGCGGAAACAAGGACACTCCCGGTAATCTGGTAGTCGAAATGCTATATAGGAATGAGACAAAACTATCGAACACAAACATAACTAAATACCCAGATGTACCATATAGAAACATACAACATGGGAAAACAGCAGTTTCGCAATTTAGTGGCAGCAGCTCTCACAGTAAGAAAGGGGAAGAAACAATGTCTATTCTGTCACGGCTATTAAAATGTAAAGAGTTATAATCCTTGACTAGATCCAAGGTTTCTTCAGCTCCAAGGCGTAGGATTCAAGGACTAGAGTAATTTCTATTTCTTTACACCCAAAATTTGGTTCCTCCTGCTGTATTTATCATAAGTATCTTAAGTTACTTATGTTAAATAAAAATATTAAATACATACTGCTTATTTTTCTTTCCGATTAGAAAATAACAATATTAAGGAAGGTACATTCATACTATAAATAATAGAAAATATTCATGTAATTGTAACTGTAATAAAAAGGTTTTTCCAATCACCAATGAATTTCATTTCGAAAAGAGGACATTCCTACGTACAAAACAAACAGTTTTGTATCTAGAAAGTTCTAGAAAATTATAATAACTAATTTAAAGAATTTTTGTATTATATATCATTAACAAGTCAAGTATATAAATATAACTTTTTTCTCCTATAATTTATTAATTGAATAGATGATTATCCAATAATAATTAAATAACAACGAAAATTGAAACTCAATCAAAAATAAAACAAGCATGAAATATTAAATTTATGATTGAAATGTTTCAAATAATACCTATACCATATATACCAATAGTATTTTATATTATTATTTATTAAATGTTGTTTGTATGTATGATCAAAATAATAATTTTATTTGAGGGACATTAATGATATTGACAGATTATTAATAATAAATTGTCGTTCAATCAACAAACAAGCATACCATTACCAATCAATTCAACTAACATCGATAGAAGCCTAGTTCAGTTCAGTTTACTCTGAATGAATGAATAGCTAGCTATATTTATTATAAAAGTGATTGAGTGTATCGAATCAATAAGATTTTCAATAGTACAGACCATGGAGAATACATTATCAGGATAGCTCACATAATGTTAAAATAATGAACTTAAATTAACTACTTTTTATCATTAAATAACGTTGCATGCGAAGTGGGTGCAACAGGAGAATTTAAAATCGATTCGTTATAATTAACTATTTCAAATAGATTAAACGATTTACGCAAATTTATAAACGTCATAGATTATAATAAATTCACAAAAAAACTAATAATTAACAAATAAAATGATTTTTAAGTATCATGCCTGTAATTTTTTGACAATCAATATTAAAAACAGTTGAATAACTTTCAAAGTCACCATATAGGTACGTACGGTTGATCAAAAAGAATAACGAACCAATTAATGAAAAAGAAAGCAAATCACATCTCTGACCAACCAATAACTAAAAAATTTTTGGAATATGTCTCAATCAAACTGGCCAGTCCTTACCTCACTATGCAATGTTGACTAAAAAATATTAGATAATCACTAATTAAAAAATTGTTTCAGTAATGATATAAAAAATAAACCTCTGTTTAACAAAAATAAAAGCAAATAGTGAAAATAACTTAAATTGCATTCACGTTTCGATTTATTTATTTATATTTTGATTAGTTTAGTTTCCAAATATATATTTTTATTTAACAGTAAATCGATCTTGCATCGTCTGGTTTGAATGAACCTCTATCGTATATTTGTGATAAAAACATTATTTTTAATAAGTAAATAAATATCGAAATTTGTTAAATTTCTTTAAAAGTTCTTTTTCTTATTGTTGAAGTTCTTGCATTGGGGTTGATTTTGTAAATTACCAAATTTCGACATATCTTTACGTTTTAAGGCCATTATATGTCAAATCTAACCATATTTGGATGTGTATGTGTACGTGTGTACGTATGAGCGTACGAAATTTTTTGTATCTCGAGAACTTATTATGATATCGATGTGGAACCACTTTCGTTCCGTTTTGTTTTTTAAGGATACAAAAACCAAAAATAAATAATAATAATAAATAACATTGTTGCTTATTCTGCTCATTGGGAAGTTCGTCTTGTGGACCATGTAGTTTGCATTTTAACCACTGGTTTTTGGTTATATTTACGGCCCATAAACAATCAATTGTATACTTCGATAATTTTCATATTCAGCTGCAATGTATATAAAACAGAAAAAATAACAGCCCTTAACAAAAACTTTCAAAGAACTTCATAAAGTTTCAGTAAAATACATAAAACAAAGAATAACTTTTTGACTTTTATTTGTAATTATCACAATTTTTTGCATGAAAACTTTCTCTAAAAACTAACGACTAATACAAAAAACAAACAAAAAATTACGCGTATCTATCGGTCAATCATAACGTTTGTTTATGCGTTCATTCAAAAATTCTATAAACAAACTTTATATTATTTCCTTTATAGGTTGAACTTCAGTAAGTTTGTGGTTTGGGCTGTGCACAGATCGATAAATCAAAATCTGAACCATCTGATCAATCTTTTGGGGTTTGGATTTAATAAAATGATTTCTTAGTTTTCAATTATATTATAACATGACCATCTTCTTTTTGGAGTTGAATTGCAAAAAATCCTTTTTTTGGCCGCGTCTTATTTGAAGATCCTATTGTCTTAATTTTATGCTTTTTAACTTAGTGGTTTAGACAGTACATTGATAGATATATCAAAATTTGAACTCCCACTTAAGAAAATAATCTATATATTAATGGGTAAAGAATAAATTAAGATCCCTCTTTTGGGTATTTTTTATCTTATTCATTTTATCTTCTTATTGCATCTTATTCATTTCCAAATTTATTCTTAGTAATTATGTTTCAGGATCAGAAACATTAACGTTAAAATTTATTTAACGTGTCTGCGTTAAGTTAGTAGTAAGGATATTATCAATCAAAGTATGTTAACAATAATTCGAGTTGATTCTTTCACCACCAATTATCCTCCAAACGATCCTACAATATTAAGAAATGATTTACAATGATGAGTATCAAGTAATACATTAATATTGCAGTCACCTGCCAGAATGAAAATTGTTTTTATGTTTACTTACTTTATCCAAACAGAATGATAGTTTTTCGAAAAATCGACATTTGTCATTTTCGACATTTCTCGGAGATATAAACTCCGACAATTATGCAACTGCAAAAAAATTTCGCAATTATTACTTTCTAAATCTTTTACGTTTATCGTATTAATGTTTGAAGATAAAAATAAAGTAACCTCTCCATTTAACGTCAATATATGTTCAACTGCTTATTTCACAATTATTAACTTTTTTTTTAGACAATGATCTGTAATTTTAAAAAATTGTATCAATTATTAGTCATTTTTTACGTTTATCAATTAGATTTTCCAGTTGAACCTGCTTATTAAGAAGACTACAAATATTTAGTAATTTTACACAAAGAGTTGGATAATTATTTCATGTTTTTGAGTACAAAAAAGTGAACAAATTGTCTAAATCGTGTACAATCCTTTCTAATTTATACTTCGGTCATCCATGGTATGGACGCACTTTACAATATTATTAATATTTAATATCAAGTGAAGTATTTACAACTTATATACATACGGAGAATTGGTAAAATACTGTACATGGAAGAATTTTTCATGGAGAAGTGGGTGAACTAAAAGGTAGAATTTTAATGTGAAATTTTTAATCAATTTACAATGGAGATTTTATCTTTTAAATAAAACTAATTATAAGAATGAATGCATAAATAGGATTTTTATCGAGTTTACAGTACTATTAAATTTTTTTTTTAATGCAAATAGCAAAAATATGCATTTTTTGATTTATTGAAACCATAGAATATAAACAGAATTAGTAACATATACTCGTTGTTAGCTTGAGGGATAGTAGAAAGTGCGTATAAAGTCAAGTAGTCAATGTCACAGTTTTGCAGTTTGTCTCGTATTTTAAAGATATTGGTAGTTTTGTTACGCAAATGTATAAAATGATTATGCTTAATAAATCAAGATGTGCAACGAATTTAGATGTGATGTGAATACAAACAACTGTTTACAAATAAAATTTACTGTTACAAGGATGGACTCATCAATTCTTCAGCCCCTTTGAAGTCAAAATATTCGACAGGTGGCCATGGGAGATTAAGACAGTCCCCTTTGATGACCAAAATATAGTCTGATGCTCAAACGTATCCAAAAAAGATGTTGGAAAGCAAAGAGTCTTATAGCAAGCTTCTCTTTGTAAAAGGTCTATAAGCGTTTTTAACTAGAAAAAACCACTTAAGGGTACTCATTGGTCACTGTAAACTCAACGAATGTGTGCACAAAATCAATATGCCAAAATTATCTGTATAGATTTTGACATGAAGAAGAGAAAACCGGAATTCTTATTTTGTGTGAATGCGAAAGTCCCTCTTCAAAAAAGTAGCTTCATTTGTGATGGACACATCTCCACCACAGAAATTAATGAACAGTTTTCCAGTTTATCGGACTACACAAGCTCTTTCAATATTTGCTCCTGACCACAAGAAGAATGATCTACAATGGGTCAAATGCCTAATATAGTAGTCGAAAGCCGGGAGCCTCAAGGGCTATAAATTCACGATTCTCAGCGATTATATGTTTTGTACTTCACTATATTATTTCATAATGAAGCGATTCACTATTTTCTTTTTAAATAAAACTTACAAGCTATAATTCTATTAAACATCACGCAACTGGATTTCCATTAAAGTTAGTGTACCTGAGAAGGTATTAATTATTTGAAGAATTCACTGTATATAACATTTTGTTTATATATTTACAGTTAATTCAATCCCTTTGAGATGGAGGGTTGTGTTATTTGCTAGTGGCTTTCCTTGGTTAGTTAGTTAGAGTTGTCTTATTGTATTCATCAAGATGAAATCAAAACATAGGTATTAGGTATGTATGTATAATACCTTATGTATTGAACATAATATTATGTTTATGATTATTATGTTTGATGAAAAGGGTTGACGTATTAATTTATTTAACTCTCAAACAATCATTTAATAATATTTCGTTATACTTTCATGTTTAATCAATATATGATGAAAGAATAAATGAATGAATACCTTTGATTGCATGCATATACAAGTGTGATTTAAAAGTCATTATAGATGTGTTTGTTCTTTGAACAGATCGATGTATTACTTAAGAAAGAAGTATAAAATAATTGTTATATGTATGAAGAAATTAATTACTTCAATAGTGCTTTTAATTTTAGTAATGCTTTATGTGTGGGTGTGTATTAGAAAGTTATGAAAAAGTTAGAGATTTTTGAAATTTTTCAAGTTATTTCAAAATTGTTCATCGCTGAAAATGAAGACTGCCCAGGAGCTGTAGAGATAGCAAACACAAATGAGCTCAGTAAATTTCACCTATTGATTAATTTTGTATCAATTAATTAAATTTTTTTTTTTTTTTGTGGTAGGACAACACTATATTTAAATCCAAAAATAAGTATGACATTCGTTTCTACTCACGTATTCCAACACTACCCAAACTATTCCAATCCACAATTTCTGACTTTCATCCCACGCTCAAACCTATTATAATTTATGGTTGCCTCTCATTCATTTGAACAAATTCTACAAAATCATTTTTTAAAATACTCGTACTTATTTGACACCATTGTAGTTGACCATTTACATGAACAACATTATACTCCCGAAGCTGTTTTTGGATCAACAATGGGGGATATCTTTGAATTTAGTTTAAAACTATCTGAATTTGGAATAAAAGTATATAACGATTTCATTTAGTAGAAATACATTTGCTAACTATTTCACTCCAGCTGTGTCAGATAATGCCTTCAGCCTGTAACTTCTGATTCCGATTTAATTGATAGTATATGAAATAGAACTTTATAACTATTTTTTAATTTATTAGACGAAATTCTGACGAATTATAGGTTCCTGGTATCATAAAGTAGGTTCCTGATATCATAAATTTTCTAGTGCCTATTCTTGATTCATCCATCCATCATCTTCTCCAATATTAGTTCTCAGCATAGTACCCATACAAAATTACTAAAACTAAGGCCCAGTGCACAACATCCGATTTTTGGATCAGAAAATCTGATGTTACTCTTAACATGTATTTTATATTAGATCCCGCACATGCTAAGAATTCCAAATAAGACATTTGGAATTTTGATCAGAAAATCTTATCATGTGTGAATAGCATCAGAATTTCTTATAAGTAGGGCACCCGTTAGTTAAAAAACGAAATTATAAATTTAACATATTTCAAAGTTCATTGGGTCATTGTACGTCGTTGTATTTCTGTTCCGTAAATCTTACGGTATGCTGGGTTCCTAATAAGCTCACATGCATTTCTGGTAGAATTATTTGAAAACTTATAATCTCTGTGTTTATCTTACCGTGTTATTTGATTCTTGTTGCCTTTTTTAAAAAAACCTTAACCTCTATCTACATAATGTTTTTTCGAATATTCATTAAAATCCCCAATTCCTTTCTATATTCTTAAATCTAACATAACATCTAAAGCGTTATGTAATCCATTTTAAGAAATATTGAAAAGAAATTAGTTAATTTTCTTTAAGCCAATAAAGTGCATTATATATGGTTTGTCTACGTTTCACGTTTGAAAACGGATTTTATATTCATCTCTTATATTCGATAGAGTGAATAGACTAATATTTCGTTCATTTTGTTTTAATAATCTAAATTTATTATATTATTATATTATTTATTGAACATTATATTTTCAATTTCACTTTTATTTTGTATATTATGTTTTTGATATATTTTTTACATGGTTTTTCATCATCAAATTTACGATCGATTTAATTATACCATTCATTTTATGTTTTTATTTATTTAATATCCATAACATTATTTTAATTAAATTAAAATAATTTATTTTAGACATTTGAATTAGCTTTAAAGATTAAATTTTCTTTAAATATCGTTCTGCTTGAATACAATTTGTAGAATGGCCAATTTATAGAAAACAAAAATTAATGTGAATGATTTGGTTTTATGAACCGTTAAGGATTTTCAACAATGTCAAGCCATATTTTGTGTACATACATGTAGATCCATTCTAGTAAATTACAAGGCTATCTCATTTTTTGTGTGTTATTTATATCAGATTATTGTATTGGTATCCTATTTGCATATATACATTTAATTTCAGCCCAATCGAGAACTGAGTTAATAGGTCCAATTTTATTTGTAATATTTAAATAAATATACATACACACAGGAACAAGTGAACAGTCATTAAAAGCTTGTAAAAACGAAAAACTTTTTTATTTTTTGTAAAATAACAATAAACAAGCAACAGTCAGAAAACGTCCACTTGATTCGTATTTTTTATTAATATGCGTGATTGATAATTATAATTAATACAAATTATTTATTTTAATATTAAAAATTATTATTATTACTATATTTCATTTTACTGTTACTTTCTACTGGTTTATTGACATTTTAAGATGTGAAATGCAACAGAATATCCTTTTTTAAGGTGGTTAAAATGGAACCAATATGAAGAGAAGATCTTTTCCTAATTATTATATAAATAAAAAATTTCTGAAGTAACAAACATTAAAAAAATATTGTACTGGATTCCCTGAGATTCCATCAGAATATTGTGAAAATGGTAGTATATTGCATCAAACAAAAAAGTATTTTTAAAATATTTTAAAATTTGTGCATATTTGATAAAAATATTGAATGTGCTTATATATTTGTACCTACTTACCATAAATATCTTATAGAACGCCCTGAATCTGTATAAAATTTGAATTACATAAAATTAGGTACATATTCGACCACTGGCACATATTTGGTGGTTATTTGAAAATTTTAATAAAATTTGAATAAAAATAGAATGAAAGGGACGCACAAAAGTTATTTTGTAAGCTTAATAAAGTAAAATAGCAAAATTAATTGATTACGAATTTCAATACGTAGCAAATGACAACATAAACAGCTGGAAAAAGTTTTCTATTTTCCGAAGGAAATCCAGTAAATTAAAATAAATGAAATTTATTATTTGTAAAAACACATCCTGCTGATTGAAAAACACCAAAGGCAATTTTCCTACCAAAAGTAAAAATTATCTAGATTATTATAAAAGATTTACATAAATACAATTAGATAAATCCATTGAGGTTGCTTACATGGTTGAGATACTTGACCGAACGAAATGGGATCTATGTATTAATAAAACGATTTTGCATTTTGCTTTCGAATGCGTTGTCCAACTTTAAAGAAATTTTAAAGATACATTTATCACATTTGGGAAATTTATTTATTTTAGTTATTTTACGTCTTTTGGGAAAAAATGCAAAAATTTTTTTCTATTCGTGGTAGGAAGATTGTTTTTTTCAATAAACATAAGATTTTTTTCCTGCCAAGACGAGGCGATTTTTAGAATTCGATGTGAAATAAAATGACATGTAAAGGGGAAATTTTATTTTACCTTATTTCTGTACAAGACAGCAAATGTGGTTGTTTATGACAAAGGTCTAGAGTTCATAAAGCAATATAAATACTATAATTTCCACTTGGAGCTATTCTTTTGACAAAACTACGTGTTCTTATATTTAAAAAACGGTATATATGAACACATATGATATTTATAAGTTTATTGTTTAATCATTGCTTATTTTAAAATAAAATGGATTAAATAAATTAATTTTACATGGATCATTTAAATCTATGTAAATAAGAACCACATATATTTTTGAAACAAAAAATAAATAAAAATATTCACATTTTTAAGTGTTAAGAAACACAGGTAGTTTTTAATAACAACAAAGTAAAAAAAGGTTTAATAATTCTAAAGAAAAATAGATTATAACCAAAAAGTCAGAGATCTACACTTAAGATAAAATATAGATAATGTAGATCTGTTTAGATCTTGTAGATATACATTCTTAAAAAAAAATATTATATGGGTAATAATACTATTTTTGAACATATTTTTGGGGTAAATTATTATTAAAATGAGATCTAGTCATTAAAAAATATTCATCATTGATTTTTTTAAGCGATACAGGGGTGAAAAAAAAAATTTAAAAATAAATCGTATATAATCCTTTAAATTTTATATACAAAATCTTTTAAATGCATTGAGTAAATTTTGAAAGATATAAATCCCTTCAAAAACATAAATATAATAATAGAGAAGTTAAAGTTCAAATCCAAAATTTCGTATATAAAACGCATTCGATCAAAAATTGTGTCCAAGTTCTTGAATCCAAAACTTTATTTTTTTCTACAAAATACAAAACTTTCCAATCTGTCTCCTTGATATTACCAGTAAAGAAACAGCTTAAAGCATTATACAGCTCGAGTAAAATTCACACTGTTTGTAGTTTGGGCTACTTGGTCCTGTGAATTACCACTTAGATTACTGAATTTATAAATGATGAAAAATTAAGAGACCATATTTTAGCATCCGCAACCATAAGGGTATTTTCAGATCTAAAAGGTCTTAGCTAAATAAGCAGCGATTTATCAAATTTGGTTTGTATCTTGTATTCATGTATGAACATTCGAGTAATATAAAGTTGTATTTTAATAAAATTGAATGTTCCAATTTTTAATGTGAAATTTTAATTTCACTTATGAAATTAGTATAACATAAAAAAGAGTCTATCTAATTTGTTTCAATGGCTTTAATCAGTTATTTATCTTATACAGGATATTATTCTTATATAGTAAGTCAATAATAAAATTTATGACTAAACGCAATATTAATTTTGGCTTAATTTTTCCTCGCCTACGCATAAATTTACTTTCAAATTACCAATTTCTTACTCGAGAATTTGTATCCTCCTCACTGATTAATTACATGAAATAACCAACAAAACATTCCTAAAAAAGTGTTTTATAAAAAGTTCCAAATTTTTGCACCAATTCAATAAGTTATCATTGGTGTATGAAGTGCTTCCCTTTTACTCAATATGCGAATTCCGTTACTACGATGGAGTATTTATTATTAGCGAAAAAAAAATTCCTTAAATTTACTACAAACCAAATGGAATACTGACTTAAACGAGCGTTGATATATGTAAAATATTCAACACAATACAATAGTGTTTGGCCTTATGAATAACAGATAACATTCTATAGTATTTTCATGGTCGATTTAATTAAATTGCCTCATCCCTGGATAAAAACATGTTAAGTATATTACTAGTCACTTTTAATTAACATTTTTAACATAATGTTTACATATTACCTACAAAAATAAAAATAAAATTAATTCAAATAACCAAAATTTTTAACATCCAAAATTATGTTCTTACAAAATTTAATTTACTTGAAAACAAAAATTATTGTCTATTATATTAGCCCAAGAAGTTACAGTTTCTATAAATATAAAAACGTAATAATATATCATTAATATTTTCTCAAATTCTGTTTCCAACTTTCGATTCGATACTAGAATTATGTATTTATAAGTCAACTTTTTAATACTTGAACATGTGACGTCGTATATGGAACCATACTTCTCATCTGCTGGGAAAAATTATACAAAAACAAGCCGTGCACTGACATTTTTTTTGCAGTTAATGAAAGATTATTATTATTATCAGTTAACGTATTTTAATGAAAATAACTATTGGTATAAGCGTTCATAACGCCAATATGAACACCTGCGTTAGTGCTTAAGTAAGTACGCATCCTTTCTACGTATTTCTATAACAAAAGGATGTTTTCATATTGCTAGTTTAAAGATAGTTTTGGTTGCCCCAAAAAACAGTTGCACGTACTATCACCTACCATCGTACTAGCTTTCCAGCTCGAACACATGCTATGGGGGCTTACAGTAATGGGAAATTACATTAAAACGTAGCATGATTTGATAGTCCAATATATTTGGGTTGCCTATGAACGTTAACTCAATAAATTTTTTTGTATTTATCGCTTAAATTCTTGTTATTTTGTTACGAAATAACTTTTTTCGTGTTTTATCAAATATTTTTTATAAGTGTCTAAAAGAATGATAGTCCTCTTGGACTACATGTATTTTTTTTTTTTTTTTTTTTTACTTTTTGTTTAATTTGATTTTTGTTAATTGAATGTTAAAAAATAAAAATTTTTTAACAGAATTTTTAGTAGATAATTAATTTCATTTTTATTACTGGCACCTTCAACAAATAATTTATATTTTATTGGATAAATTTTTTGTTCATCTTTTGTTCTGAAACCTGTCATATTAATATTTTTTAAGATTTTTTCAAATTTTATTATCGTTTATAACATTAAAAAAAAAAATAAAGAAACAAATTCTCACGGAATTCCTTTTATTTACAGGACATTAATTGCAATAATATTTATTTTATTACAAATTAAATTGTATTTTAAGAAAAAAATCTTTAAGCGAATACTTGTGAAGCCGATGTATAACTTTGTTTAGAATTAAAAATGCGACGTGCAAACGTTCACCAAAAATTTTTTTAACAGGTTGCAAAATGAAAAATAATTGGAAACCTCACAAAACATTTTATGCTATTTATGTGCTCATTAGTTGCCCTATTTTTGGTTTCTGTGCTCAAATCGCTTAGTAGAAAACGATATTTTAAATGGGGGGGGGGGTTAATTTAGAATCTTTCGGTCCTCATACATACATACATACACTATTTGGGCAGCAGACTAGCGTTCCATCGAAAGAGGAAGATCAAAACACAGAAGATAGAAAGGAAGATAGTACCTTAGCCACCAGAAGGAAGAGCAATAGCTATATCCTACCCTCACGAAATAATTCCTGACGGCGGTTTCCGTGGAGAAATTTCTTCTGAATTGTGACTTCTTCCGAAATTTCTTATTTTTAACAATAATTACTTACTTTCATATTTACTACTTTTATTGAAAAGTTTGGACTCTCGAATCGCGATAATAAATGAGTATTTTTCTATAATATTACCCAAATTATATTAGACTTTCCAAAATTTAAATAGCTGCCACTAGCTCTTCTGCCAAAATCAGATGATACAAAGAGAACAGAACTTTTGGCTACATTTTATAGAGATTTTACTAATTTCAATTTTATATACAATAGTAGTATCAATTTTAATCTTAATTGACTTGATAAAATTATTTGGTTAACCTCCACATACAAATTACAATCAAACTAATGAAAAGTTTTGCCAAAACTAACCACGATACACAATCAATTTTATTAATTTAAATTTCCCAACATTGAACCAGTAATGACCACAAAATAACATAAATAAATTTATGGTGAAAAACTTTTTAGTAGATATACAAAAAAATAAATGTACAATAAAATAATAATATGATGTTAAGTTGACCAGAACATTATCATGAAAAATTCAACTACTTAAAGTTATTTTTCTTTTGTCCATACCTAGAAATTTATTGTTCTAATAATGTTATCAATAATATCTAGAAGCATGATATTTATGTTGACGTAAACAGTTGACTTGAACGGTAATTTTACAGACAATTAAACATTAATTTTCTAGCTAAAAATTTATTGTAAATAATTTTCTCTGTAAGATATTATTTATTACTTTGACTTCATTTTTCAAAAATAAAAACTAAAGTGTATACTAAAAATATGTGGAATGGGATTTCTCATTTTTCTACGAATCATTTTTCTACGAAACATCTTTCTGAAACCAAATCGCCACAAATGGTATTTATTAATAAAATATGTATTTATAATATAAAAGCAACATGTCAACAAAATGAAGATGTTGACAAGTTTTTTTATTAATTTCACACACACACACACACATGCCCACACACACACGCATTTCTCTAAAAAGTAAAATTGGATTTTGAAACGGATAGATAAATCAAAATTTCGGATTCATAAATTCGGCCGCATTACAACACTGGGAAATTAAAAAACTGTTTTTCTATTGCTCAACATTTTACAATGTTCTATTAATCCATTCATCGTAATCCATGAACTATTTGCCATTGGACGGTAAATAAAACACAAAGACAGATCCCGCAGAGCAGTTCATCATAGTTCAATAAGTTCAACAGATTTACAACATTAAATACAACCGCGAATTTTATTTTACTTCTTACAGCAAAGTTGACCATAAAATTAAAAAGTCCATGAACTATCGAACACGAAAGAAATAAAAACAAAAATTTAACAATTATCAAATACTTTAAGAAAGACAAAATAAATCATGTTCAATGGCCGAAAATAAGTGATTGACAGGAAAACCTGAGCAGTTACTTAAGACTGTAAATTTATTTTGCATAAAACGCAGACCATTGATTAAAATTTCAAATTATCAGACAAAATTTCCAAATTAAAATATTACAAATAAATTAATTATTTTAGCAATTAACTCCTAAAAGTGTACTTGTGTTGGTAGACAGTTACAAAAATACTTGAAATACCTTGTAGTATAAACATTTGAACCATAAACCGTTTGAAAATAAATCATAATTTATGGAAACATAGCTTCTTTCCGGTTCAAATATAATAAATATTCACAATTGCATTTTACATATAACATACTCAAAACTAACTCAACATCAATATATCATAATAGAATAACAATATTACATATACACAACCAATATAACACAGAACTTCCTTATGATGAATCAATCAATATGGTTACTTAAGATAGTTTGGAAGCCGCAATCCTAAATCAAATAAAACACTTTTTTTAATTTTTTACTAATAAATATACGAAGCATAATATAATAATTGATAAAAATTCACATAAATATATATAAATAAAATATTATTTGACTAGTACTCAACTGTCACTAGATAATACTAGCTTAAAATGATTTTCAAAACATAACCCTGAACTGTCAACATTATTTTTTATATCGTGAATTCTTTATTTTTTTTTTTTATTTTAATGTAAATAAATTAATTATTTCGTTAGAAAATAAATTGAATATTATAAAAAATATTTTTATAATATATTTATTAACTTTTAATATCCTTTTGTTGTTTTTAAAAACACTAGTTACTATTCGAAATTGGAGCGCTTAATGGAGCCACCATTATTCCCCTAGGTAATATGGAAGACAGAGTGTCTCCGCTAAACGACAGAGATAGAAGCCACATGTCAATATTGAAAAATTAATTACATCGAAAGTACGTGGTAAATTATTGTGAAATTTTTTCAGTGTTTATTTGGGATATAGTTCTATCAATTTAAAAGTTTTTTTTACGGGGTCAACTTTGCCAATTTTCTACAAACCTTCCATTTCCCCATTTCCATATTATTGAACAAGAATATTCATAAGAACTCATGTATTTTTGCTAAACTTTAATTATTTATGTCTCTTAAACGGTGTGGTAAAAAAATCTGATTTTTTTTCTATAATTGCCTTTAATTATAATCTTTCGAATAAACACACAAAAATATTGGGTTAGCTTTAAGTCATTTGGCTACCAAACTACCTTAAATACTTATTTAAGTAAAATAAATTACATGCGACAATAAAATGGCTTTATTGTCGTTTTTCTATTCAAATTTTGGCTTTTTCCTATAGAATGATTTTTTAATCGATTTCAAAGAAATTTAAACTAAATAACACTATATCACATACAAGATTTGGTGAAAATCTATTGAAAGGTTCACGAGATATAGACATTTAAGTAAAACAAATATAGGTACATGTATCTAAAGCGACAATTGATTGGTGAGATGTTTATGGAATGAGACCAAACAAACTACATTTCAACATTTAAATGATTTTAAAAGATTGGCAGACCGATAAACACGAAATGAAAGTTGCTTTGAAGGTGCCAATCGTAGATAGAAATGAAAGCAAAAACAAACAAAAATTTTTGTTCAAAAAAGAACAATACACGCATGTATATCGAAAGTAATAGAGATGGATCATATTTAAGACAGTATGGAATATCAGAAATTAAAAAATAATCGAATGTTTGAAAATCATAATCCGTTAAGGATACAATTAAAAATGATCGTTAGATAACCGATACATAAATCAATATAATGCTCTATTGAATGAAATACAGTATGTTTTAAAAGACGCATAAACGATCGATCACAACACGCTTAAAATTTTGCATGAAAGTTTTTTATATCACGTAAGTGAGAGCTAAAAAGGAATTTTAAAACTCTGAGAGGTTTTAGAAGAGATTCAAATTTTGATACATGGACCCAGATACAGATACAGATAACACCGCTAAGTCAAAAGATTGAAATGCTGAATAGACTATGATATGATTTCTGGTATTATATTAAATGTAGGTGACACCAAATATTATGGTTATTCTTGAAATTCAATCACCAAAAAGGTGAAGAGATGGATCAATTTTAATACATCGATTAAGCTACCAAACCTTGCAAGGGATTTTTTTACTATACCGTAACTATAACGTTTAATTAATATAACATGTAATTTTGATTTGTAAAGTTAAAAGGTGCACTTCGTAAAATTAAAGCCTCCTTTTTTTCAAGCCAGAATAGTTCACTTGTGTTAAAAATAATCATTGCGCTTACTAGATTCGTCACTTTGAAATTAATTATTCTTGACATGCAACAAAATCAGTATAAAAAAGTATTTCGCCAATAGGACAACTATCCCAAAATTTGACAATACAGTGTTGATGCATTCCACAGCAATAAAGCTTACACTACTAAAGCAAGTACTAAACACTAGTCATCTAGTATTACTAACAGTAGTTAACATTAAGCAACTCGTCGTAACAACAAGAACATATTATTCCTGAGGGATAGATGGATTGTTATGTTGTATGTTATACCGTTGTACTTATTCCACAGTATATATATATATATATATATATATATATATATATATATATATATATATATATATATATATATATATATATATATATATATATATATATATATATATATATATATATATTTATATATATATGTGTGTGTGTGTGTGTGTGTGTGTATGTGGGGGCGGTGTATGACACAATAATGGCGTCATGGTGTGCTACAACAATGCATGCCGGGAACATCTGCTCATCATCACGGGGTAACAATTCATATATAAACACACACATATACACAGGCCTGTTATGTATATATACATTATGATTATGGGGATGCAATTTAGTAGTGAGGGAATTGAAAGGAGCTAGAAGAGATAGAACATAATCAACATAGATAATGCATACAATGTGTCTGATATGCTATCTAAATCAACTTTGCCATTTTCTACTTACAGATTTGTTCAATGGGAGAATTTACTTAAGATATCTATAATTTTAATAATATTGGATAGTAACATATGTGTTAAGGAAGCGGATTAGTTTTTTTATTGTACTCCTAAAAAGTAGTCAAAATAAATTCCGGGATATCGGATTCAAGGACAATTGATATTTACATGAAATCTGATAAATAAATATTTTTGGATGTTTCAAAGTATGTATAAAAGAAATGTGTAAATCTGAGTATTACAAAAGTGCCAAAATGATTTAAATGAAAATCACCTGGGAGCTATTTAGCTTTGATTATTTCTCTGCACGATACAGTAACAAATGACTTCATATTTTTAGCCGCAAACAAGATGAGAAGTTTATCGTTTGTAGATGAGAATGACGATTGTGGTTACTTACCGAGTTAAATACCTATACCCTCTTCCACCCTCTCTCCCTAGCTGTTAGTTTTGGTTCATAATGCAACTCTTTCCTGTGTTGTTTGTTGAATGAGTTTTTATACGTACATGCAATGCGTATGGGTATTCAGGAATGTTTAAAATGGTTAAAATTCTACATCGGTTTATTTCCACAATTATAATTCTCACGCTACTTTTTACTAGAAAATATTTCAGAATTTAGGTTTGGAGGATACTGAAGTGTATAAGGGTTGTCAAATCAAATGAAAAAGTATAGAATAAAAAGTCTGGTACCCATAAAAGTATCGAAACAAAATCAGTGACACCTCACACTAATACTATTTCCTAACAGATCGTTGTCCTTAAAAAATAATTAAACAAAAATAAATAAATTTTTTTACTTTTAATCACTGATATCTATATAGATGGATAGATTATAGTTATGGAGAAATTTTTTAAATGTGGAACTAATTAAAAAGCAATCGCGCGAGTATCGATACTCACGTAAGAACCATATTTTATTTAAGAACTTTTCACAATAATGAGAGGTGCTGATTGTTTTTCAAATCGAACTGTAGTATCAGCCGGCCTCTATTTATAGATCAATGCTTTCAATAGGGTATGTTTTTCCATGAATTGATCTTATATTACATGTTGATTTGGTATTTATCGTGTGTAGGGACAAAGCAGAATTAAACAACTCTGAAAATGAATATTTTTTATTAGATTAATTCAATAATGAATTTAAGTTATTTAATTTCCAATGAGAAGTTCTTGTGAATGAAGCGGATTTTATGATTTTCGAATTTTGACATATCCTGATTTTTTAAGATCACTTTAACTCAAATCCAATCTCAATCCAGTTCCTTTTTTGTCTCGATTATCTCTGGAACAATTGTTATCGCGGAGTTACATTATCTTCAATTGCATTGTAGGATTAATTTTAAGTCAAAGCAAAAAGGTATATGTGAAAATGTAAACTCAGAAGATCGAATCTAAAATTTGTGTATTAAAAAAATGAATCCTTCGAAGAAGTCTAGTTTTGAATATCTAGAAAAAAAATGCATTAGAATTAAGCACTGTCAATCAAAGAAACACTGGCAACATGGCAATAACCCATTGGTACTATTCATATATTATGAATTTTTTACTTACCATTTATTTTTTAATAGTTTTGCTAGAGTAATTGATTCAAATATTTAGGGTAGTTTTCCCGTATACAAACATGAAAAACGAAAACTAAAATTGTAATAAAGGGTGTGTGTGAGAGAGTTTATATAGATGCGTGGGTGTATTTACTACTACTAAATATATGGGGGTACAATAATCAGGTGCGGGTTGGGAAGCATATAGAGAGGGAGTTTGAAAATAAATGTTTGTTGAGTGTTTTAACGAAAAAGCATATTGTTGTTGTTTATTTGGTGGTAATGGGGTTGGTTTTGTTATTAGGGGTGTTCAAATCTATGTATGTAGATTGCAAGCACAAGAAAAATTACATTGAACAATGTGTAACATATTGTATGAGACCACTTAAGGCTATTGTGCAAAAATTTTTATAAAATGCGCAATATCTTCTGGAATACGTTAAGGATTTCATATTCTGGCAATAAATTATGCTATAGTGTTTCCAGAATTTTCTCCTAGTTAATATAATCAATCTATTTCATATTAAAAATTTTAAATTTTGGTTGACACTTTAAAATCGAAAATATCTCTGGAAATAGTCAAATATTTTTTACAGTTTCGGTTTTTATAGCTTAAGTCTCTTTTCGACTCATTAGAAGTAAAAACCCCCAGCCGATGATCCAGCTCTCACGCCTTCATACCACTGCTTCAAGTTATTATTATTCACTACTACACATTTTCATTAATAGAAATTAAATCACAAAAAAATTTCCTTTACTAACTTATAAAATTATCAAGTAATATAATTATTATTATTGATATATCCATTTGGGTTTTTCAGACCCAAATTCTATTTAAACAACTGAAGATAACAACAAACAGAGTTAATTGCTTAGATGCTCAGTTTGGACTATTTATTTTTAATTTCAATCATAAAATATTATAAACATCCAGTCTACACAGTTATATATGTATACATGTATAATAGTAATATGTATTGATATTACTTATATGTGTTTATTATCCAAATTTGAGCTAAAATGGTGAAGAGCTCGAATATTTTACGAAAAAATGTTTGAAACAAAAGTTGTTTGTTTCAGAGAAATAAACATTTTTTGTATTTAAACTTTTCTTCTATCTTTTATAGTTTAAGAGTTTCTTCAATAATCCATTCAACCCAATGGACCGCTTTTGCTCATTCACGAACCTAAATACACTTTTTATACGTCACCAAAATTTAAGCTCGCTATCTCTTTTTGTTTTTGAATTATCGTGATGACGGACGGATGGATTTGGACTAATTAGATGTTTTTATGATCACCTGTAAGAAAATTTTGTTTGTGTGATCAATATTAGTTAGCGTTACAAACTGTAGACTAAAATTAATATACTTTGACATATTTTATGTGTCAAGTATAAAAATTAAATACTTGTGCTAGACATCATGAACTAAAACTAAAAATTAAATTATTTAACTTTAAACTCTAAATTAACATCTATATCAATATCAAAAACTGAAAAACTGAAAAACAAAAATAAATATCATAAGACAATCCCCTACTCACAAAACATTAAAACTATTTATTTTGCGTTTGTCTAATTTTCGTCAAATATTTCGCTAAACCTACTTGGAGTTTCTTGTCATTCGGCATATCGATTTTAATCTCAAACATATCTACTTTCTTATAATAATAGATCCTTATATCACTCACACACTACTGTTACCGTCCTTGTAATGCTTGTTTTTGAACCTCCAGCACCCTCACATAAATCCAGCAAGCTCTATCCTGAATTCCAATATTTGTATAAAGTCACAGAATCCCAGTTTCATGAAAATAATAAATTTTTAGAACTTTCCAGGTTTGTTTATTACATAAAAACATTTGAAATTCTTAATATTTCTATAATTTGAATTATATAATAAGATAACCATTCATTTAATATAGCCAATAATCGCAAATGTTTCAACTCAACATTTTTATACACTATGTCAGAGCATAATAATTTTAGTCTAAAGTTTGCTACGCTAAACAATATTGAAGTTACAAACAAACCTTTGAAGGCTCGAATGTCCGTCCGTCCGTCCGTCCGTCAACATGATATCAAAAAAACTAAAAGAAATAACGTGCTAAAATTTAAGTAACGCATCCTATACTAGCAAAAGAGATCTATTGGGTCCAATGGATCCATAATCCAAACCATAAAAGATTCAAAGGCAAACTTATGTTTAAAACATTTTTTCTTAAAATGGTTGGATTCGCCACAATTTTACCTCTAATTTAGTTAATTAACATATAAATAATTACAATACATATTATTACTATTTATGTATATACTCTACAGACTAGGTATTTAATTTAAACAGATACGTTGGTTTTTTATTTTTACAAAATTTATATAGGTTAATTCTGATCAGTATCTGCTATTGCGAGCATTCCAAGGATTGTTTTGAAAAAGCTGCTCTAATTTTTCCTTAATTCAAGCTTAGTTCTCGATTTTTTTTTTAAATTTTTTATGTTTTGTTCTTTTTTTCCATCCTTTTCGTTTTCTTCGTCTTTCTCTCCTCCTTTTCGTTTTTTTTCTTTTTTTATTTCGTTTATTTATATTATCATGCATTGTCATCCACTGCTGAGGTACACTCCAAATTTCAACTCTCTAGCTCATCATGGAGTTTAAAATTCCACCTGGACAGACATACAAGAAAACGAGTTAATAAAAACATGTTTAAAAAGTTATGAATGTACAATTATTCGATATAGGATACTAGAAATATCATTCTCTGAACCAAATAAATAAAATAGAAGTTCATGTACTAACACACTCTGTAGCTCAATAATAAAATGACAATAAATAAATCGTTTGATATTCTATATAAAAATATTATTAATTGATTTCAAAATGAAACCAATAAATCTTTGAATATAAAAAATTGTACATAATATTTTTTTAATTTACCTTTTTATATTCGGTAAATTATAACCCCTTTACTAAATCTATGTGTGTAATGTGCAACTTCACTGCAGATTTTTTCAATAAAATGATTTAATATATTTTGTTATTTTAATTTTATATGTGTGTTTATTAACTCACTTACTTATGTCTTTATGTCTGCCCAGGTGGAATTTTGTATTGATTTTAAATTAACTTCTCGTTGAGCTAGATACTTGATATTTGAACTATAGCTCAGATGTCGTTGGCAATCCATGGAAATTTAAGAAAAACGAAAACGACGAGGAAAATATGAAGAAAACGTAAAAGACAAAAAAATAAAAAACAAAAGATGTAACAAGATAGCGGTAATAAAAAAAAAATGAAGAAGAAGAAATACGTTCACCGTACGAAAAATTGCATTTACTTAACCCAAAAACGAAGAAAATAATAATAAAATATGTTTTTATAACGGACTAAACATAAAATAATTATTTGAAACGAAAAACATGTGGCGAATGCAGCAAATAATTACAACTAATGCTGCTGCATGCGCATCATGTATTTCGTTTAAAACTAGAGAAATTATTTAATACTTTTTAGTCCGTTATAAAAACATGGTACATTAAAAATTATTTTAATTTTATTATTATTATTATTTGTAATAATAGTCAGTGACTACCAATTACTGTAACCTGGATGTATTCTGGCACAAGTACTTGTTTTAATTAATAGATGTTAAATAGACTTTTGAACAATGGCAGTTGGCATACAAAATACACTACATAAAAATAAAGCATGTGGAATTTGCATTAAAATTCCGAGCTCAATAGTTAGTTGACTGTGTATCTTCCATGAATATACGCAGCTTACCGATTTTGAAATTCGATTTCTGCCATCGCCACAAAAATTTAGGTTTGTGGCGCACTGGTATGGTGTGATACTCTACCGCGGATTAGATAGATATTCATGAAACCATTGCACTCAGCCTATTAAAGTACATGAAGTGCTCAATAAACGGCTAACGGTTGCTATTTATTACTGTCTCACTTGTACTGATAGAATTTTATATTATTTAGTATTATTAGTTTAATAATTCTGTTAAAATTTCAAGTCTGATAAATTGAAAATATTTTTTATAAATATTTATTGGGAACAATTAGGAGAGATTTAAATATCTTGGAAGAAGACTTGACTATAATAAATCTTATCTCTTACCTTCCTTAAAATTAGTATTAGTATAGTAGTTCACCCCTACCGCATAGGGCTGCCAGAAGTGACTTTTAATGTTCAGTAAGTATAAAGAATTTACTGTGTTAGGCTTTATATCTTTCGAAATGACCAATTTTAGGCGGCTCTTGGTTTATAAGTGCATTATTTCCGAGGTGTCAGCCAAAAACATTTTTTCAAGAATGCATTTGAAGCTCCATCGGATAATAAATTGGATAAAAATATCGGAAATTTAGTGGAAAGTTAAATTCTATTTTCTGTAGTATCTATATAATCAATAAATGTTTTAATGACTTTAATACTGATAGTAGTTGAGTAAACTGTGTGCATTGGAGTTACTGACATAGCCAACTGACCTTCCGAGGCCGGATTAATCACTTCAAATCATTTGATAATTTTGAATCTCTTTAAATTTATTTAATATATTATTCAGTTGAATGCATTTAAAACCGAACTAGATTATGTTAAATTAAAAATACGAGCACCTTATTCAATTTTTTAGCACCTAATTTTGAGCATAGTTAAAATCAAATTGGAATACTTTGCTCTGTTAGCATGATGGATATGTATAAATAATGGCAAATCATGAAAATAATATCGTTCGCTTACGTCAATCAATTATCTATCTAATAAATATAATTTCTACAATTTTCTTATCCCTACACTTATCATTAAAATAATTACATTCAAAATATGTTGTATATTAGAGAATAAATTGAATACAGAAAATTTAATATGATATTATTGTGATATTATTTATGAATGATATTCAATTAATTCAATTGTATATGATCACAATATTTATGATTTTATCTAATTTATATAATGTGGGTTAATACAAAAATATATGTATAATGTACACTATAGTAAAACTATTATTTAATTTGAAGAATACCAAATACATGTTACACCATGAACAAATCCTGTAAAAAAATAACTGAGGTTATCATTAAATATTGATAAAGAAAAACCAAAAACCAATCAATTTTTTTAGCTGAGTATGGGCCCTGACATCGAAAGCTGTATACAACTACGAAAAATTTAGGAGCATCAGATCTGAACCAAGTTGAGTGGAACAACACAGATAGCATCAGCTTTCAAATAAAAAAAAGAATCATAAAAATCGGTTCAACCAGTCGAAAGTTCTGACGTTACAAACTAAAAAAAAATATAGTTGGATTGAGAACCTCAACCTATTTTGAAATTGGTTTACAATCTCTTTATACAGTCAAGTTAAAGATACTACAAAAAAATCAAAAGAAGGGTGAATAAAAGCCAAACGTATTCCTTATGTCTTAAATATCATTCAGCTCAACATGTATGCGATTGTGTCAAACCTTCTAAACATTGATAACTGCATAGTAAAAATCAACAAGAATTCAATTTTCAGAAACAAATAATTCCAAAAACAAAAAGAAGTATACTTTCTTACTTTTTTAACTTAAGTTGTCATACGAGTATAACATAGAAACGATCATAGTAGAGTGATAATAGAATAGACGCGATTTTATTGTTTCATCCAAAAAAAAAAAGCATAAAAAAGAATTCCTCAAAACGGCATTACTTCAATTAAATTCTGAACAGCTTGTATATGTATGTGTGTAAACTTATTTAGATCCATTATTTTATCCCAATAATAGTCAAAAAAAAAGACAAAGCAACTATTTTATGTACAATTTTATGTTCGAAAATTATTATTTGAAATATTTTTTCTAACTCTTACTCTTTTGACCCAATCCAACTATCACCCCTTTCCGATAAAAGCTGATGACGTGATAGCCTTACAGAGAGACCGTTACTCAAACCGTCCAGACACTATTAGGCTAATGAAAATTCGGTCATATGTAAATTTTATTTAGCACACTTGGTAAGTAATACATAAGAACAGAAAAACATTGATGGTTTAAGGCAGTATAACACTAATTCAATTGACAACTGTATTTCAAGTAGAAATCAACCACAAAAGTCTACCACCAACACTCATAAAATTTGAAGGATCAAATCAAATTGTGAGGAAAATAAAGGAGAAAGATTGTAATCAGAATGTTGTTGTAATAATGACATAATATCAGGCACGTGTGTCCTTTTTGTGTTCAAATAACAACAGCAGCTATAATAAGTGTGTACATGTGTGTGTTTACCTCAAAAACTCTTAACTAATCTTGATTTTGTATTTAAGTGGTTAATCAAATCCTATTCAATTGAGTGGAATTGTGAAAGAAATGAATTAAACAATAATTTTACATTAACTGCCAGATACATCTAAATTTATTTTATTTATATACAAATCTATTTTATTATTGGTATTTATAGTAACTTTGTATCAATAATATTTATATCATAAACATTCAGCTTCCAAAAATTTTCATTTTTTAATTAATATCTTCGTGCTATATTTTTGTCTTTCCAATTAGTGGAATTTACCAAAGAAATTGAATATTTAATATAAAAAAAAGTACTTATGGAATTGTTAGAGTATATGCAAAGCGTGATATTAAAAAATTTCTTATCATGGTTTTTAAAAAATAACAATATGGCAGTTGATTGAATCCATTTTTAATAGTCCATATAATTGGTCACTTATTGGTCATAAATGGTCAGCGTTTAATTCCCTAAAAACGCATAATTTAAAATTTCTGGTGCCTAGAAATACAATAAGTCCAAAATTGATTCTATTATCAAAATTATAGCAGAGCAAAGTCCGGGCTTAGCTTACTTTATTAATAAGATGGAATTTTATCTTGCAAAATAATTGAAATGATTGATTATTAATCTATCGTAATTGGTCGGCATGTTTCGGAAACTGATCTCCTTTTTTTTTAATTGTAATTTTTTACTGAAAACTCGATAACATGTCAAAATTCTAAGGTCTTGAAAAATAGTTTAAATTACTGGTTAGGAATGGGTGATAATTGATCTGCATATTACGAAATTTTGTCAGCATTTATTCCCTCAAATTTCAAATTAAATATTTTATACTATATATCATTGAAGGTAGCACGTCTTAATCTTAATATGTAAAATAATTTAAATATTTAGTCATTGACAGCTTGTAATTGATCAGCATATTATTTCTGTAGGAGATTTGTTCTGTTTGGCATTATTCAATTCTTGTAAGCCATTGTTCCCATTCAAGTTGGTTCACGTAACGTAGATGTAACTAATTATCCTGACTAACAATTAGCACTAATATTCAAACCAATATTTTCTCTTTGACCAGATAAAATATTTTAAAATAAGAATTTAAAAAAAACTAAGCCTGACCAAATGTTCATTATACAGACCATTTATGACCAATTATTAGCCAATTTTTTAACTAGTCAATATTCACACTAGCACCCAGGTGCCCAAAGTTGCTTTAAGTTGCAAAAAGCTTCATTAAAAACTAAAAAATAACGTATGAAAAATTTAAATCGGTTCATCGGCTCTTCCAAAGAGCTTATTTATAAAAAGTTGAGAAACTAAAAATTTGCATAAATAATAATATTATCAAAGAGAACTCTATATTTTACTTATAAGTTTTGATTTTGACCCCGGACTGACGTAACGTAATGACATGCTTAGACCAACTAATACAAGTTAAGCAACAGCAGTCACATTCTGTATTTGGATGGGTGACCACCTAACATTATTGTGTACTGTTGTTGTATAATAATAATATAATCCACTTTGGTTAATGAAACCAAAACTCTGAAAATAGTGAAAGCCAGAAATTTAAAAAAAAAAAAAAAAGTTTTGATTTTTTGCTCCAATTTACTAGATCAAAATTTTTATATTTTAAAAATACATATGCCGACTACAAAATAGTCATCATCGGTATGAATTAGATAATCGTAATAATTCTCCGAGGATATTTTACTCCTTGCTAATTTAGTGACGGTCTATACATAGGTATTTTATTTACATACGAAATTTGTACTTATTCCACGTTTCTTTCAAATTGTTACGTCTTAACCAATCAGTGTTTAATCACGTGTTTAATATGATTTTGACAATAAAAAATGTCAACAACAAAAAATTAAACATACAAAACTGAAAACAAATTAGGAAATTAAGTAATTTCAATTTCAAATTTTGTTTCAATTCGAATCATTAAACAATAATTTTGAAACATTATTAAATCGGAATTTAGAATAGGTCTTTTATCCTCTTAAGTTCATCGTCTCCTTTTTTGAATTTTTGAATGCTTGCCTTGCGTTCATATGCATCTAGTTCGGTAGGGTTTAGTACCGATTTTTAAAGTTTTAGATTAGATCTATAGATATCGATTTAATGTTTATTTTCAATAACGTGATCGGCTACACATTATTTATAAATTTTCCTACATTTTATACATGGCATGTGTTCTTTGAACTTGGTAACAATTTGGCTTCTTTGTCCTATACAATTTTTCGCGCAATTTTGAAATCCAATGCAATAGATTTCCAGCTATTGTTCGATGATAATTTTGTGCTATGGATTTAATGCTAAGTAGGTGATTCAATTTGGATCTACTGATGGTAGTTATTTTTAAATTATATTCTCCATGTCCTTTTGATATTTTATTGATGCATGGTCGAAAATATGTAAATTTTCACCATTTCTTTTAATCGGTGTTGTCCTATTCTTGCGTGGTATTTTTATTAAATCAATTGATTCAATCAACATTTGATATCAAAGCGGTATATCCCAATGTCCCAATACCAGATGCAATCAAGGCTTTAGATAGATGGTTTTAGAATAAATATTACACTAAGATGAAATAAAGGAATAGTTAAAAATAACTCGTCTGTTAAATTATTAATGTCAAGAGCATTTTTCCAATCAAAAATTTCATAAGAAAAAAATTTTGCATTTTTCACTAAGATTTAAAAACTAAACTTTCACTTAATGTTTACGGATTATACCAAATAAGTATCTAAACTAAAAACTTATGTTACAATTAAGTGAAAAAATTGTTACCAAATCAACTTACACTACCATCTGTTATAAACTGATGGGCCTTATAGACCATTAAATACGTAGACAGTTAATTTTACAATGCAAAAGGAAAATGATCTTTTTTGTTCTATCACAAATTAAATGTGTATGTTGATTTAGTTTTCAAGCTACCATTAATGCTACCTTAATTGGAATCAAATATATATATCATCTCCTAAAAATAAAAATCCTGATGATAATAATTATTGACTTTATTTATTTATTTTTTTACTTTGATATAATTTTTAAATATATATTCATTCTCATGACATCTGTCAATCAATATTGTCTCAAAAGGAGTCATACTAATTCCTCTAAGTAGAAAGTGTATTTAAATTACGTATAAACAAACCTACAATAGACAACAAAATACTAATAAGATATCCGTTCAAACAATAATATTTATTATAATAATAATAAATCTATATATATATAGGAGACTTTCTATAGATATAGTCACTCATCACGATATCTCTGGAACTATAAGACCTAGAGACTTGAAATTTGGCAGGAATATTCCTTTTGCCGAGTAGAGGTCAGCTAAGAACGGATTTTACGAAATTCCACCCACAAGGGGTCTTGCGGTTTTCGAATACAAAATGTTCCTAGCTATGAAACATATTTTGTCTTTTTTTTTTCTCACATGTTACAAATCATCATTTCCATAGAAACCAAAATCTAATATTGAAATTCAAAATAAAACTTCTTTATCTATTCAAAATAAAACTTCTTTATCTCTTCTCACTAGCAGTTTGACGAACTGTCAACTATATAAAGTGTGCATATCGCATTGTTCAAGTATTACTAATAGGAACAGAAAAGCAAAAATTGTATCTGACATGTATAACACTGAGTACTATGTAAAACCCAATGATAAATAAAGAGAATTTTAAATCGTATGTTCAAGTATTACCGGAATCATTCTTGGTTCAGGAGGTCCATATACCTTTCATCAAGTATATGTGTACCACAGCGAAAATTATCGGGTGAACGCGGCCCCCGGTGTACCCCAGCAAATACCAGGTAAATACCGGGTGGATATAATTTATCGGGTGCACACCAAATACCGAGAATCCGATAAGAAAGGATTTGAAATTCTTCCCCTAAGGTTAGAAATGCATTCATATGTAAACGATGTAATATCATTTATTAAAATGTGAAAAATTACACAGCAGTTTTTGAACGATTTATGAGTTTTTAAAAGGATATTCTTATTGCCTACTATTGATTTGCTAAGGTAATTTTTAAATTGCTCAGAAAAAGTATACAGGCGGTGTACTCATATTGAAATTGTAGTTTTATAACTCAAGAACGGGTTCACCTATACAAATATTTAGGCTTTGTTCGGACTATTCAGCAGATTGTTTATGTGAAGTTTGCACAAAATCGGCCGAGCGGTTCTTCATTTATCACATTTTTTGTAAGAAATGAATTCAATAAATAGCTTATCATTTTGTTAATGGCGTCTTTAAATTGATATTACTGCCAGGGGATTTTCGTCAAATATTGCCTGTTATTCCTCGATCAACTCCGGATGATGAAATAAATCCCTGTTTGAAGTTCTTTGTTTGAAGTTTCCTACAAAATGATCCAGCTGCAAATGAGTTTTCAAAACAATTGTTAGAAATTGGTGATGGCAAATTACAAATCGACTAGGATTGATCGCTGTACCGAACAATTTTTGTACAATTGCGCAATCGATAGATGAATTGATTGAATTTGTTTTTCCAAACATTCTTTCGAATTAAAGAAATCATGATTGGTTGACAGAACGCGCCATTTTAGTATCGAAGATCATTCATATCAATGTCATTAATTTTCAAATTCAACCGAAACTGCCAGGTGTAGTCACGACATATAAATCAATTGACAGTGTTATGAATCAACATGAGGCAATAAATTATCCAATTGAATTTTTAAATTCATTGGAACTGGTGGTATGTCATCGTATTGCGAAATATTAATCAACCAAAATCCCCGTGTAGCGGCCCTAGATTGGCAGTGAAAAAACTATTGCCAAATTAGATTGAAGCTACGATCTAAACTGCTGAATGAAAATCAGAAGTTTTTTTGATACCGCGTATCCGTATGATTACAACTGATATGCCATTTGAGTTCAAACTTTATGTTGCCTGTTTCAGAGTCGGTACACCCAGCCGTTTGTTTATTCATGGTCAAAATGGAAAAACAAAAAACATTGATTATCCAAATGTTTTGCATTAAGCTTTAAAATAGATAGAAATTAATAAAATATTTTATTGTTTGAATAAATGAATTTGATGTTCCAATTAAATTTTTTTATTATTTCAATTATACGTAGCGAAGCACGTACCGGGCCGCTAGTATATTATAATAATAAATATATAATTATACAACAATCCGCAAGAGGCAGCACTAGTAAAGTAAAACAGTTTGATATTTTTAATGTCATTCACTTTGGTATATAATAATAGTCATTCATTTTTTTTTTCAAATTGTCTGTTTTGTATGTTTGCTGTTTGTTTATCTTGTTTGTTGGTGTTTGTTTCTTCTTGGTGTTTTCAAATATTTTGTCATAGCCCGCTTACTGTGTGAAATATGTATGTAGATTTAAATTAAATGTGTTTGCATTTATATATTTTTACTCCTATATTGAATTGGACGAACGCTTACAAAATATACTTTTACTACCAACAATGAGACAGATCATCACGCTTATAGTGGAAACAAATTGAACTATAAAATATCGGTTAAGCCTGAGTAGTGTCTCTTGCAAAGAATATGTAGCAATTATTATAGTACGGTGACGATTCACTTGTAAGGTTTTGTTCCATTGCTACTATTAGGGAATTTAGTTTAGAAGATTTATTATTAATTAGGGTGAAATAATATACTTAGTGCCCATGTAGTGCAGTAGTGAACGATATGCCGAAAATAGGTGTATTCAGCCAGGCGTAAGAAAGAAGACGCTGAACGGTTCAGAGAATCTGCAGGCAGACCAATCTCCACTCTATTTGTTGAATATTAATTAGTTATAATCCCCAACCAATTAAACAGACGCATTTAAAACAAAATATTCCTAAAAAGTAATTTTAAATAAAAATATGAAATTATCTGAATCATATAATTTCTTAATAGGCTTCAAACTTAGTTTTACATTTTTAAAATTGAAAATGTACCCAGCTTCGTTAAAGTCTTTTTAGATATTTAGGAACAACCATTGAAATTTAAAACTATTTTCCAATTCATTTTAATTTTATCTATTCTTCCGAGATGCGGCCGAATGAAAATACTATAGATCAAATACATAAACATGTGTCGACCCTATAACAGGTATTTTTGTAATATACTTAGAGTTGACCAAGTGATAGCGGAAACTGGAATTAGTCTGCGCGAAGCACGTTTCATATGAATTGAGTTCATGTATCTTCTTTTTATATGTAAAATAAAGTTTACCGACGCGTATAGCTGCCTGTTTGCAATAAACTCAAAACTATTTAATAATTTGTATTCTAAAAAGTTGTGTTTCTATTGGATGAAATATAACGATAAAATAAAGCAAGCACTAAGGCTGGAAACCAAGATCTAGCCTTAGGCTTGAAAAAACAATCTAAGGTGGGATTACCTAAAGGCCTTCCTTACTTTTATTACGATCGATGCATGTGCAGGCCTTGGATCAAGGCCGGATATCAACATATTCATTTTTGGTGACCAAAGATTCTTAGTCTTCTATTTGTATTCAGTGTAAGAGTTCGAAAAAGAATATTATTAAAGGTGACTTTTTTTTGCTACTTCTACAGTATCGAAGCGACGGGTACCAGTTAGTTTAAAATAAGAAATCACAACCTTTAGGTCTCCAGGCCTGATACTACGCGCATATTTTTGTTTCCTTTTATTATTTATCTAAAACTGTTGTGAATTCACAATAAAAAATATAAATGGAAAAACCACGATAAAATTGTTATTGATAAGGCTTTTTTATTACCTTTCGTTTAGGTACGGAATTCCTTAGTTGTTTTTTAGCGTTTATCTATTAGTTCCACATGTATAACAGAAGCCTATTTTGTTTTTAATTAATAATAATTTGACAAATTTTTAATGATATAATTAATTATTTACCAAATTTATTTTTATAACGTATAAGTGAACAAAAATGCATCTATTAATTACATTTTGTTTACTTTCATTATATTATTTTACATTTCATTATTTCTAGTACCTACTAAGCCGACATTTTATTTACAGATAATTCAAACCGTAAATACATATCACCATCGGTAGTTAATTTTATAAACTCAAGAAATACTATTAATTATTTTAAAACAATACACAGTTATACTATAACGGTTATACCATATCATATAGTTTATGTTTAACCGATAATACAGTCTCGATTAGTATTAATATCCTTTATCTACTCATTTCTACCTTTTAAATAAATATTATATTATAATATTATTTTATTAATTCAAAAGTATATCAAACTATTTTTACGTCCCGAAAACTAAGGACAAAGAAAGTTTTCCTAAAGTAATATTATTAAAACATAATTATAATAAAAATTAAATAAAATATAATTTTCTTTAATAATTAAATATAATTATTAAAGGTGGGTGGTATACAAATAATATTTACTGTAATTAATATAAAAAAAACGTTATAATAATAATAATATTGAGACAGTAACAATTGATATGATATTTTGATACAGATGTTCATAGAACGACTTAAATTGGTCAATTTCATATATCCGCCCATATATGACGTATTTTAAGTTCGACGATGAAAATCGGTCAATTTGATCTCATACATTCACATTGTTTAAACAAGAAGAAATAGAAGAGAATACAAAATTTTTTTCTTGTATTCTTGTTTCTTAGAAACGGGTAGATTTAGTTGAAACATTTGTTCACAAATTGCTTAGATTTACCAAAATTACAGCACAAATTAGGCTCATACGAGATTACATAGAAGTACAAATTTTACTGTATGGTAATACAGTATGGTAATATTATATAACATATTTTATAAAATTTTCTGTCTTAATGCCAAAAATAATTTCATCTTCACATATATAATTTATAATTACCTATTAAAGTGTCCGAGAGGGACCTCTTGAGTGAACATATAAGTGCCTCATAGCCTTGATTTAAATTCAGAGAGAGATTTTTGACTTCATAGCGGAGAATAAAAAAAATACAAATATTATCTCTGGGGAGTAATTAGTATCACAGTACATACATAACCACAAGTAAATAAAATTAGAACACAATTGAAAAGAGCATTGTAATTCAATTCTCTGCAGTAATAAAAACGAGACGAGTGAAGCAAAATTTTACTTTTGATTTAATTTAAAATTTCTGTTTTATTAAAAATTCTAAATGTTATAATTAGGATTAATGTACTAATTTAGGTTATCTAAAAAGTATTTTCTGGTTATACCCATGTAGAATATGTCATAGTACATTAGATTTAGTCTAAAGTTTGTAGCAATAGCAAATATTGACCGGAAAAATTTGGTGTAGACGGTCGTAGAATGACCTAATTTGCCAATTTCCGTTTGTACGTCTGCCAGTGCGTCCGTCCATCATCAAGATAACTCAAAAACGAAAAGAGGTTGTGAACTGACATTTTGATACCGAATCCTGGATTTAATGAGTGAGTTTAAGTGCGTGAATGAGTAAAATTGGTCCATTAAACCATATGAGATTTAGAAGAAGAAATACTAGAATACAAATTAATGAAACATATTTTTTCAAAAAATGTTTCGATTTGCCACATTTTAGTATAGACAAATGATAATCGATGCAAGGATTACCGAGATATACGGTGGGTGCATCAAAACTATCCAATCAACTGACCAATGGAAACCAAATGCAACTCTTTTGTTGGCCAATCAACGGATAAAAATATCGTTCTCAATATTATATAACACGTTCAATTAAAACTTTGAAAATTTTGAAGATATTTCTTGGCGTGGATATTAAAAGCACTTGTTTCAAATTCACAAAACTTAAAATGACATTAAATTCGAACAAACAAAAAATCACAAAAGATGTTAGTGTTTTGTTTTGTTATGGTATTGTGTGTGGTATGTTTGTTCCCAACTAATAATTTATAAAACTAAAAAAAAAATCCCTCCAGAAAAAAACAACATAATAAAATTTCAGTTTTTTTCTGTTGTATTTCAAAAATTATTTACGAATAATAGAAATGAAATAAATGTTATTTATTTCATCTTACATAATAATGAATAACATAAAAGAATTACACCTGTCTTTATATGTGTGTTCAGTTCAGTGTTGTTCTTCTTTCGTAATAATGTTGGACAGACTGTCAGACAGACAAACGAGTAAATACTATATCAGCAAGCAACCAAATAAAAATAACATTAGAATTTCATATTATATACATTGATTAGTAATATTCAATGTAGATCGCTTATAACAAACAACTCGTTGTACCTTCTAAAGTTATCTTGCAGTCACATGAATTGATCTTTCCAAGTGCTGAGAATATATACTTTGAGATAATTTTTGCCTTAACATAGTACCAAAATATTGATGTTTATATTATTTTATTGTATGGAACCTCTGAAGACGGAATTTATTTCAATTTTTTATTTCAATCAAAGTAAATTCTGTTTTTAATATATGTTTTTGAGGTCCACAGTTCAAAGAACTACTAGTAATTAAATGAGTCAGGAAAATAGAGAAGTTTCGTACAGTAGTTTGAAATGTTATAAATTATAATAATAACAGTTATTCCTAAAGAATGTTCAGACGGTATATAAAAATACTCCAAGACTAAACAGTTTTCGAGAAAATAATTAATAACTGGCTGTTTTTGAATGGAAAATTAATTAGTATATAAGAATGTCCTGTAACACTGTCGTCAGCTGAGACCTACAGTCACTAACAATTGGTTCGTTGTAACACATTTTCAAATCGTTTTATTCGATTAAATAAATTTTGTGGAATATTATTTTATTCAGCCATCAATACAGACGTAATTTAGGCAAATTAATAATTTTAATAATTAATATAAAAATCGAAACCAATATTTTTAAATGTTATGGTTTTAATTTGCAGCTTTTAATATAAAAGAACATATCATATGTTATCGCAAACACAATGCGTGAATTAAAGAGAGCGCAATGTATCATCTTTGAAGAGTGTACCAACTTTTATTTAATGAATGTATAAAATTAAATTAAATTAAAAAAAAATAAATATTAAATCATGCTTCTAAATATTCGTAATATTAAAATCATTGACTTTTTCTGATACTCACGAGCAAGATATCTAGCTTTGATATAAACATTTTTATTCTTATATGTACGTTGCATGTGATTCTCTTTTTGAATACAAGTGTGATAGGGATGTGGGTGGGGGTTGATGATGAATTCTGATTTAAGAGGGTGAATTTATTTCTTTTTATACTTTTTGTATACATCAAATGAAAACAAATGATGTGATTTTGTTTCTGTTTTTTTTTATTTCTTTGTGAATAAGAAAAATGAAGTACCTTCTACCTTTCACACTATTGTTCACATACATACGTCATGTCAACATAACAATTTTGTTAAGTTTGGACAATAATTATTTGATCGTCAAAGTATTTGCTCCATTAGGCTTTTGAGAAGCGAATAGTTCTAACACGTTTATTTACGAGTATGTTTTCCCGTTTGCTTACGGCTTGTACGTTGTTCTGTATGTCATGTGAGTTTGTGTAACTATGATGTATAAAGCCTGAGAACCTTGGTTTTTAAGTGAAAATAATATGAACTCAGGCGATTTTCTTGTGTGAGAATTAGATGCAAACTTCCGTGCTTACCTTCACTAGTCTTCTGAACATACCTTGAGTAATTTGGAAATAAATTTTGGTCTACGTTCTGGTAGGATACAACGTTTATCTTTGTCATACATTCAAACAATCAAATAGGTCTCTGATCGATCGATTAATCACTGATAATCCAATGCCATGTAGCAGATTCTGTAAAATACAGAATCTTAGGTGCTCAACGCTTATATTCGGGGACAAAAAATATTTAAACAATGTTGGGGGAACAATCATCGGACGCGATATAACACCTATAGCATTTATGTATATCATTGAGAACAGAAGTAAAGCACATCAATCCCAATGCTATGGATACTGAAGAAAATGTAGAACTTTAAGTGGTTCTGACCATTACGCTGACATTAAAGAAACCATGCATACAAATATTTTTGAAATTGGAATCATCCGTCACGATGAAGACCTGTGTGTTTCTATCTATGTGTCTATTAACCAGAACCCTCCAACTTTTTCCCACTTTCTGATGTCTAAATACCTTAAAATTATACACTAGCCTTGTTTATTTGTATTAAGAATGGATAGTAATACAACAATACGGTACTACCACATGACAACATGTTAACAAAAAAAAAACGTATCGAAATATAGATTTCAAAAAAAAATCTAATCTTAAATTTAAAAAGCAAATTAATTTTATTTATTACGTTTTATTTATAACGTTTAAACGCGCAGGGAGAGCGATTTTGCTGCTTACATCAAAGAATGAAGGCAGAGAGCGTTCCACCATTTTTTATGTTGATTTACCTTTACTTTTGTTAAACTATGTCTGTATTACGTATTTTTCACAAGATTGAGATACTAGATTGATTACATGTTTATTTTGATAGGTAAACTTTTTCACAAATCGCAATTTCTTTCAGGACTCATTCGACGAATCATTACAAATATAAGATTTACATTTTAATTTATACATGATTCCAATTTTATACCCAGTGATTTTGGCCGGAGTGATTATAGACTGAGGGATTTGGTCGGAATGATTTTTGTCGTGACCGTGCAAATATACATAATAAAAATAGTTCAAAATTGGTATATTTTCTCACTTTTAAGCATACTAATTATAAACAAAAATTTTGTTTTACAGACTTTACAGGCAGTAAATCTATTTGTTTTATTAGTTTAAGATAGTGCGTGTATGTGTCACTTAGTTTAGATCTCTTGATGAAGTGGGATTGTCTATTGATAGAGAACTCTATTGTCTGTCTCCTTAATAAAAACAACCTCTAATATATAATAATAATATTTCTTTCAATTTTTCATGCACAAGTAAGTAAGTAAGTAACTTCAAAAATAATTATCGAAATGCTATGACATTTGAAATTTGGTATGTAATCTCGACATGAAAACGGAAATAATACCGAAGAGTTTCCCGTGAAAAAACATTTCTTATAAAATAAAAAAGCATTAAAACACGTCCAGAAAATAAAATAAATAACTATATTGGTCACAGGGATTCAGGACAATAAATTACAAACTAAGTGTTGATTTTAGTTAAACGTTTCGTCCTTTTGTTAGGACTTCCTCAGCAACTTAATCGTACTAGTTTACAGTTTAAAATAAATTGTTGTTGAAACTTATAAAAAGTATTGGTGTGCGTGTATATTATAAAACCTAACAAAAATTAACAATTTAAATATTCCACTAATTTTCACAGATAAATAAATTTATTATTAATAATAATATATATATATTATTATTATTAATATTCAAATTAATGTCATTGAGGATATACTGAATTATTCTGTGAAAAGTTGTTTTTGTGACAAGAGGTTTTGAGCTTGAGTGGTTAATGTTCGAGTCGTTTTGGTGTTGTGGAATTCTCTTAATCCCATATATTATACTAAAAGTACGGGAAAAAAAAAGACCTCAACACCTCTCATTTCAATTATTGAACACTAAAAGTGGATAAGATGTAGGACAGCAAGGCGAGGGGAGACCTTCAAGTTTTCATCAATTTTGTTAATAGTTGTACAAAATACACGACTTTTATGGTGTGTCATTAGATTGGTTTCTTTATCTATATAAATAAATAAATATTTTATTTTCAACTGAATAAATGACACCATAGCAATTCTCTAATTTTAAATAAACATGGAAGAAAAGTTGGTTCGTTTCACAATTATACCAAAATTTGGATAAACCCTCTTTACTGCCTGCATACTATAATAATTAATATTAAGAAAGAAAAAAAAGGAGGAAGAGCACAAAAATATTCATAATTTTGAATAGGATAACATGTTTGAAGTAGAAATAAAGATGCTTTTTGTCATGTTCTCCTAATACTAAATATAAACATAAATTATGTATGCGCATCCATCCATTTAGGATATATATATATATATATATATCACCAAATAAATATATAATTTCAAAAAACAAAAGAAAAAATAATAACAGTACGTTATAAAAAATATAAATTAACTTACTGACTGACCATTTAAAAAGTCAGAAAAGGCTTATTTAGTCAATCATAAAAAAATTTTATAGATGTTCGTTCCTTTTAAGTTTTTCAAAGTCGTTGACAAATTTTAACACCTCATCATGTACAAAATTTTGGAAGTATTCCATTTAATTGGACAGCAAATAGTCATAAATGGTCAGATTTGGTCAGTGATACGAAATTTTAAAATCTATTTTCTAAATATGTAGGTTATGATCAAGTAATCAATGTCAAATAATAGGACCCCAACTTTAATTTTTTTATCTATAAACCAAATTAAACAGCAGCACAATACTTCCGATATCGTTAGATATAACTGAAAAATAAAATGGAATTTGACAACTCTGTTTTCTATAAATAGTTTTTTTATCATATAAACGGAAACTTTAAAAGTTAACTTTTCTTGCCGACTGCCAAAGAGATATATACTTATCTTCCAAACAGCTAGATTGACTTCGACAGTTAAGGTTTCGTTATATTGTCTTTAAAACCAAGTGCTTAGATAGGTAAATGAAGGATTTTTGACAAAATAGTACCACGTTAATAAAAAAATTAATCAAACCTATCGAGAAGAATATCAAAATAAAGAAAATTAAAAGTTCCTCTTAGTATTATCTTATCTTATAACTGATCCAATTTATGGAAAATATCTGACATTTTACAACCTTTTTCTTACCTTTTAAATGGTAAAATTGGTTTTTCGAAATTCCATAATTTTTGTAAGATCCCGGAGCTTTTAGTATAATATTAATAATAGCTGGCCTTAATATATTTCTCAATTTTACCTAAATAAACGAAAATAAATAATACTTTGCTATTCCTTTAACACACAGCTCATGATGAAATCAGTCAGTGTAAGTAGTGTAAAACAGCAACACAACAAACAACAAGCAGCAACAACGAATGAATGTATATTCATAATCAGGAGCACATGCTTGAAATAAAATATAACTTAAATTATGTTCTTCCAATTCTAATGTTTGATACAATTTTTGCTTTGCTTTTTTCATCTTTTCATCAACCTTTTGTGGAAGGCAGGCTTTGTGTACACCCAGAAGTATTTATTTAGTTACCTCTTCACGTTCTTAACTAACTAATATTATAAAAAGGAAGAAATATTTATTTTTTTGTATGCATCATTCATTTTTTTTATTGTATTTTTTTTGTATGTAACAAATAAACTTGAAAACTACTGAACCGATTGGAAAAATTATTTCATCGTTTGGAAGCTACACTATTTTTCCCTGTATTTCCACGGGAACGGAAACTACGCAGATAAAAGTTTTTAACCGTTGGGAAGCTACATCCGAGTTACATAGGCTACTTTTTATCTCTGTATTCCCACAGGAACTACGCGGGTGAAGTCATCTGACGTCTGCTAGAAACAAACATACAAATAACAACTTTTTACTCCGATTGTTAATTTATCTATCTTACTTACTACATTGGAATAAAGTAAGCAACAAACAAGGGCAAACTCAATGAAATTAATAGAAATTAGGATAACATGTTAGAAACCGGGCATTTTTATATTCTCATTTATCTAACAACTTCTTTCCTATCTTTAATATACATCTGATCTAAAATGGCGTAGCGAAATATAGGTCATTGGAAGTTTGTAGGCTAGTATATAAATTAGGTAAAAGTTCAAGTTTGTGATGGAATTTCGTCTATAAAATGTATATGAAAATATAATTAATAAATAAAAATAATGTATAATAAAAAACACACATGTAAATGGAATTTTACACCCTCCAATTACACCCTTCTGAAAGGTCACGAAATGGTCGAATTAAGTTTGAATAATTTGTCAGCAATTGAAAAGTTTTTATAGGCTAAAGAAAATATTATAATGCATGTGCATGGAAAAAGAAATGGAATTTTAAAAAATCCAATTACACCATCTGATTTACAAGGTCAACCAGTTGAATAATTGGTCAACAATATTTTCTTATCACTGTCCAATTAATGAGACTATCTCATCTTTTTTGACCAGTTTCTAAGCTTTCTTTTGGTATGTGTTACTTCTTAAAATTTCATAAATGAGGTGCTAAAATTTTTCAATAACCTTTAAAAAATTTTCTGTTGCTGACCAATTACCGGGACTACCTGACCTTTTATAATGATTTTTGAAACTAAATTTTTCAAAATTCAATAAATGGGGTGCTAAGAAATCCTGCAGCCACACAGTACAGAAGAAGACAAAAGCTAGTGTAATTTAGATTAAGCGAATATGTTCAAAATGGAATTCGTCTTGATTATATTCTCCTAGTACTTGATTATATTCATTTCACAAAATTTTGGCAACAAAATGCGCGTTCAAAAACTATGGAAAAATTAAATAAGAGGGATGATGTTTGTTTTTTCTTTTCGAAAATCCCTAGGAATATATCTGTAAACATGTGTTTCGTGATTTTTTTAAAAATTTATTCAAAAAAGTGAAATAAGACAAATAGTCTAAAAATCAACATGGACTCATTTTGACGGCTTGTTTATATGTTGATCACGTAAATACCATCCACGCAGAAACTCAAGTCTTAAAAGCAGACACTCAAATTTCCGAAAATTGAAAAAGAAAGTTGCATACGCGTTAGCTCACTCAGAAGTTTTGTTGACTTTAGCATGAACTAATAAACTAGTTGGAGAATATATATAAGTTTTGAGCAGACAATGTTTTGTACATTATATTCTCTTGGACTATATTCTTTGAAACTAAAGTTAAACTAGTTTTCGTTTACCTAAAACTCTTCCAAATTAAACTTATCGCTAAAAAAGCTGATAGCAAAAGCTAATTGTACAATAAAAACAATTTAAATTTTTTAAACTTTCTAATTCATTTGCAGTATTTTAATGCATACTATTGAGTATTTATTATATTCCAAGTAGTCCTTAAAGCCTTACGAAAGTTTCATATAAAAGTGCTGCAACAAATAATAAAGTATTTCTATTTAATTATGGTCATTATAATTAGAGAGATACGTACACTCTTCTTTTTATAATTTCTTTCTGTAAATCCATAAAAAATTTTATAATTTAACATTTAAATCCACATATTAAACTACTTTCTATATATCTTCAAATAAAAAACATGCAACGATCTGAATATTTCATGTTATTTAAAACTAGTAGACCTCAATGCTAAATTTTTAATTCTAAACAAAATGGTGATGAGTGAGTATTATGGTCTCAACTGTCTAACTCATCCATTTTGAAATTTTCATTGCTCAAATGATAGACAATTGAGTCACTGAATATTAAATTATAATATACATTTTATATTATGCTCTTTTGTCCAAAAACTCTCAGTGACTCCTTTCATTTAAGCTATTAAACACTCAAATTGGATAAGATGGAGGAGAGCGGGGGGGGGGGGTATTCTACTTGACTTCCAACTCTTTATGAAATTTTCTGCATTCAAAGATCGATCTTCTGTTCTAATGAACATAGAAAGTTCGTTGTGACCAAAGACCTCAACACCTCTCATTTCAATTATTGAACACTAAAAGTGGATAAGATGTAGGACAGCAAGGCGAGGGGAGACCTTCAAGTTTTCATCAATTTTGTTAATAGTTGTACAAAATACACGACTTTTATGGTGTGTCATTAGATTGTTTTCTTTATCTATATAAATAAATAAATATTTTATTTTCAACTGAATAAATGATGAAATACACCATAGCAATTATGCATTCTCTAATTTTAAATAAACATGGAAAAAAAGTTGGTTCGTTTCACAATTATACCAAAATTTGGATAAACCAACCCTCTTTACTGCCTGCATACTATATAATAATAATATTAAGAAAGAAAAAAAAGGAGGAAGAGCACAAAAATATTCGTAATTTTGAATAGGATAACATGTTTGAAGTAGAAATAAAGATGCTTTTTGTCATGTTCACCTAATACTAAATATAAACATAAATTATGTATGCGCATCCATCCATTCAGGATATATATATATATATATATTATATATATATATATATATATATATATATATATATACATTTATAAATATATATATATATATATATATATATATATATATATATATAAGAAAAAATAATAACAGTACGTTATAAAAAATATAAATAAACTTACTGACTGACCATTTAAAAAGTCAGAAAAGGCTTATTTAGTCAACCAATTTTATAGATGTTCCTTTTAAGTTTTTCAAAGTCGTTGACAAATTTTAACACCTCATCATGTACAAAATTTTGGAAGTATTCCATTTAATTGGACAGCAAATAGTCATAAATGGTCAGATTTGGTCAGTGATACGAAATTTTAAAATCTATTTTCTAAATATGTAGGTTATGATCAAGTAATCAATGTCAAATAATAGGACCCCAACTTTAATTTTTTTATCTATAAACCAAATTAAACAGCAGCACAATACATACTTCCGATATCGTTAGATATAACTGAAAAATAAAATGGAATTTGACAACTCTGTTTTCTGTAAATAGTTTTTTTATCATATAAACGGAAACTTTAAAAGTTAACTCTTCTTGCCGACTGCCAAAGAGATATATACTTATCTTCCAAACAGCTAGATTGACTTCGACAGTTAAGGTTTCGTTATATTGTCTTTAAAACCAAGTGCTTAGATAGGTAAATGAAGGATTTTTGACAAAATAGTACCACGTTAATAAAAAAATTAATCAAACCTATCGAGAATATCAAAATAAAGAAAATTAATAGGGAAGCCAATAAATATATATCTTTTTATGTTCAAAAAAGTCGACGTACCATGTCTAAATTATATATAAAGATTTTTGAACAAATCGTGTGATAGTTTTTATTCCGATAATTTTTTTTAATTGCTAAATTAACGATAGACTTTCTATCAACTGTCCATAAGATCGCTATCGTTATAATGCCTAGAATTGTTTTTTTATTAATTTTCATTACAACAATCATTGTTATTTAGCGCATTTGTGAAACTCAAATTATGATTGAGGCCCCCCACTGACGTAACGTAATTACTGATCTCAACCGATCAACAAAGTTAAGCAACATTATAACACAGTTAGCACTTGAATGGGTGGCCGGCATATAATTGCTGTGTGCTATTGTTATATAGAATTATCCCCATTGTAGTCACTATATGACCATAGTTGTTGAAAAGTGACTTAAAAAAAAATTATGATTGAATCAATATTAAATCTGGTTATGGTCGTTTTATTGCATTACGTTTAAATTTTCTGTTTTGCAGACGGTTTTTTATTTTTCAAATTATTTATTTTATTTAGTTATTCTACGGCCAACATTCGAAAATTAATCCAAATGGGTTAATGATGCAAAAATTTCTAGCATCTAAAAGTTTCTTTAGAACTACAGTATCATCGAATAACGTTGAATAAATTAAATCCCATCTTAAAATAAAAGTTTCAAAAATTTGTAAACGCTATTAAAAAATATTTTCTATCTCACTAATAACCGTTGAAGTGGCCTCTTTTCTTAAGATTCTCAATAATTCGAATATCACTTCCTAATAAAAAAAGTCGAAATAAAATAACGATTCCTTGATTAAAAATAAATCACAAATCTAATTATGTGTCGAACAAAAAAAATTTACATAAGCCTTAAATACTTATTAAATGAATGAACCCCAAGCGTAAAAAAAACACACAACTCCCTAAATTTAATAAACATATTTCACAAAGTCAATAGAAAACAATTTATTATTAACTGACAATAAATAAATGTTATGAAAAATATTCATTAGGATTAGTTATGTTCCAACAAAAAGTCAATAATAATAATAAAATATATCCGTACAGGATACAATCAACAGAAATTATGTTGTGTATGTTATGACTTCTTGTAGCCAGAATGAGATAATTTTCAATTTCTAGGCGTACTCATTATGTAAGTCGTGTCACAATTCATAGAAAGCTCAATCATCTTTCTCTTATTAAAAAACTCATGAGAAAGAGTGAATATTGTATATTACAGCTAAATTATTTATTACACAACAGATTGAAATTCTTACACATTGTGTACAATGTCCTATGTATGATAATTGTAAGAAAATAGATGTATTGTCTTCGTTTTTTCATATTATACATATAACTACTAACTACTAAAAAAATGCTGGATCTGAAGGTACTTGTGCCTACAAAAATATAGCCCCGCATTCTATTTATGTAAATGTGTAAATAATAGGATAATATGTCATTTTCTCGTAAACTTTTAGGTATTTTACTAATAGCTTGGAAACGAAACATTTCTCGAAAAAACGACAAGCGTAAAAAAGTGGTTTTTTTATTCAAATCACATAAAACAAATACTTTTGAACATTATTTTGATTATTTCGAAGAATGTTTCGTTTTCGGGCTACAAAAGATTTAATTTCACATATATTGACTTAAAAAACTCTTTACAAAAAGTTCTAAAAGAAGAAAATCAAGAAATTTTTAATTGAATTAGGGTACACTATATTTTAAAATGGCCAATTTTGAGTTTTTTCCAAATTGTGTAACACTTTTCGAAAAAGATCCACAAGTTCAAAAGTATTTATTTTAAGTCCAATTTACAATAGATAGCCTTAAAGACTCCAAAACCATATATAGTTCATCGACAAAAGAAGGGGCATAGTAAAAAAATTGAACCAAAAATTAGTCTAGCAACATTCGGTTCCTTAATATTTAAACTATTCCATTGACAGAATGCAGTACTCTATTTTTCACACTCTAGTACCTTTAGATAGGGCTCTATAAGTAAATATAGAAATGATACCCAAGTTACTTTATATAATAATAGTAATAATGGAGTAAGAAGCTAGCATCAAAGCACCACCACCAAATCAAATAACCAACGCCGATAGACGACGACAGTCGCACACAATTGTCTGGCGTCAATGTCAAACGTATACATATACATACCATGATATGGTAGTACTACACTATGTAATACAAGCAAAAAGGGTGAATAAATAAACACACATATTAAATCCTACTAAGTAGTATTGTAAAGAACAATAGTATTATACACGTATTATAATACACATTCAATAAAAAACTTATAAACAGGCACGTACTTCTCGCAAAAAGTAAGATTTTAAAAGTTGACCATACTCTTATCATAAAATTTCTTTCGGTTTAGATAATAAAAATTTCAAATCAAAATTTGGAATATAAATCGTGATCAAATGCATAATCAACAGACAGTTAAAATTTGAAGACGTTTCACATCCTTAAACATGTGCCATGTAATTTTTCAGCAAATAAAGTTAATTCGATGGAAAAGGATATGGGGCGAAAAAATTTTTTTATGAATGGTATTACTAGAGTACTATATACATTGGTATTTTCTCCGTTTCCACCATTATAAGTCCTCTTAAAGAACTGTCAGTTTGACACTTATGCAAACACAAAAAACTAATTAATTTTCTCTTTTCATTAAACTACATATATTTTTATTATAAATCTGGCATTGTTATTCCTCTTTAACAACCGTCAGTGGTACGTAGGAATACTCTTTTATACAGCGCCTTAGTATAACCTAGGACACAAATAGATTTTTTCCTCAAGTAATTAGTAATTAAATAACATCTAATTATAGTCCTGTTTGAAGTCGATCGGTAAAAGTTGTTTCGTTAAGTTGACTGGCCCCGTAATGGTCAGAGGGAAAAACTTTTTTTTCTGCAATTAATTTACGATTAATTAACGGCTAATTGTAAGAATATTTTCAAAAAAATTAGCTTAAAAATAAAAAGGTGTTTCGCTAAGTTGACATCATTTTTCCTCGTTATGGTTAGAACGATTAATTTTTTTTCCACAATTAATTAACGGCTAATTATGAGCCTTTTTCGCATTTAATTGGGAAAAGTCATTTCGTAAAGTTGACATACATGACAAATAGTGTTTATGCAACTCTAAAAAGCAAAAATTAGATCTGACTTTCCGACCGGAAAAGAAATTATTTTTAAATTAAAAACATCTATAAATAATTTCTTAGCAAACGTACACCGCCATATAAATCCACCGTACAGCGCTAAAGAATCCTAAAATATAAATTATTAACACATCGTAAAGATATTCTGAAATTTCCGTGAAAAAAACTCTTCATTAAGTTTTCATTCTAGACCAGGAACGATAATTTTTGAAACAAACAAAAATTATAGTAGGATGAAATCTATTGAAGAGAATATAACAGAAATGAAAGGAAAAATAATTCACGGGTGATCTGGGGTCGGGAAGAGGTTTTACACGGTTTTTCTTGATTTCTGGCAAAATTCCTTTGGAAAAATGTGAAATGGCAAAGTTGTAGGTAATAAAAAGATCCAACAACTTTTGTATTAACACTTTTTTCACATAACCTCAAGTTTTAATAATAACCAAGTTTTTAGTTTTTAGTTTTTTATTTCTATCTTTTACAAAAAAAATTTTTTCACAAAATTTGGTCAAAACTTTCCTTTTTATGATCAAAATACACTGTAATTTTTTTGATTTAAAATATTTATTTTTTCACCTTATTTTGAACAAATATCGAAAAAGCACCCTAATTTTCAATCGAAAAATTTTGAGGTGATGTGAAAAAAGTATAAATAGAAAAGTTATAGATCTTTGTATTACAACTATTCCATTTAACTTTTTTCCATAGTACTTTACCCCTTCGACTTTACCCCTTCATACCCCATCGACTTTCCGACCGAAGATCGCCCTTAAATTATTTTTCCTTTCATTTTGGTTATATTCTCTTTTGTTTCCAATGGGTTTCATCCTACTATAATTTTCTTTCACTTATTACCATTTTTAAATGCTTCTACCCTGGTCTGTATAACTGAATACATATTATAAAATCAAGCTAAACCAAGTTGCACACACACACATATTAAAAATATATATTACGTAAAGGTTTCCTTTTTTACTAAACTAAATAATAGAACTATGATGCACAACATCATTCAATCATTAAATTTAATTTTGATTTTATTAAAATTTCCCTAAACTTCCACAGCATATCACTATCATACGCTAGTTTTTTTAACTATCACCTTTTTTCTCATTTTTACAACAACAGAAAAACGAACAAAAAAAAATTACAATAGAAGCAGCCAAACAATTTTAACTACTCCCTATACTTCGAGATTTAGTGCTATTTTTTTCTAAGCTACAAGAAATAGAAATGAAAATTGAAATTGTTCATTTATTATTCTTATTTATATACTATTCCGATTTGATAATAATATGGTGAAATCGAAGAGACTATATCCAAAGCCACTCGTTCTCCGATTAATTACAAAAGGAAGTATAAAAATCATGGTTCCATCGTAGTATTATGTAAATTATTATCATTTAAGCTCTATCTTTTTCGAAAGATCTTGCGGAGATTCATATGGAATATTCCAATATCGTACATGACAGATTATTGTTAGAACTTAAGCACTTTCCAGCTGATTCAATCATGTAAATTGCAAAATTTTAATAGGAATAAAATTAATAATGCGTTCTTTTGGGGATATGTCCGGTAAAATTAACGATGGATAACAAAAGTCTAAATATAAATTCAATTTTCCTAAGGGATAATTCATATAGAATGAAAACTCTTGTGAAATCATTTACAAAACATTTTTCAATACTATTATAGTGTAGGTTATTAAACTACCCTAATACTTTGTTAAATTTAAAATCGTATTTAGACGAATAAATATGTTAAATGATAATCCAAAGGCTATGATCACACAAGTCATCAAAAGACTTACGTATTTTTAATTTTACTTTTGATTTAATCTTCTTTTCAAACAAAATAACATATTTATGGGCCTTTATTTGATTCGGCATAGCAGCAGTAATGCAATAAGTTAATTGAAATACATGTATATAAAAAATTTTAAACTAAAACTATTATAATTTAATCAATTATATTTATTAGTGGATCGAGTCTGGAGCAAAGTAAATTTATTTTGCAAAAATTTTGAGAGATTAACTCTAATATGAAAAAAAGGGAAGATATCAACTAACAGAGTTAATTGTTTACATACACGAAAAATGATTGAATTTCATTGTTTAGACTATTTTTACCTAACATTCATAAAAGACTTTAAATGTCCAGTCTATACCTGATTATTATTACCTATATGTGTTTATTAGCCAAATTTGAGTTGAAATTGTGGAGAACTCAAAGATTTTACGAAAAAATGTTTCAAACAAAAGTTGTTCGTTTTCAAAAAAAAATGGACAATTTTTGTATTTGAACTTTACTTCTATATTTGAAAATTTAAAAGTTGGATCACGGAAGAATTGTACCCAGTGGACCGATTGTGCTCATTCACGATCTTAAACTCATTTTTTATCTTTATACGGACACACAGTTGGAAATGGACTAGTTAGGTGTATCCATGAACACCAATACCAAAATTTTGTTTGTGCGGTCAATATTAGAAATCATTATAAACTTTAGACTAAAATTAATATACTCTGATATATTATGTATGTCAATTATAAAAAGTATATATTTATAGTTCAATAACTATAGTCTCAGTTTTCTAAAAGTACATTTGACCAACATCTTTTCTATACCCTAAAATTGATACATTCAGTAAAAATTACACAATGATTGTTTCATCCTCCCTCCAGCAATATACATATATATTATAATACATGGGCTGAAAAAACCGTAGGCTAACATAGTATAATACATTTTTTTTTATTGTAATCAATTTTTGTACTCAAAATAGTTGCCTTCGAGAGCAATACAACGATTATAGTGGCCATACAAATTTATTTTATTTTATTTATTTATTCATTTATTATTTTGACTCAACGGTTGATTTTTCTGGAGTCCGAATAATGTTTATTAAACCAAGAAATTCTTTTTTATACATCTTTTTGAAAATAACACAAGCTGCTTCATTAAAAATGCTATATTTCATGAACCAACTACTCGACATAGTTCTATTTTTTGCGATAAATTTGTATTTTTTCTTTTGAATGTTGTATTTAAAAACTATTAATTTGTGTTTTGAGTTATAATATTAATAATCCAACAGAATTGGTAATGTTCTCTTTTCTGGTTAAAATGTCGACCAATCAGTTTATAAATAATGGGGCTATGAGGTAAGAAACCGGACAACAGATCGTGACCTCAAAAGTAGGACAATCTTAGAAGTATTATAATAATAACAAAACATACATATCCTAAGATTGAACAAAGGCCTCTTCGATCAAACCCCATTGTTTTCTGTTCAGAACTTGTCTCGCCCACTAATCATCTGTAAAATTCTTAAGCTCGTCGGGGCAATATATCTTTACTTAGGTATCGATCTCATCGTGTCCGCAATGCTGTACATAATGTCCATCGTCCGTCTATTATTCGGGCTATGTTGTCAGCCCATCTCCACTTCAAGGCTTTAATGCTCACTGTAGCAATTTTCAATGTATTTTTTTGTGATTTTTGTTACAGCGTATTTTATCACTTATACAAATATTCAGTATTAAACGCTGCATACTTCTAAAGCATGTGGGTAGTTTTTATAGATGCGTATTTTAGTCAGGGAGATAGCGTTGCAAATGATCGTTTCAAATCGATTATTTCATGTTAGAATTCAATGTTTATTAGCAGTTAAAAATTGTTATGAAACATGTCAGCAGGCTCCGAGAGGGTGGAAGGGCGGGATTATAATTTCTGCTGAGTAGCCGTACAATCTTAATCTAAGGCAATCAAATGTCATATTCAGTTGACAATTATTCCACCCGTAAATATTCTGCTGACTATTTATTTACAACATTATTGAGCGACGTGAAATTAATATATTTTAATATTCCTCCACCTTGTTATTAGTCTACCTTGAACGATTGTAAACTTCGATTATAAAATTCATATAAACTTTCAATACAATCGAAAATTTATCGGCCTGAAATCATCATAAAAAATGCAACGCTACCTCCCAGCTATTTGTATAGATTTTTCCTTGAATTCCATTTAGGTGGGCACTATACCATTGACAAGGATTTTGATTTTTATATTCAAGGATAAATTGTTCTTAAAATGTATTCCAAATACCAAAATCTGCTCCACGCACCAAAATCTGCACTACTAATTCGTATTTGAGCTTCTATACAGTTTTTATTTATAAAGGAAATAGTTTCACCAAGATATTTAAATCTTTTAATGAAAAAGTTTTTGGTTTATCTGTATTTGTTTATAATCCCAACTTTTAGTTTTGATAGCTGAGTTCTTTTACCATTAGTTTTAGAGAATGCAAACAAAACCTTGCCATCTGCAAACCTTAGATTTGATAGATACACCCCATCTGTTTTTATTTCAAATCCGTTTCATTTCAATCCATCGTGCATCAATTGAATCACCGCATGGAACAGCCTTGGCGAAAGTGAATTATCTTGTTTAAAAGCATCTTTTGATAGGAAATTTCTTACCGAAGTTTCAAATAGTATCTCTCCGGTTATATTCGTATAAATATTTTTGATCGTACGAATGTATTTGATTTGGTTTTTGAGAATATATAAATACAAAATTAACGGTACAAACGTAAATATCAAACAAATTCTGCTTAATTATTTTTAAAACTACAAGTCAACGTTGCTGTCTTCACTCGTTGTTTAACATACCACTCTTTATTTTACCAAGCACTTTTCTCATCTTTCAATTTGAACCGACCACATTTTCATTGGCCATATTTTCCTTGAGCTGTTAAAATTTTCAATTAACCTGAGATTCTAGCAAAAAATTCTAAAAACTTTGGTATGTCATCTACGATTACTAATACGTAAAGACAATTAATATTTTATGGTACAATTTTATTATTATACGAAAAAATCATAAAAATCTACAATAGAAATTTCTAATATAGGTGTAGCGTTTCTTTCGAATTCATATTGGACGACCCGCAAAAGAACTGTAAATGTAACAACTAGACAGCTTAATAAATCACTCATATACCAGCTAGCTAGTTTATTAACTTTAGACCAGAGATACATTATTTTTAAAGAATTGGAAATATTTTTCGTCTGGATATATTCGACCTCACCTAAATACTAATATTTTTACCTCTGAAACGATATCTATAACTTTTTTGTACAGTTAATAAATTTCGATTTTTTCCCCAATTTCCAAGATCAAATTATTTTGTATTTTATAAATACATATTTCGAGTACAAAGTAGTCATCATCAGTATGAATTAGCTATTTGTAATGATTCTCTGAGGAGATGTTACTCGTTGCTAATTTAGTGACGGTTTGCACAGTTAACTATACTAGTTATCAATTTGTGTGGTTTATATTTAATATTTAAAATTTTAACTCAAACTAAATATCTCACATAGAACCTGAGAAAGGTAAACGAATTATTTAAAATCGGAAACTCCAATTTAAAAGTATCTTGACAAGGATAATCCTAGAAAAAAAAAACATTACCTCTTCGACTACATATAGAAAAGTAGAAAAATAATTCTATAAATCGATTGTAGTAGATTAAATTTATTTAGAACTAAAACAAATTTCGTTGGTGGTCTTTATCAATAAAATAAAATTACATTTTAAATATTTTACGAAATTCATTGAAATTCTTGAATCATTTCGATACACAAATAAATAAATAAAATGTCTTCACAATATCTAAATAATTAGATTAGAATCGGTGATACCTGTTTAACTAACTCCACTCACAGTCACATTTGAAGGAAGGTTAGACACACCAAATACTATATATATATACAGTATTTGGGCACACTTCTTAGAAACACGATATATAAACTGTCAAAAATGAATATCATAACGCCATCTCAAAATATTCAAAAGAATGTGACTCGATTGTCAGTTGATTATAAATTATAATAGAAACTAAAATCATTTTATTAAGTTTTTGTTATAGCTAATCATTTTTTTGACAGATTATAAAATCACCGATCAAAAACATAATATACCTTAAATTCTTAAACAAATAATATTTTCCAGGAATTTAAAAAGAGCATGGAAAGTTCGCACTATTGGCTAATTAAAATTCAGGCGAGTATCATCATGATCCAGGGATAATTTAGCATTATTTTTGCAAATAGAGGTATATCGATAAAATAAAAATATTTATTTTTTTCTAATCAGAAGTTATATTTCCATAATGCGATATTTCTTCTCATCCGTTTTATTTATCCTACAGCTTTTACTTAAGACATTTAGTCTCAATAGATTACATAAAATTTTATTTTCATTATTTAAGTGATTTTCCCCTTGAAAAACAGCAGTATTTTTATTCACTACACTTAAAAAAAAAATCTTGGGCACTGTTAAAAAAAAGAAATTAATACTTATTAAACACACTGTACAATTCTCTCCTATATTAAGAATATTTAATGTAAAATTTAATTGACATAAATCAAAAATTATTAGCGAACCCTGTGACTATGTGAGCATATATCAAAAAAAATAAAAAGACAAACAAAAAAAAAACAAAAAAGAACAAATAAAGAATTTTTATATAAATACAAATGGCACACCCACTCATATACATAGTTCACAAAATAAGGGCTGATATTTTATTAATACCTAAATAGAATTTTGTTTAAAAAAATGGGAGTGTCTTTTGTGTGATCTATTATATTAGTGAAATGTCCTTTTTAAAAAAAGGTAAAAATACCGCTAAAACAACACACAAAAACAAGAAAAAAATGTCACTAAAAGAATCATCAATTTTACTTACTTCATTAGAAATTAAAAGATTTTGAAATAAAAGAATTCGTGAAAAATTTAATAATAAGCAAAATACTGAAGGTATTTTAATAACGAAGCCGTCAAAGAGTGCAAATAAAACAAGTGTTTGTCGATAAGTCCACACAAACTCCCCAATGAGACGTATACACGACAACAATTTGCTTATATTATTACGAATATGGGTATTTTTGAAATGTTTGAAATTTTTAACAAAAAACGTCTGAACCGATTTTAATAAAAAGTAATTTAGTTTTAACTTACCAATTATTTAATTTGCGCAGAATGAAAGTATTTAATTGAAATATTTATTCTCAAATTAATCGAGATGATAAAAAAAAAGAGCGCCAATACGTACATACGCACAAGCACATACAGAGATTTCTATAAAATTGTTCGATTTCGGGTCTAATGGTCTTGAAACGTACACATATATCAAAGTTCGAGATACACAAAATCGATCGCATTACATTAACTGATAACTAATTTAATAAATAACTCAGCGAATGCCTAATATCATATAGATAGGAAAATATCACAAGTCCATGGTTTAAAATGGCCAATTAGCCCAGACATTTATGGTTTTTATATCGTTATTACTATAGTAAAAACCAAAAACAGAGACAAAATTATTTTTTCTTTTTTTTTTTCAATCTTTGAAAACTACGATTTTTAAACTTTACTAATTTTTAAACCTTAAAAATCACCAAAATTTAAACGAATTGCTATTTTACACTTTTTTCGAGATGTTTTGAAATCGTATGGGTATAAATAAATAAATATAAAGAATAAATCTTTGGATGGCCTCTGTTACAGACGTGCATTACTGAGGAAAGTAAGCAAAACCGATTATTAGGTAGTATTATTAATTTGGAAAAAGATCTCATACCACAACCATGGTATTCCAGATAATTATTTCGTACTCACCGGTTGAAACTTCCATAAACTCTTACTTTACTTACAAATTAGAGTTGAATGCCGTTGTGCACATTTATTCATACAATATTTCTGACTTCCAAAAATGGATCTCATTTACAGGCATACTTGCATAGGTCTACCATAACGTATGCGACCAAGTTACTTATTAAAAGAGTTTGAATTTGGATAAAGCCAACTTTGGTACGAATTTCTTAAAATCCTGTTATTTTGTCATTTATTTTTGTCCGATTTCCCACATGGTCATTAACTTAATGAGAAATTTGAAACTAATATTTTAACAGCGAGTTTTACGCCTAAAAATTGACGTCAAATTAGTGAAGTAAAATATATAGAAATGGCAAAATATGAAATTATCGATTCTTTTAAAAAACAAACAGTTTATGTATGAAATGTCTTTTATAAGCACATTTAAATAATAGTTCATATATAATTAGTTTATAGATTATTAAGTATATAAATGGTATTCAAATATTTTACTTTGCCAGTTTTTTTTTTTAATTTTCAATTAGCCGACTTCTAAAAAAGCAGGTTATCGATTCAATCTGTATGTAATATTATTGGAATTTAACAATATTCACAGATATGAGTCTATACGGCATTCTAAACAAGTATATCGAATTTTATAAATGAATGTCTGTGTGTATAGTATGTTTGTGTCCGTCTTTGTCAGAAACTTTGAATCGAATTGTAATGATAATGAATCGAATTGGAATGATTCTTTTTTATTAGGTATAAATATATCTTTCAACTTAGTGTAAGTCTTATTAAAATCGGTTTAGTAATTCAAGATATGGAATATTTTCAAAATTTATGCAGTGTCTAACTTATATATATATATATATTTTTCTGTGTGTAGGTTCGCGCCTTATTTTTTATGAAGGAGGTCTATTTAGAAGATTGGTTGTTTATTGGAAAAGAATATAATATCAAAAGGAATTGGAGGGTTGAGGGTGGTTAAATACCAATTTTTTAGTGTAAACAATACTATCAAAAGTAAAACATAATAATTTTCTAAAAAATAGACTTCATACAAATGGACTTTAAAGTAAAATATAATTTTCAATTGAATGAATTCTTCTACAAATAATATCCTTGTCGCCAAATACCATTCGAAGTCGTCGCCAACGAATCTATGTTTAGCTAACAATATGGTAATGGTAATTGATCATAAGAAAATTATTTGTAGAAACATTGATTTAATTGAAAATTATTTTATACTATTTTTACCCATTTTTTGTTTTCTATAGTTAAGTACGAGTATTGAGTGTCCCATAAAGTTACAGACAGTAACTTTCTCAAATGATCCAACTTAATGAAGTTCTACTGTATACTTTATACATATAAAATAATAATTTATAAACATATTAATAAATATAACCCCAAAAAAAAACTAAATAAAACAATTTTCAAATGTATTTTAAATTAAATAAACTCGAGAAAATTAAATCGAACAAACACATAACAAGATAAAAGACATATTTTTGTGTTATTTGGTCGGTTAGGTATAGATGTATAATCTAATTTTATTAAAAATTAGACTTGAATGAAAATATCATATATATTACATCATAAGAGTGTGATACAACATAATATACCAACCATACCATGGGTGTAATGAAATGGATTATTGTTTTCTATAGGGATGCATTAATAAATATAAATAAATAAAATATTATATAAGGGGGTGCTTTGCCAGTGTTAATTTAATTATTATATCATCACTGGGAATGTTTTCTTACCCTTCATCTGTATTTAAATATCATAATAGACTTTTTATCATGAATAAATTTTTTGGTGGTAAGTACAGTTTAATCGAATTTTCGATGTGTGTAGAAGAATAAACGAGTTGTGATAAATATAGCTTTTGCAAGCTAGACCAATATTTTTCTGATTTAATAAATTATTATAATAATGAACATTTTCATATTACTTAAATAATAGGATATGTTACGAAAGATAATTATTTTAAAACATTTGAATTTTGTTGTAAATATTATGTGTCCAGGCTCTACTACTAATTCAAATTTATAATGACATTTTTGGACAGAATCCTCTAAATATGAAATATTTGTACGGGAAATTCATTATCAATTGCTCTTACTTAGTTTTATCTTTCCGATCAACTGAGTCGGTAACAAAAAACTCAATGAAATCATAAATTAAAAATTATGTTTTATTTAAACCTTAACACGTTATTCAGTAGCTTTGAATTTCAAAGGTCGAAATTCACAAAAATGATTTCAAGGCCATAAGCAGTTTTACAACTTTAAAAATACTTTAAATTTTCTCGATTTAAACAAAACCTTGTTATACTTAGCAGTTCTTCATTAGATCTAGAAGGTAGACTCTTTCAAAACATGATAAATTTAAACCATATCAAAGTCTCTCTTTAATTGTAGTATTAAGTGTATGACCTTATTTATATTACAATGTTGGATTCAACTATACTATTAAATAACTAGACGTCAATACCACTTCAAATTAAAGTAAATTTCCGTTTTCAGCAAACTTTGAAAGTATTTAATTGTGTTTTGTGCCGATTTTGATGTACGAATATACAGCATTTAATAACAAAAAAAATTATTTAAAAAATAATAATCAGTAAAAATGCAAAAGGGTGAAAAAAACAATAATAAGGATCAAAGTAAATTTATCTTCTGAATACATTTGTTATTGTTAGGTCAATGAGGCTGGTGGTACTCAAATATCTAGAAGTCGAGTAACGAAATCTATTATTCGATTTAAGTTAAAAATATCTTACATATTATGAATCCGGATGTAGTCGGACCAATTTTTGATCCAATTTATTAAACAAAAATTCTTATAAGGACATTCTTCAATTCACTTTGTTCAATTTCAATCAGACGTAGATGCTTAAATTATTGGATGTTCTGAAAATAGTAAATTAACAATTTTAGTATTGAAAAAATTTCGTTTTAGGTGTTGTGGAACAAAACTGCTTTTGCTTGTATTAATCAATTATCTTTGCTTTGATATATTTAACTGCTTCGCAGGTCTCTTTACACTTTACACTTTCTACAAAAACCTTAAAAATTGTACAAAACATCGCAACAGACAAACTCTTCAATTCTTCCACATACTTCAACTTATCTATTTATTCAAAATTCACATGTTATCCCTTTTTGGTCACAGTATGCTATTAAAATTTAAACAAAATTTAAAAAAAAAAAAAAAAAACTAGTTATAAAATAATGACAAATCATAAAATATGTGAATTTTCCAACATTTCTTTGTATTTCCTGAAAACTTTTCCAAGAGCATAACAAACAAAAGTAAATTTTGATCTTAAGCTCATTCAAAAATTCTAAAGAAATATTTCCAGAATAAATACGAACAATTGAAAAAAAATTTTCAAATCAGTTCAAACATTCTCATGTTTTGTGATCAAACAAACAAACGAATATTAGATTCATGTATAGATTTTGTGATTTTTAAAATAATTAAAAAATATATACTTATTCATCAATTTTTAAATTGTATGTGCAATTAAAAACTAACATCGGTAATGAGAACGCCCCACTTCTTAAAATTTTCATAAAGTAAAAAAGTGTTAATCAATGTATAGTTAACCTACCAATAAATTTTTTAAGATATATTTTATTCTTGAAAATATCTGATAAATTGTTTACTTTTATACTCAACATATAAAATATGTTGGAGTATATTAATTTTAGCTAACAAATGTTGACCGCGCAAATAAAATTTTTGTTTTGTATATTTGGATTCGACACAATTTTAACTCAAATTTAACTAATAAACATATATAAAATAAATTACAACACATATTCTAATTACATATGTATTTATAACTGTATAGACTGGATATCATAAGAATGATTATTACTAAAAATAAATCAAATAATTATACCCCACCTGCACATGTCCAGTATCTGAACAATTAACTCAGTCACTTGTTACTTTCACCTGTAAAGATATTAGTAAATACAAATTCTATCACCCTTAAAAAAATGCATTTGTATAATTGCATTTACCTTTATGGATCAGAATTTTACTACAATAGAACAATAGATCTCTGCTTAACTGTTCTATAAATAGAAAATAATTTGTATTCGAAGAACTATTTCCTTAATTAAATTAAACTACATTTTTAATAAAATCAATTACATTATTCCAAATAAAAAGAAAAAATAAAGAATTGTAAAACCATTAACATTTTGAATTTTCCAACATTTCTTTGTATTTCCTGAAAACTTTTCCAAGAGCATAACAAACAAAAGTAAATTTTGATCTTAAGCTCATTCAAAAATTCTAAAGAAATATTTCCAGAATAAATACGAACAATTGAAAAAAATTTTTCAAATCAGTTCAAACATTCTCATGTTTTGTGATCAAACAAACAAACGAATATTAGATTCATGTATAGATTTTGTGATTTTTAAAATAATTAAAAAATATATACTTATTCATCAATTTTTAAATTGTATGTGCAATTAAAAACTAACATCGGTAATGAGAACGCCCCACTTCTTAAAATTTTCATAAAGTAAAAAAGTGTTAATCAATGTATAGTTAACCTACCAATAAATTTTTTAAGATATATTTTATTCTTGAAAATATCTGATAAATTGTTTACTTTTATACTCAACATATAAAATATGTTGGAGTATATTAATTTTAGCTAACAAATGTTGACCGCGCAAATAAAATTTTTGTTTTGTATATTTGGATTCGACACAATTTTAACTCAAATTTAACTAATAAACATATATAAAATAAATTACAACACATATTCTAATTACATATGTATTTATAACTGTATAGACTGGATATCATAAGAATGATTATTACTAAAAATAAATCAAATAATTATACCCCACCTGCACATGTCCAGTATCTGAACAATTAACTCAGTCACTTGTTACTTTCACCTGTAAAGATATTAGTAAATACAAATTCTATCACCCTTAAAAAAATGCATTTGTATAATTGCATTTACCTTTATGGATCAGAATTTTACTACAATAGAACAATAGATCTCTGCTTAACTGTTCTATAAATAGAAAATAATTTGTATTCGAAGAACTATTTCCTTAATTAAATTAAACTACATTTTTAATAAAATCAATTACATTATTCCAAATAAAAAGAAAAAATAAAGAATTGTAAAACCATTAACATTTTTTTTGTTCTCTCGTCATTTATTTTATGTGAACGTTTAATAAATGCTTGAGAACCATATTTTTTTTTTTTTGGAGATAAACTAATAAAATATAATATTTTAATACTTATGAATAAGAATATGACAAGTTCTCTGTTCTAAAAACAATAATTAATCATTTAAGACAAACAATAAAAACCATTTTTTTTTTTTACAAAAATATCCCCAAAAAAACACCATCAATTTTTATGTGATTTTTTTTATATTATTGACCAGAGAGTCCTTTTATTTTTTGTTCTTTTTCTATTGTGTAAAATATTCATAATGATTTTGTGAAGTATGTTTATAGTTTTAAGTTATACAGCGCCGAAATGTCTAGTTTGGCATATTTTGTATAAAAAATTATACCTATTTCTGAGAAATTTACACACTTTATGTTTATTGATCGTTTTAGATATCATTTATCTTGTTTTGGAGAATGTTGAATCCTCTTGTATAGATAAAACACCTGTGCAATATGTGTGGGTATTAAAAATATATCAGTCCTTCAAATCTTTAAGGATAACGTAAAGGTCGCATATCATATCGAATATATGTTTTTTTTTATGAGAATATAATTTTGAAATAGTTATGGATCAACATGGTTTAGGATAAAGATCAATTTTAAGCTGAATATTTAAAAGAAAAAGTGTCTTTCTTTTTTTTGATACCACCTTTTTTTTAAATTTATTAAATTTTTCATTAAAAAAAAAATGAATTTTTCATACAAATGAGCCGATTTCACATAAGAATTAAAATATATAATCTACTCCGTTAGTCTCCCCTAATTCTCAGTTATATATATATATATATATATATATATATATATATATATATATATATATATATATATATATATATATATATATATATATATATATATATATATATAGAATACGTCAGAGTATATTAGTTTTAGTCTAACGTTTGTAACGCCACAAAATATTGAAGAAATCAAGCAAATTCTAATCGAATCAAATAGGCTAAAATCGAATAGACAGCAAGCAGAAATTTTTGTGGTGTTTTCTAGACCTAAAATGGGAATTTAAGTTCGTAAATGAGCAAAACCTTTTTTAAACAACTTTTGTTGGAAATATTTTTTCGTAAAATGTTCAGACTCGCCACAATTTTAGCTCAAATTTACCTATTAAACATTATATTATTATATTAATGTATTTATAACTTTATGTACTATATATTTGGATTATTTTATGAATGCTAATGATTAAAAATTGTTCAATCATATGTCGAGTATGTAAACAATTGATATTGTTAGTTGTTATCTTCACTTGTTTTTTTTTTTATTACCTGTGTTTGTTTATTAGGCATTAAATCTGTAATATCATTATTTGAGGGCCAAATGATTGTGTTTCGAAATTAAAATTTAACAGAAATTATTTTAAAATACAAAAAACAATGGCATATTAGAAACCAATATGAAGAACGCAATAAATACATATAACAAAATTTTTGAATTTAATGCATAAATGAAAAAATAAGTGTGTTTGGGTAAAATTAAACTAATTGTATAATAAAAATGTATACGAAAATGTGAATTGGTATACAAAAAAAATTCAGCGATAGAAGAAAAAATTGGTAATGAAATCACAAGAATGTCCATTTTTTCTTTTACCATATAATAGTAAAAGCATATTTTCGGGTCAAATTTTCCATATCGAATTTTAAAATACATGTTTTGAGGTCTCCTGAGTCCAAAAAACTGGTTTTTTTAAAATTGGCCTGTCTGTATATCTATGGTATTCGCCTATCTGTCACTATATCTTCCAAACTAAGAGATAGAATCAGCAAATTTCATATTTGGGCTTCGGGTCATCCAATAACGAAAAAATAAGCTTTTCGATAAAACTAACCATCCGGGTGTTCCACTTTATCGTAGATATGTTCTAGGTTTTCTCTAAAATAGCTCACTGATTTTCTTCAAACTTAGTAGGTATACATATAAAAAATATTTTAAGCTCTACAACTTTTATGTTAAAATTAAAAAATATACGATTTTTATGTTGTTAATGAGATTTTGTTATCTAAATAAAAATCTAATTTTAAACTGAATAAATTAAAAAATACACTATCGAAATCGTGTAGTTTGTAATTTTAAATAAACATGAATGATTCAGGTCGGCGAGTTTTTTTCTGAATTTAACATACATACTTACGGAGCGATTTAGGTAAAGTTCTTTCTGCAAGGCAATAAATCTAGCAGAATAAACAAAATGGAAACAAAATTCTGACAGAACTTAGACCAGTATATCTTTATACATTTAAAACGGGTGACAGTTGTGTTGTATCAAAAGTGTATGAGAAAGAAAAAAAATGCAAATTAAATCACTGTAAAAATCTTCACACGCAAAAATTATTTCATACTCGATTAGATCATTGTATTTATGATTGATAATAGGATTGATTGATTAAGGATTGATAATAGATCATTAAAAAATCGAACGCTAAACTTAAAATATTAAAAAAAAATGTTCTAGGCTTTTAATTGAGTATTATTTTTAATTAACTTTGCATAAATATGAATATATTCGAATTTCAATATACTTTAAATATCGTAAAATCGAAGTTTCCTGTAACATTCGGGTTGAAATGCATTTTTAATGTGCGTATGCAAATTTTATTTCAAAATTATATCTATATCTTCTAATGAAAATGTTGAATGGCAATTCCGCATTCTATATTTTCTTATGAAACTCGACATATGTAGAATATGTCATAGTAAACATTAGTTTATGGTTTAGCCAATATTAACTGCTCAAACAAAATACTGGTTGGTATATAGGTGTTCATAGCAGCACCTAATTAGTCCATTACTGTAACTTAAAAAAAATAACAGACAGCGACCTGAAATTTTGATGGCGCATTCTGAAGCTAAAAAGTGACTTTAAGTTCGTAAATAACAAAAATCAATCCATTGGGTCCAATGGATCCGTAATCATAAAAGATTGAAAAAAATCAAAAATCAAACCTTATTAAAAAAATTTAAAGCAAACTATTTTTTTTTTAACATTTTCTCGTAATTCGCCACAGATTTAACTTAAATTGAGCCAATAAACAGATATATTTATAATACGTATTATTTTTGTATATGTATTTATATATTGGATATATTGAGAATAAATGCTTATGATTAAAAATAGTTCAAACAGTTATACTCAGCCAGAAGTCGAGTGTCTAAACAATTAAGTCTGTTATCTGTTATCTTTATTTGTTTTTTTTTATTAGTTTATAATAAGTATACTGATAATGTATATAAATATATTAATAGCTCCGGCCATGCGTTCTTGTGACAATTTTCAAAGAAAAAAGTTTGAATAAACATCTTTTCCATTTTATTAAACGATATAACTTCGATTGCATACAAAATTAGTAGTAGATTGGACCAAGGAATCAATTTATCCTATACAAACTTTACCCCCGTTCTTCGTCCCCTAAAGGGTAAAATTTCGGAAAGTCCTTTCTTATCGGATCACCGGAATTTGGTGTGGCACGTAGTATTTGGTGTGATACACGCGGTACCTCGTGATTTGTACCGGATACTTTGATTTAACATTGCGCCATCTATTAGTAACTTAATCAATACAGTCGATAAATTAATCTTACTCCCTGTTAGAATCTAATGGAACTCACAGATAATTAATTATAACTCTTTCAAATAACTTTGCAATAAAAAAACTTTTCCCTTCAGGGAGTGATTGTAATATAAAATTAAATAATTTCCTCATTTTATCAAACCATTTTAATCGATTGTAAAAAACCACATCTTTCTAGCTTGCAAAGAAAAACGGAATAAACAAAATTTTACCTAATCATGTCATATCGAATTCAAAATATTGTATTTCCTCTCTATTATGCCTAGAACATATCTTATTGCCATTTATTAAATCATTAAATTTTTTTCGCACGTTAAATCCCCATAAGACAAAACTTTCCCCATTCCTTCTGGGTTTAAGGTTTCAAAAAAAAAAATGGACCTTAAACCTATCATATCTTTTAAGTTTCATCTCGAACATGCAACTTGACACGTAATTTTTACATATAAAATATAATATAAATAAATTGTATATTGAAACATGATTTCAATACAATCATTTAAGTTTCAATAAAGATCAATAAAAATAAATGACAATTCACTTATGACCAAATTGACATAAATGTGTGACTAACTCTATATGCAATATAATAATACCCCCTGGTGTCTTACCATCAACGTCATCGTCACATAATATATATCTACTAGTAGTGTCACATACTAGATTATATGTAATACATTATGTACAAAACATGGAGGTAATGCACTTTACAATTTTGTAATCTATGTTTCAGAATAGAATATGCTTAAACGGCGTTATATAACGTAAAAATTTTCTATCGCGTTTAGTTTTTTTTATTTTCCGTTACTAGGGGAGCGGGGGGCTTGTTGTTACAGAGGTAAGAAGTTACACGCTTTTTTAGCCGGGATCTTTAAGTCTTTGGTGGACCTAAATGGGCTCATTTGTTTTCTTATAACATCGTGCATTACATAAAAAATGATCAGTGCCCCCCAAGCGCCAAGCTACTCGGTTGTGTCTCGATTTCAACCAATAACGTAAAAATATCCTTCACGAAATTTTTGATTCATCATGTGAATATTTTTTATTTTCTCAAAATTTTTAACCTTGAACGTTCATAATATATTTACCTTTAATTTGCAATATTATTTTTTTCTAATATCGATATCCATTAATGGTGACTTCAATTTATATTAAAAAACGTGCCATGGGGCAGGTTGTTACAATATTTTGGGGTAAGCTGTTACATGTATTTAATGTATTTAAACTGAGTTACCATAGCTTGTATTGTACCGTTCGTTGTCATATTTTAAAAATTCTAAATATGCTTTATTTTTTTTCTCAAAATGAGAAATAATAAAAGAAAAAAGAGAAAAGTTTATGAATCTACCGCAGCAGAAATATTGCAGAATAAAACAAGCAATCGTAAAGCACGCGAAAATTTAAATTCGTGCCCGGTTTCCTTATACAGGTATGCCAGAAAAAACCAAAAACAAAGAAAATTGTTCATTGGTTTACCATAATTGGTATTCTTACAAAAAACGGAACATATATTAGCTTCTAATCTACTTGAAAGTTCAGAAATATATTTTGGTTTACTACCAGAAGAAGTCTGAAAATTAGCTTACCAATGTGTTGTAAAACTCGATTTAAAAAATATTCCACCCAGCTGACTTAAAAATAATATGGCTGGGCCGGACAAGTTTAAAAGATTTATGGATAGAAATCCTCTACTATCTCTATGAACACCAGAAGCTATACCTTTGAGTAAATCATACGTCGTTCAACAGAACCAACGTTAAAGTTTTTTTGACAAACTGCAAAGCTTACTCCAAAAATATGAAATCACTGCTTTACAATTTCACTGCTTCGCGATTATCAACCGTAACATCGTGCCCCAAAGATGTAACAACTAGCCCCAAATCGGGGGTAAGTTGTTACAATCGATTTTTTTGGTAAAATTGTCCATTATGAAAAAGTTAAATAAATTTTAATAAATTTTCAATCATATTTTAATAGCTGAATAGACATACAATCGATAAAAGCAATCAAATGTATAAATTATATGATAGTTTTTGTGATATTGACAATTATCTAAAAATTGTAACAATCTGACCCCGCTTCCCTACTACTAAAATGAGATTTTGCCATCCTTTCTAAAAAAATGTCACCGAAAATACATGTTCTGAGATCTCCTGAATCCAAAAAGTGGTTTTCATAATTTCGTCTGTGTGTGTGGTTGTGCGCATGACAGCGACAACGTATCAAAAGCTTTATCTTTTATTCAACAAACTTGGTATTCTATGTGCATATAACCTCTGGTTGTGTCGCAAAGTTTCTCGTTATGATCGGACTACCGAGTGTCCTACTTTATTGTGGTCACTTTAAGATATTTTACGTTTTTCCCGAAAATAGCTTCAACGATTTTCTTCAAAGTTAGTGTGTTTATACAACATTTTAAGCTGTATAACTTTTATTTGAAACATTTCACTGAGAAATTTCAAACAAGGGAAATCAATTCAAATAAACATATTTGGCCACATACAAAGTACTGTGTATACTGAGTATATAATAGTAAATATGTCCTGTAACGCGTTGCAGCAAGTATTGTTATTTACTTTCAAGTATGTTAAATAGTCACAAATATTATAATTGTTCTCAATTTATATAATCATTCAAAATCTACGTTTTGTAAACACTTTCGTTTAAAAATCACGTCCTTTTAAGTTAAAGTGAAAAGTGAATATTACACTTAAAAGTATAAATATAAATATAAGTTTCTAATTAAGCAATAGCCTAAAATTTTGCATAAAAACTTCGCACAAGTCATTTTATTCGATACACAACAAAACAAAGAATTCGTTATGCGCCAATCTAAATATTGTAGATAGAGCAATCGGACATCAGACACCTGATTTTACCGCTTATATCACACAAATATTTTTAGCATTTTATGGAATGTTATCCCCTTAAAATAACTAATGAAAGGATATGCGGTTATTTGAAACAATTGCTGGTTAATTTTACGAGCTCCGTGAAAGAGAACGCACCATGTAACAAAATTTTTTCTAATTTGTCTCAACCTTCAATGAATTTATTTCCAAAAAAATTTAGTAATAATCTCATAAACAATGTATTAGTTTATTGATTTTTATTTGCATTTTAAGAATAAGAACATGAATTAATCGGATAATTTGGAGAAAACAAAATATTTTTAATAACTTTTGTCGAGTTCTTAATTTTTCGGTTTTAAAATTGCTTATAAAAAATAGAAAATGCAATATTCTAAATGCCTTCAATGATTAGATTCATGAAGTGAAAAATCTCATACGCTCAAAAGTAAAAATAATAATTTTTCAAAAAAAGAACCACCTTCAAAAAAAAATGAACTTAAAAGTAAAGAATATTTTTCATTAAAAAATTTCTATGAATAATGGAAGTCTGAGCCAATGATATACATATATATATATGAGTGTACATGCGTGATGCAAGTTTAGATCAGCAGATTAAATTGTTTCAAAATCGATTATTCTAGAACATTACTATATAGAAATAAAAACTTTAAAAAAAAAAAAACTATATATATATATATATATATATATATGAGTGTAACTTCTATGCGTGTAGTTTACTTGCCGACTCAGAAAGGTAATTGGTCTCACAAGTAAACTACTTATAGAAGTTCTTAATTCAAAATTATTTTCTATCTTTAGTCCAGTTTTTTAAAGATGTTTATTTTTTTTAAGTTTTTATTTCTATATAGTAATGTTCTAGAATAATCGATTTTGAAACAATTTAATCTGCTGATCTAAACTTGCATCACGCATGTACACTCATCAAAGTCATATAAGTGAAAAAAACGTATAAGTTTTAACCAGGAAAGGTAACTAACTAACTGATAGATGAGATGTTCCTAAAAAGGTGACGAACCTGTACGTCACCAGTATTGTTTACCATCAATTTATAAATATTTGTTCAATAGTTGTGAAGTATTACGTGATCGCCAGAATGAGATTTCACAAGCCAACAGACTGACACGAATTGAAAATTTCTCAGGAAATTCTAAAACGTCGACATATAAAAAAAATTATATAAAGACATAAATAAATTAAAATAATTTTTCACTTTGATATTATCAAAATATTAATTAATTTTAATATATTAATTTTTTTTTTTTTACTTTTCATTTAAAATCTAAAGGTTAGCGATTTCGTAAATAATTGCGCCTGGAGCTTTAATAATGATTTACGATCTTTATTTCCTTAATATCGTTCACAATATTATTTCTAATTTAAGAAAGAATTGCAATCGACAATTTCATCTAGAGTACGCCATCTTGACCTACTCTATGTTTATTTAAATTTACTTTACTAAAATCACACTTTTATAAATCAATTTGTCAGGGTTGAATTCTCCAACATATGAAAATCGAAAGATTTTCAATAGATTTGTTTTTTGTCTGATTTTAAAGCAGGTATCTCGTTGGCACTTTAACAAATTTTAACTGACTTCGATACGCCTGAACCTTGAACTACATATTTCTCCTCATTAACTATATAAATTACGACATCCCTTCATAATCAAACCATTAAGTTTTATAAATCGGTAAGCTTATGGAAAATTTTAGATAAGCTGCTATCGTTGTTTGTTTTGGAACATCTTCAAACATCTTGATTCAGAAAATACTAAAGAAACTGCTGGCAATACTAAAATTACAAGTGAGTCATTACAAAAATCGCAAATCGTAAATACAAGTACTTAAGGGATGGTTATAATGAAAAACGCAAAGTTTCACGTCCAAATACCATTTTGAATAATAATGGAGAAACACTAGCCAATTATCTCGATACTGATTAAAATGTCCACAGATGGATGTAATGTTAAATAATATATTGTAAAGTAACACAAGAAAATTAAAATAAATTAAAAAAGAAAATGGATTGAAAATAAAATAAAAAAGACAATTACAGCTAGGCCAAAGTTTGGCGTCCTACTAGTAAGTAATATGAATTTGATGTTTTTTTTTTTGTTAAAAATATATAAAAATAGTCTACTTTCAGAATATATAAAGAAGACATCAAATCGTATAACTTTTTTTCATAAGGGGTGGAAATGAAGCCTTATCGATGCCCGTCTTTTCATGTTTTTTTTTTTTCAAATTTATAAAGTTTTAAATTCAAAAATTAATGTTCCTCTCGCATGGGGTATATTGAGGTTTATAAGCATTGATGTATAGTCATTTATCTTTACAGTTATTTTACAGAAACATTTACGTGCTTATATTTTCTACAACGCTTCATACAAAAGAACATAGAAATAGAGTGTTTATGATGGAATTTCGGCTAATGTGGTAAACTCCAGTATATTTAATATTACATAATTGAATGCAACTAAATCAAATGAAAATAACTACTTCGAGGTTATAAGATTAATGAAAAAAAGTTTTAAACTAAATTTTTTTTAATATTTACTAGGTTATTAATTTATGCACTTGAATGTTGTTTCTTTTATGAATTATTGTATTGCCTTGGTACATGCACGGGCATATCAAAATGTGAGAAACCAGGAAAAGAATAAAAAGAACAAATTGGTTTCTTCATACAAATTTGTACAAACACGAACTGAGCTTGTGCTTGCCGTTTACACGTTCAATAATTTAAAGTACTGGGACAGTTTTGACAAGAGCAATCAACTTTTCTTCAATAAATTATCCAAAACCCACTTTTGTGAAGTCTCATATATTATATGAAAGATTGCCCCTAAAATAGAAAAAAATATCACACATTACCGAATTCTGAACTACTTTACGTGATATACGTATTATCAGTTTTTCACTTAATTAATTTGGCTTGGAAACATTTCATAAAACTAACTTTCAAATTTAAAAATCGCTTTGAAATTAACTGATTTATGTATATTTGTAACAGATACTCGAGCATGGATATTCTCTCTAAGCTTTTGAGCAGCTAAGAGAGAGGCTTCAAAAAAAAATCCAACCCTGTTTATATGTGTACATATTTTTTCTATTTTCATATAAATTAATTAAGTAGAATTTTCACTTATTTCAAAATGCACAAACTATGCAATTGATTGGAACAGCATGCTGTTAGAATATGAACACGAATATGAACGTTTTGCAATCTTATTTAGGAAACCGTATAGGTACATTTTTATAGGTATCAAGAAAATTTTATTGGAACTAATTTTATTTACACAAAATATAAGAAAATAGTTGCTTAATTTTTTACAAAAAAATATAATAAAATTTTCAATTTCCTGTACCAAATAGTGATCATTGATGCAAACCTTATCAATAATTTAATATTTCTATAAATATTTTATTCTATATGTTTTTCAAACTACGAAATCCTAAAGGTATTCGTAACTCCTTTTTGTAATTTATTATATAATAATTATTAAATAGGCATGCATTCATATAAGTTTTTCTACATAATGGAAAATTAATTAGTTTCTGAAATTCCTTCGTAATTTATTTATGTAATTAATTAAACTTTCAACATAAAGTATTGAAACATCATTTATATTAAAGCTTACGGTGACATCTATTTACATTTAGTGTAAATAGGGACATCAGTTGCTTTGAACGAAATCTACTTCATTCTATTCACTACAAAATTAGTTACTTTTTATTTCAGGCGTCACCATACTATTCCATAATTTTCATTTGAAATTAGAGAAATTATTTTATACTTTATAATCCTTTATAAAAACATGGTAGTAATTCTTCTTCTTCATTTTTTAAATTTATTTCCAGTGTTTTGTCTGTTTTTTTTTTCATTTTCATGCATTTTCTTTACTCCTTTTCGTTTTTTCTTTTTTCACATTTTCAGGAATTGTCATCCACTTATAAGCTATGGTCCAAATTTCAAAGATCCATCCCCTCAGGATGTTAGTTTAAAATCAATTACAAAATTCCACCCGGATAGATTTACAAGAAAGCGAGTTAATAAAAACATGTTTGATAGGCCTTAATTTACTATTTGCGAGCTATAAGAAGTGGGAAAAGAATTGTTAACTATTGAATGTATGGGTTCAAGTATTTTCATACTGGGAAAGTGAAATCTGTTGGAAAATTATTTATATTTTTAAAAGATATTTTTAAAGAGTAATTTTTTTTATAGACATTTCCTTCCTTGACTTTTGATTGAATTAGGTTTCAGTAATTTTTAGTTATTTAAATTTGATTTTTTGAGATAACTTTTTGTAAGTTATTAAATCGTATTAATTATGTTAGGTGGATAAATAAATTAACACACTTTAATTTTTTTATTTTTGTCAGATTTCAAAGGGTATTCTCTCAATGATAAAACGAGTTGTTTGGTAAACAAAAGAAACATACATTACGAAGTATTTAACTCAACTGAACTAGTATCATTCTATACTGTGATGAGTACTGCTAATTGGTGGGGGCCAAGTAACCAACTCATCAGTCATTAATCATACACATATAAATTATTACAAATGTATATCGATACTCTTCTAACAATTTTGCTTAACCACTTTATTTTATTCTAATTATGCGACATGTTTCGAATGTTATTCCATATTCAGTTTTTAAATATTTAAATTATTAAATATTTAAGTCACTCATAATAATTATTAACATTATTTATATTTAATTAACCGAATATTATGAAGTCTATGCTTTAACTAGTCGCTTTGGTGGGTATGTTTGATCCGCTGTAATTTTCGAACACGTTATTTATTCAATTTTGATTAAATTTGGTAGACACGATTATCACATTCAGGAAACATACTGTATTATTTGGAAAAATTCCATATGTTTATTGACGGAAATCTCCAAAAATACCAATTATTTTCTATATATATTGGAACAATACGATTTTTTGTAATCTATGTAAAAACAAATCAAATAAAAACAAATCAACGCATTCGTACATATTGAATAGATCAACTCCACCAGTTTGTGCTCCATGCAACACACCACTAACAGTTGAGCATCTTTTTCAATGCCCAAAATACAGACTAATGAGAATTTCCAATAAAATTTCATCCGATCTAAGCACAATACTTGGAAACGACCAAAGAGAAATTAAGAACCTTCATAACTTCCTACGCAACACCAAACTTATCCACCAGCTATAATAAAATAAGATAAGTGCAATCAATGCAACAAAGAAAAATGATAACAATATCAACATGATTACATAACACCTGATGACACTGCGTATATGACCTTAGTAGTTAAACACGCAGTATAATAATTAAAAAAAAAAAATAATAAATAATTACAAGAAAAAAGAAAAACTTAAATTCACCCCCGTATTTTGAGAAAAATCACCAAACTTTTTTTATGCAAGCGAGGATATTGCGGTTTTTTACAACCAATGTGAGATAACCAGGGAAAATAGGAAAACTGAAATTTTATTGAAAACCGTATGTTTGGAAAATTGAAGTCTCCTACTTCAGTATAAGTGGTTGTAAAAATATGGTCACAGGTTTTTGAATAAATCTACACAACCAAGGACCTTCAAATTTTAAACTTACAACCTACGACAAAATTTAGCGGACCCATGTTTTTCAATTTTTGGATTTTCCATTTTCGTGAGCAATACGGAAGTGGGATATTTTTCACGCAATATTAATTTTTTTATGAAATCGATCTACGAAGCCTTGGTCCTTCAATATAAAAGAGAAAGGTGGTGTTTATTTCAATCCAATAGAAACAGTTTGATAAAATAGAAAATTTGTTTTAAAATGATTTTGCCATCCGCTGTAGAGTAAAATGCAAAAAATATAATGTGTTTTTTATATAAGCGAGGAAAACGGGATTTTTTTTATTCATTAATAAACGATTTGATAAAATGGGAAATTGATTCCGATAATAATCTTATTCGCATATTATAGGGTTAATTTTCGAACATATCAATATTTTCTCTCAATAAAATTGGAAAATGATTCGTTTTTTGTAATCTTTATTTATTGGACTAAAATAAAAAAATATCTAGGAATGCATACGAGAAAGAGATAATACGAGATTCTGAGAAATTTCACACCAGTCGAAAAAAAACTGAAAATTTGAAGTATCGTCTCGGTCTCGTTTAATTGATCTCGGATCGTCTTGATCTCGTTTCGTATACTCTCGACAAAACAAAATATATATATATAATATATATATATATATATTGAACAAAAATTTATTTATAAATTTGTAATAAATCATTATGGGGGTGTTTAGGATAGTCGCCTTTGAGAAACATCTCATATATCAAACACCATTTCAGAGATATTTATGTTTTTTTCTGTTAAATTTTTTTCAATTCAGTATGTGGTATAGGTTTACATAATTTAATTAAACTGTTTCCAATTAAATTGTTTCCAATTTAAATTGCCACTCAATCGGCAAAAATTTCAAACATCATTTGTATATATTAAAGTTAATGTTGCTCTAGAATTTCGAAAACTTGTATATACAATTGTTTTAAATGGAGAAATGTACATATTACAATAATTTAGCATTGTCCTTTTTCTACTAAAAAAATTATAGCGATAAACTAATAATCAAAATTATATTACCAAGCGAGACTCTCGATGTTTTAAATTTTTATGATTGTTTAATATTTAATTCTTTATGAATATGAAATAATTTACTTTTTTTCGAAACTAGGCATACGAGACGAGACCGAGACTGTCGCATAATTTATTAATATCATCTTGAGTGATTTTTAAGTCTCGTCTTGAGTTCGTCTCCAGGCGAGACTGTTAAAAATATCCTTTTTTGTATGATATCTCCTAGAAGCAGTTTTTCGCAATCGATATTAACCTGTTTGAAGAATGAACACACCCCCTCCAAATAGGCTAAAGTTTTGAAAAATATATTATAAAGTGCTAAATTTTTTAGAAAAAAATAATTTTCATTAATTATAATAAAGTTTTTACAATAATAAAATAACGGATAGTTTCAATTATGGAATGAGCTCTAGAACGGTAATGCATCGATTTGGTGACTTGACTTTTAACTAACAGTTTTTTTTAATATTCGTAATAGGCTAGAAAAGGTTTCTTTAGAAGAAACATTTTAAAATTAATTAAGAAAATTTGAAAAAATAGTTTACTACAAACGTCATTAAAATATTATATAATCGAAACGACTATCCTCACTGGACCAAACTGCTGATCAAACTGCGTACATTCCTCGCATGCCTATAATTCATACAGATTTACCATTTCTATTTAAGCAAATGCAATTTTCGTTGAAAATTTATTTCCTAGTAATTATTATTATCATATGACGGTTATATATTGGTGTCTTTAACAGGAAATACTGAAAACAAATATATCTTAATACCAACACAAAAAGAAGAAAAAATATTGTGTATGCTGAATATTTATATTAAAAACATTTATTAAAATCAATCTACAAAAACAAAAACTATGACATATAACGAAACGAAGCGAGGCCGGGTTAACTAGCTCAATATTAATATTATGGCATTAATCACTTTTGGTATCGGATTATGCAATATAAGACAGTAAAAAAATGATTAAATTCATACCATTAATATAACAAATAAAATTGTTACTTGATAATAGCATTCGCATAATATAAATACTGTAAGAAAATAATTTTGACTAACTAAAGTATTGACAATGAAGTATATCAAATTAATTTTAATTTTTGAGTATTATTGTTTAATTATTCAACAAATTCGTGCTGAAAATGGCAATTTTGATAACTATCCTGAAGCAAAAAACTTAAAATCGTCTTATGATTTCATAATTGTGGGTGGTGGTACTGCTGGTTGCGTTCTGGCAAATAGATTAAGTGAAATACAGCACTGGAATGTTCTATTAATTGAAGCTGGTGGTCCTGAAAACCAAAACCAAACGGGCATTCCAGCATACACAACAGACAATTTAATAAATGAAAACATTGACTGGGGTTTTCAAACAATACCATCCACTAAATTTGGTTTAAGTTTAAAAAATAACCGAATAAATCTCCCTCAGGGAAAAGTTATTGGTGGATCAAGTGTTATGAGTTCTATGATGTATACCCGTGGAAATCCTGAGGATTATAATCGTTGGGAACAGGTATATAAAAATTCGGGTTGGTCTTTTGAAAACGTCGAAAAATATTTTCAAAAACTTGAAGAATACAATCGTCATGATAGCCTCGCATTGCACAATTATTTTGGAACAAATGGTCCTTTACATATAGAAATGAGCTCCTATACCAGTGAAATAGACCCAGCGTTCCTAAAGGCTGCACAAGAATCTGGTTTAAATTTGATAGAAATTAATGGTCCTAATCAAATTGGTGTTGGTAGTGTACCTCATATGATAAAAAATGGATATCGCTTTAGCTCAAATAGAGCATATTTAGTACCAATTCGACGAAATAATTTAGATGTAAAATATAATTGTCAAGTAACTAATTTAATAATTCAAAAGAAAGTAGCTATTGGAGTCAACTTTGCTTGTCCAGATAAAAACTATACTATTTTTACTCAAAAAGAGATTATTTTGTCAGCTGGTGCAATAAAATCACCCCAAATACTAATGCTTTCTGGAATTGGAGAAGAAGAACATTTAAGTGAGCATGGAATAACTTTGGTAAAAAATTTACCTGTGGGGGATAATTTAATGGACCATTTATGTTTGACAGGTTTACAATTTTCAATAAACCAGTCATGTTTTTCTGAAGCAGATATAAATTCACAAAATGACATGTTCTACATGAACAGAACTGGACCCTTATCAGTTTTTTATATGGAATCAATGGCTTACTCTAATCCAATTAAAGGAAGGCAAACTACTGCTCAAATTTTACTTTCGACTGCTTTTGATAATTATATCTGTAATGCTCATGATTTAAACAAGAAAACATGTTACGAAGTATTCGACCCTGATGTAAATAAAATGGCATTCAATATCCTTCCTCTTTTACTTCAACCAAAAAGTCGAGGTTTTATTCGACTAAAGGATACCAATCCATTTTCAAAACCACAAATTTACCCAAACTATTTTTCTCAACTTGAAGATGTAACCAATTTTTTAACTAGTATAAAAACAGCGATAAATATTTCACAACAATCAGCTTTAAAAAAATTTAATACAAAATTAAATAAAAATAAATTACCTGCTTGTGAAAAATATGATATTGAATCCGACGAATACTGGAAATGTCAAATATATCATTTAACTATATCGTTTAATCATTTAAGTGGTACGTGTAAAATGGGACCAAAAGATGATCCGTCAGCTGTCGTGGATTCTGAATTACGAGTACATGATATAAATGGATTACGTGTTATTGATGCAAGTATTATACCTGAAATTGTTTCAGCACGTTTATTACCAGCTGTATATATGGTAGCAGAAAAAGGCTCTGATCTTATTAAAAAACATTGGAATGAATAAAATTTTAAAAAAAAAAGAACCATTTTAGATTTGTGTTTTAGAAATAAATACACTAACATTCTGGTTAAGTAAAAAAATTATAGTAAAATTTATTTTATTCATCTTTGTATGATTTTATGGTAAAATTATTAACCCAGAAATTTCAAATTTTGTTTTTATCATTATTTATAACTTAAGATAAGATAAAAATAAGAGGGAAACCACAGCTGTGTCCCTTGTACCTAGACCTTTTGGTCCTCTGTAGCCTCCATTAAAATACTCCATCATCTGAGGACCAGGATCGCTTATAAAAAGATCCATTTAGAGCAGGTAATGCTTTATGATCTTATCAAAATCAGTGTCCACGAAAAATGTCCCCAGCTTCTCCACCGGAGTTGTTCTCATAATGTATGGATACACAGGTTCAGACACGAATCTATATCCAACACGCTGATGATTTCTACAAGTGCAAATGGCGTGAATGGAGGTTTCCTCCATTCACTCCATTCATCCTCCAGAATCGTCCTCCAGACATGATCTACATGATACATGACAGTACCCTATCAAATGACCCACAATTATTTTCTTTTCAACTGTATCCTGGTCAGTTTCAGCCGTGAACAGTTAAATGGTTTAGCTGTAGTGATACATAACTTAACCTACCGCAGTTCCTCGAAGCATTCAAGAACAATCATCGAATGGAACCTTGAAGCCTCAAGGGCTGGAAAAGCAGCCTAACTATCTAAGAAAATGCTGATGTGCACACCCATATAACCCTTCATATTACAGTTCGAGGCACCTATCAGCAAAACGAAGATTTCTGTTTGAAAACCCGTCGCGTACTGACCAAAAGAAATCGCTTCCTTTATTCTTCTTGGTTCATAAGCTCCCAATCTAAATAAAGTTTCAGTCCTGGACCCATCCGTGAAGAGATGTGGTCCGAAAAGTGCGAGAATTTGGTACATCTCGATTCCAATCCACTTGAGAAGAATTCTAGCTATAATTCCAAGCAGGTAAGCCAATTTTTTTCTAAGCACGGCTCTAGATGTTCTTGTCCACCAAACTAAATCGCTAAATGTGAACATCGATTTCAAATCCAATAAAAAGCCAATGTACCATGTGAAGCTGGAGTTTCCCAGATTGTCAAAATTCCTTTCTGCAGATCCAGAATATTCCATTTGCCCTGGTTAGTATCCAGTCCAAATGTTCCCCCAGCTCAATATTGAATCCAGAATTACACCAAGATGCTGGATTAAACTAGCCTGTGTAATTTTGATATGACATGACAGGCATGTTGATCATCCTTTGCGTGACTCTTCATCTCCTGGTAAACAAGACGCAGCCATGTTTTCTCTGACTTGACAGAGAGTTCTTTATCCATGCACCAACGCTCCATTTAAGAAAACGGTTGTTGCATCATATCGTAGATAGTGCCTTCCTCCTTGCCTCTGAGTAATAAAGATATATCATCAGAGTATCCCTGAGCAAGTATCCCTATATCTTTGAGAACGGTTAGTTGGCTATCCACCACTAGACACCGCAGAAATGGAAAAAGAACTTCACCTTCAGGGCATCCTCTACCAACAAATTCCCCAACCTAAATTTTTCAACCAGGATTTTCCACCTAAAGTTGTGGTGATACGCCTCACCTCGAGCATATTATAGATTCACCTTACGAAGATGTCTTCCACCCGACTAGTGCAATACACAAATTCATAGTCATTGTGTCTGATGGCTCCGTTGTATGAAGGCTCCCTTAATTTTGGGAAAACCTCTAATACAATTGCCCTTACAGAGATCGGTCCCTCGATGGATCGTACCAATCGATGGAGCATTTACTGTAAGGCCGGCTTAGTAAGCAAACTGGCATTCTGTAAAATATGCCTGTCTATTAAACGCTCTTGAGTTTTGAGCAACTTCCTAGGTATATAGCCCAGAGCTATACAAGCTTTTTTCGTAGAAGATCTTTGTGAGTCTTCCAGCTATTATATCCAGTCCATGCAAGGAGCGAAACGAGTCACGGCCAATCTCACTTTCGTACAATTAACGATTATTTATAAACTTAGTAGTAGTCTAGTCTAGAATTGGAATATCTGCTAAAAATCGTTAGAAAAGTAAGAAAATTAAGGGAGATTACGCAGTCGATGCGGAATAAAATTCTGAGTACTAATTTTTTTTTCTGCGAACAAAAATTGCTGACTTTGACTGTTATAAACAAAGAACTGAAAAAAAATTCGGGCTCAAATTTTTTTTGATAACTTGAAAACAAAAAGTGCGATACGTCATGTAATTTTTCCTAAAAAATAACTTCATTGTCGAAACTATAGCTCTATAATTAATAATACTAATCAGCCTTTGAAATTGGGTTTCCGCGCTACATAGTTTACCGCGTTGTCGCAAGAGTAAGGGAGTATATTAGTTAAGTTAGGTTGGAAAAATATTTTTATCGATTTTAAAAAAAGTTGCCCCATTGTTAATAAATACAATTTTTCCAATGCTCTGTAAATATAAAAATTAACATAAAAGTTTAAATAATATTGCTTGTAAAATTCTAAAACTTTGTGGAGACTTTCTTATATATATACTTAATAAAATAATAATTAAAAATTATTAAAGTTTATTAATTTTATTAGTTATTAACAAATACACATGAAAAAAAATTAGCAATGTTGTAAAAAAAAATTTTTTTCTTCTAAATTTTCCGATTCTATCATTTTCTTATTGTAAAAGGCACATAAAAATATTTTTTTAGATTTTTAATTCCAATTGTTCAAATAATTATTATAAATAAAGACATTGTTTATGATATTATTAACAATTTTTATTTTTTTTTTTTTTTTATCGAAGGCTTAAGAAAATATTCCCGTTGGAAAAATTAAAAATTTTTGATTTTTCACTGCTTTATGAACATTTTAAGGAATACAAAAATTAAAGTTCAGCAAAAATTGTTTATTCTAAATTTGCCGATTATTTAATTTTTTTATTGCTTATTAGTACAGTCATTTAGTATTTTTACCTGGAAAGTTTTCCGGGAGTTTTGAAATTTGGCAATTTTATAGATTTTGGGATGCTCTTGCCAAATTTCAACTTTGCCACCTCGTATGGCTGCCGCTCGCGCCGCCATATTGAAAAAATGGCGCCGAAAAGCAGTTTTTTGATAATAACTCCTTTCTGGCGCATTTTACAGGAAAAACATATTTATACAAAATAAAAGTAGAGAACCTACAATTTATGCCTTAACCTTATCTTTCCTAAAATCAATAGTTTCGGCGTAGGAGCGCCGTAAAGTGTAATTCAATACACGTTTCGGCAGAAATACTCGTTTCCACACCACCGTGAGGTAGAGAAATCGGCGCATTTTTTTTATCGTGGTATCCCCAGTAGGTCTAATCCACATCTGACTCACTATTTAAGTATTTAGGTCAATTTCCGTCGCTTCATTCTTCTTGACGGACCAGGTGTTGGGTCTTCATCGTCTTTAATACCGATTGAAATATCGAAGATGGAAGTTTCTTCGGCATCATCGACGATGAGATCATCAGTTTCATCGTGGTCCTCTTCGTTCTCGATGTCATCGTTTATTTGCTCGAGAATAGTGTCCGTTTCTTCTTCTTCAATGTCGTCTTGTGACGGAAATGGCGAATTATAGCAAGAACCACCACAGTTCGTACACACAACGGAGCACTTTAGTCCTGCTTTTCTGCATCCGCAAACTTTTTCACAACCTTTCTTGCATTTGCAAGAAATAAGTTTCAGTAAGCTTTCCGGAGCAGGAGGATCGAATGTAGTAACAGGAATGAGCCCGTTCTTGTCTTTTTTCCATCCCCATTGTTCTGCATTTTTTTCGTTTCCATACCATTGCTGAATTTGGTGATAAGTTCGAAATGAAAAGTTTATTATCAGGGTTTAATTGTTATAAATTTAAAAATTATTACGTGTCACTTACGTCTATATTTGTTAGAGTGTTCATTACTCTTAAATAAATAAAATTTAAATTTAGTGTAAATTCAAGTTACTTGACAATGAATAATTCCCAGGACCAAACTTACCAAAAAACGCTTGGAAACTTACATTTTACGAGAAGTCAATTATATTTAAACCTCTTCTTGCGTAACGTAGGTAAATAACGCTCATATGTATGGGCTGAAAATAATAAATCTCGAAAGATAGTTTTAAAGACATTTGTATTTTTGTTTCGTATAGCCAGTCATCTATGCATATAATAATAACTGAATCGGTAATTGAATACGATATATAATAAAATTAACAGAGATTAAAACTTGTAACATACCAGTTTTCTTGTATATTTCATTTGATTTATTTATTTAAGGATTTATCGTAAGATTAATTAGATTGCTATCGTCGAAAATGCTAACGTCACCATCAGTTGATTAGGTGATTTTGGTAGAATTTAAATCAGACATCCCATGATTCATTTTTACGGTTTCTGAAGTTTCTATCAGTAAAATTTTATTTATGTTAAAAGTTGTTTGAAAGTAAATATCAAAAAAATCAAAATTTCGTTACCTTTAGTAACTTGAAAGGTAATATATTTTTGTCATATAAATTAGTAGCTTCTTGAACTGATGTATAGCTTGGACTGCATTAACTTTCACTATCTAAAGTTTTCAGTGCATCAGAGTAATCTTTACCGCCTAAAAAACCGGAATTTAACTGGCTCGATTACGATTTCCGCGCCGCCTCGATTTTTGATGAATTTTGACAAAACTAGTTAAAATAAGATGAAAATTAAGAATACCAATTTTCAATTTCGCCTATTTTTCTTGTTATTCATGGGTAGTTTAATCACAGGTTGAACGTAGGGGTCAAAAACCAACCCGGCCCGTGCAAACTACATTCCACAAATCCATGGGTATTTTAATCACAGGTTAAACGTAGAGGTTAAAAACCAATCCGACTCGTGCAAACCACACGCCACAAATCCATGGGTTAATAACAGTCGAAAATGGCGTACATGTACTTTTAATAGTACATGTAATATTAAATATACAAGTGTTGATTTCTTTTAAACGAATTAAATTTCATTTATTTGTGCTTGAATTATGTTTAAATTATAGTAAATATTGTGACATGTTTTAAATTGTGGTATTTATTCGACATAAACACGATAATTTCTAAAAAAAAAGTGTCGATAACTCGAAAAATAAGCGAAAACTCGAAAATTGGTATTTTTCATTTTCGTCTTATTGGCTTATTTGGCTTGTTTTGCCAAAATTCATAAAAATCGAGGCGCCACGGATATCGTAATCTCCCCTGCTCCAGGAAGTAACCATTTTCAAAGTAGTTTTCTCTAAAAGTTAACACATTTTAATAAATATTCTAAGAGTCTAATAATAACTGCATACGGAATTAAGAAACTTTTTTAAAAGCACTTGAAATATTACTTTGCCAGAAGGGTGAGTTAATGTAGTTTCATAGCTATTACATGCCCTTTTTTTGAATGTTTTTCTCAAACATAATTTGGTTTTGAAAGAGTAACATTATCCTATGAAAAAACAGTTCTCCATTTTTTAAATAATTCATTATTATCAGGAACCTTATATATTGTGGACGTTTGGATTTTTGATTTATGCAATTTTGCACACAACAACGTTTTCCCATTTTTATATTAAGCAATTTTTTACCAATTTACGTGTCAAGTAATATACAATTTTTATAATTGACAGTTACAACAATAAAATATATTTTTAAAATCACCCCTACACTAATACAACATCTAGTGGTCCACCAGCTATAATCATAAAAAAATAACATTATTCAGTAGATAGGGCCTAAATATTATACAACCGTGAATACAGGTTATTATATTTGTAATTTAATATAACATAAATACAATTTGTAATATAACATAAATTATAAAAAAATATTAATTCTGAAAGCTGTATATAAACTAAAAATATAAATTTAATCTAACTACAAACATCAACTTCAATTGAATAAATGTTCATATAATACGACAACACGCCCATGATCTCTAACGAAATAATTCCATTCCATAGATAACTTGAATACATGTCCATATAATACGACAACACCCATGATCTCTAACTAAATGAATTCATTCCATAGATAACTTGAATACATGTCCTTACCATGACACAACAATATTATACCATCGTGCCTATTAGTAACCAATTATTTGGATTGTTATTCGAGTCAATATTTATTAGTGACTTGACGTGCTAAAATCTTCCCAAAGACCTTGAAAACTTAAATTTGCAATCATAGAGAAATAAAGACTTCCTGATAAAAAAAAAGTCTTATTCAATCTTATAAAATCTGAGTATGAATGAATAGGAAATAATAATCGAGCCGTTATCAATCCATAGATTTGTTGGGTGTAGTTTGCACGGGTCGGGTTGGTTTTTGGCCCCTACGTTTAACCTGTGATTAAACTACCCATGTATTTATGGGGTATAGTTTGCACGGGTCAGGTTGGTTTTTGGCCCCTACGTTCAGCCTGTGATTAAACTACCCATGGACAACTCGAAAAATAGACGAAAACTCGAAAATTAGTATTCTTCATTTTCGTCTTATTTTGGCTTGTTTTGCCAAAATTAATCAAAAAATCGAGGTGGATATCGTAATCTCCCCAAAAGGATTGAATAAAAAAATGTTTACCTATTCAGTTTCTATACGATTGAAAAGTACTTTATCAAGTCATACCACATTTTGAAATTTTCTGACCATATAGGTACGGACACGGTGATAGATTATAATAATAATCTACCACAGTATTAAGGGTGTTGCAGTAATTAAACGAACGCGTGTTTAGGTTTCATGGGGAACCGGTTTCATTATTGTATTCATTTTAAGAATGTTTTTAACTGTATAAACATTGATCAGCTGATCTTGTGAGTAGACATATTTTAGACAATTCTAAATTATTGTTAAATTTTCAGCTTTTTTTTCGATATATTTAAAATTAATTAGTTATAAAAAAGTAATAATGTTTATTTTTCGATTTAAATAAAATTATTAGTGGGTTTTAATATTCTTATGGTGTCGGTAAAACTTGACATTTCATAAAATTATTCGTCTGAAGTAAGCTTCAGACAAATGTCATTGTTTTTAAAAAATATTAGATTTTAATTAACAAATTGTACTCAATTGGTATTTTTAAAAAGTAAGTTGCTAATTTATTCGATGAAAAATTTCCAATTTTCTATAAGTTTTAATTTATTTTTATAATATTTTTCTAGTAATATTTATAGAAGCACTTGAACATGTCGTCGAACGCAGATCCGTTAGCGCGTTTCGATGAAAATTATATAAGCGACACAATGTATACAGAAGATATAAACAAAAAAATGCGAGTTCCTAAGCGAATTCGTGTTGCATCAACAAGCGACGATGAAATGGCGAATGGATATTCTGGACATTGGGCTAGTTATCCCACACCGGATGAACAATTTGTTATGAAAGTACCAGAGCGTATAATAGTTACAGGATCAGGTCAACATGTTGGTAGGTCTATGAAAATATTTTATTTTTATATAAAATTATCCATTCTTTTATTTTAAAAGGAACAAAAACATTACCACGTGAGATTCTACTTGAAGATCAAGTAATGCCACGAGATCCGGGTGTCATTCGTGTGGCAACGCCACCACGAGTCATTACATTAGATAAATACCATTATCCAAGTGTAAAAGAACCTCCTAATGATGAACCTGCAGTTCCCGTAGTTAAACCTAGATCTCGTTTTAACATGGACAAAGGCTATACTAGGTAAGAAATATTTTTAAAATAATTCATTTTTTCTGACATAAATAAGATTCATTTTTTCTGACATAAATAAGATTGTTGAAACTCCAAAGAGTGTTTCCAAATTTTAAGGGTCAATATAAAAATTTTAACTTAAATTTTCGTTAATGGCAATCAGTTTTATTTAATTTGAAAAGAGATGATTACACCCCAAATTTAAAATAATACTAGATTAAATTTCCGATAGAACTTAAGAGAACAATAACTGATAATTTTTCTTATTCCCAAATTTAAAATGCAGCGATGCTTTGATACCAGTGAAACGTACCACAACTACAAATTGGTAAAATATTTTATTTAATTAATATTTAAAATAAAAAATTCGAAAAATCAAAATTCTAAATTGAATACGGGTATTATCTTTTTCCATTTAGTACCCAGGATGCTGATGATTTTACTATTGTTAATAGTTCATTTACTTCAATTGGCCATAGTGGAGGGGATGGTTTAACACCAGCCGAAGAAATACTACATTTACGTAAACAATTAGCAAAATTAAATCGACGTGTTATGGCTATTGAATTGGATTCAATGCAACGGCAACAAAAGGAGAAATTCATTTATGGACTTGGTTTAGCATATTTTTTATTTAAAGCATTACTTTGGTTAAATCGATCTTAAGCTGTTTAATTTTTAAATAGAATTACAGTCAAATCTGGTTTAAGTTGTCACATTTTATGTGTGATATGTCTCTTATCAATAACTTCCTGTTCATAGAAGTATCCAAAAAAAGATTAACCAACTAATCTTGATTTCTGTTATTAACAAATCCTTGCAAATATTCCATTGAACTTTTTAATAAAATTTAACTGTTTCATTTATTGTATATTTTCTATTTGTTAAGGATTAAAATGTTCTGTATACTGGATCCTCTTGATTCCTTAACTCCCTGTTACAATATGCGTAGTATTATGAAATGTATAAGAAAATCAATAATCTGAAATTTTTCGCATATTAAGATTTTATAGTTAGAAAATTAACGAAACAACATCAAAGGTATATATTTCAGCAGAATAATCTTTTTATTTTTGGGAATTTGTGGTAAAAAATTTAAGTATCAAGAGAGATTTTTTAAAATTATATTTGGATTCTACATAGGTGGACGTATTTAAAATCGTGTAAGCATTTTAATCATAGCATTGATTGATATTGGCAGGTGTGACCACGAACATATTTTCCAATTATTTTTATTATTAAGGCCGCAATGAATCTATAGACTGGTGGTTTTCTTAGTAATGTAGTGAAATTCAATAAAAGTTTTAGAGAAATAAGTTTTAATAAAATCAGCTATAATAGACTTCCATTTAGCCAGATTTGGCTGTACAAATTTTTAGTATGAATGTAGTTGTTTGTTAATTATGTTGAAGAAACAAAAAATATTAATCAATATTGTAGCTTTGTTCTTTATTCTATATTGCTTTTTGTTAATCCGTCTCGTTGGTAATGTGATTGTCTATCAACCTTTTAATTTCTTTATTCAGACCTATTATTTTTTTATTTTATTTACAATTGGTACTTAAAATTATTAAAAATCAGTAAACGAATGGTTAATTAAATTATAAGTGTTTTAAGTAGCTACAAAAAACTGAAGTTATTTCAATTGGCCAAATAAAGTATCGTCTTGGCAATTAGTTTTAATTTTTGTGTTATTTGGCATAATAAAGCATCATCTAAGCTATTTAATTTTAATTATTTTGTTACTTGGCATTTATATACCGATATATTTAACCAAAATCGGTCCCATTTTAATATGATGAAATTAATTTGAAAGCATTTTTAATCCCTAACTTGACTGAAATTAAATTAGTTTTCTTAGAAAATTTAAACTCAAATATCACCATTATAGCAACTAAAGATTAAACTCCCAAAACGAGAACAAAATGTTTGATCACAAACAAAAATAATATGAGACTACGTCGCTACCCAAAAAATTTTCACAGAAAGAGTCCATTCCCCTCAGCAAATCTTGCAGAACTGTACCAAACCTTGATGAATCATCATTCGAAATTAGTTTTCAATAGTGATATTACTCGAGGCTGCATTATTGTTATGATAGAACAACTAAGTAATACAAAGAAGGAAAATTAATCAGCTTATAGTGTGTTCCACTTATCGATCACTACCACGACCACGATTTTTGACGTTCCACTAACTTGTCAGCTTCACAAATCCAAGTTGAGCGTATTTTGAACGTTTTAAGCGTTGAGTTAAATTTTATAAATGGTAGATTTAAGATAAATTTTGAAACTTTAATCATTTTTATTTCATTTTACTGAAGTATTTAACCAATTTGCGTTTAAATACAATCAAAATTTTTAAATATAATTAAAAATCATCTACTTAAGAAACATAAGTTTTCACTTAATACTAATTTTCAGAATTAATACAAAGTAATTTTTTCTGTCAACTTAAAAATATGCGCCAAAATTATCAACCTCTACTGCGAGCCATCTCTTTAGATGGATCGTTTTGAGCTTTATGTGTACGTTTAATAAGGTTTAAGTCGCGACCGGAATGACCGCGGTTGTATTGTGGAACGGCTGAATGAGTATTTGACTATTGTGAACGTTAAGTGAAACGCACTGCAGGTATAGATAGATTCTCTTCTAGCATATTTATAAGTTCTGCAAAAATCCAGTTACTAATATTGAGCATTGTAATGTTAAAAAAATTATACGTGATACAACTCCAAAATTTAGGATATATAATTTTAGTACTGAATATTTATATTTATCCAGGGTACCATTTTAGCAATCTTTAAAAAGTTTACCTTCTCAAATTTATGATATGGTGATTGTTATTTGATAACTTTTTAAAGATTTTATTAAAAGACTTGAAAGTATCTCTCTATACAACTACAGAACTAAGTACTCGTAAAACGTAAAAGGATTTTTAATTCTTTTCTTTTAAAATAAGGTAACTTTTCAATTTTTACACATAATATAAATATGTATTTTTGAAAAACCCAAAAAAATGTTTTTCAAATAAAGTTTCTTTGCACGATTTCAAAAATATAATTAAAAATTGTACCTAATATTATCAAATGTATGTATAATATTAATTATTATTATAGATTGTTCAATTTATTTGAAAAGCAATATATTTAAATAAATAAAAAAAATATTTGTGTATGATTTATTTAACCCCTTCACTACTGGTGTACAATATATTGTACGTAAAAATTTAGCATACGTATAGTACCACTTTTAATGTAGAGTAGGAAAAAATTATTTCGCCTTAAATTTGGCAATAAACCACCTTCCTTACTTACTAAAATTTAAAAAAAATTTTAAAATTAGTTTTTTTCTTTATTTTCTGTAATGTACAATATGTTGTACATTGGTAGTTAAGTGTAGTAACTAATTACATTTTTTGGTATATTTTACCCAAGTTAGGACCTTGATTGACCTACTACATATTTCTTTTTTTTAAATGAAAATTATAGAAACAGTTTTTTTCCCTGGTAATACACAAATGCATTTTACATTTAACACATTGGAAAAATGTTCTACCTGAGCAGTTTTCCGACTTGCACCTGGTGGGTTGATTTTTTCCATCATGTTTATGCAGATGATCAATCGTATCTGTGCGCACCTCATAGACGGGCCGATGTTGAAGGTTCAGGAGATGCTAAATCAATATTTGGTGTTGGATGCCTGCGAAGCTGGTCTACCCACTTTACGACCAAGAGGTGCATCGAATTTTACTAGACATTCAGCCACTCTCATTTTAAAATGAAGTAGGTCTAATATTTCTTTTTGGGGAATTTTTAATTCTATTGCGTATGTACGATATTCGATCCAAGAATTTACAATGGCTAAGTCCACCGCATGAAAAATCATTCGTAGTGTCCATTTACGAGATTTGATATAAATTCTATATAAGCTGATGAAGCGATCCATGAGATCCACTCCACCCATTCCATTGTTGTATTTTTTCACTATTTCAGGTTTATCAACGTCAAAGTATTTTTTATTTTTTGCATCCCATCTTTTTTACTTTATCTTCTTCACCAATACCAGTGAATGTCGAAGCAAGTATGACACTTCGGATGTCCTTCCATCTAACCAGTACAACATCTTCATCATTGTTTACCAATTCTTCGGAATTTCCTCTATGTTCATTTTTCATAATAATGAAAGGTGGATTTTGGAATCGAATGGTCAATTTGCCAACTTATTTTTTTTTTTTTGACTTTTTAGACCATGTCGGAACATTGGGATTTATATTTTCGGTCATAACGTTTTCATCATCACTTTGAACAAAATCATTTTCCTTTTCTCGTTGATTGTTTCTGATCCTATCATCTCCTACCCTAACTAAATTATTACCAGAGAGTAATTCTGGATCGTTTAGCAAGTCCAAGTCATTAATTTCGTCATTATCTTCTTAGTCTTCGAAGAATTCTATGTCTGAAATATCTCACGATTCTAAAATATCTAATATCTCACGAGCATTCAATGATTCTGTGTCCATATTTAAATTCAAACTAATAAAAATATAAACCATTAATCCTAGCTACTGATTAACAATGTACAATATATTGTTCAACGAAATTACAGTTAAAAATTTTGCAATACTAAATTGTAATTATAACTTATCTGCTACTTTTATTCAAGATTAAAGACTCATTTATCAACTTTTACTAATAAATTTCAAAATTTTTTCGAGAATCGTAAAAAATAATGCCCACAACGAAACTTGTTTAGCAAACACCATTTACATACTGCATTTAACAAGTTCCAAACGGTAAAAAAACTGTATTTATGAATACAAATGTAAAAAAATTGATTTTATTCCAGTTCGTAAATAATTAAATTAACTGTTTAATATATTTACTACAAGTTAAGTAATGAAATTAATTATTTTTCATCATCATAAAGTTGATGTACAATATATTGTACAAATATAGTCAATGAGTGTCAATTTTTTGAATAAATTAAGTACTGAAGAGGTTAATGTACACAACTATTTTCGGGAAATTTAGACAAGTTAAATAAACATAAAGAACAATTTTCCAAAATAATCTCATGTAAAAAAATTTCAAATGTATTGGGTACTAGAATAATAATATACATAGTGGCCACATTTCATATTACTAGAAAATTTGGATAAGTCATGGAAATTTCAGGCAAAAACTTCAATCCAGTGAAAATTTATTATAAAAATCGTTTTTTCCGAAGGAAAGTCGTTTACTTTTCGTCATTTAACAATACAAATAATTAAGATTTTTCTGATTTTGGTCAGGCAATTTCATAAATACTTCAAGCACTACCTGAAAATTTCAGGGAACTATTTTTGTTTGGCTGCAATGAACTACGAAACTATTTATCCGTTCTTACCATGTTATAATATAATAATATAAAGAACTATGAGCATGGCTTGAAGACGGCTTCTCGTTACAATAAACCGTTTGTAATCGATTTTAAATAGTAAAGAAGAATCTCAAATTTTTGTCTAAAAATTTATTCATATTGTATATAATTAATAATTTAAAATTGGTTCATAATCTCGAAAAGAAAATTAAAAAAACTATTGAATATATAACGAATAAATTTTATATATTTAAATATTTATTACATAACACCAGTAATTACAAGTTGATTTGATGTATTATCTGTTTCCTCCGTTTCCATAACAGTCTCATCTCGGCACTTAGCATGTTGTAATTCGCGACGAATTTCTGCAGTTATTGATGGATGAGACTGATGACGTAACAAACCTAACAAAGCATCACGTTGCTCCTCAGAAATATCACTTTTATATCTTTGTACGAATGTTAAAAATGCTTGATGCCACAAAACAGGCAATTCACGAGAATCTCGTTCGAATCTACAAAAAATCACAGAATAGAAATTTTTATATGACCCTTATATAATACTCTCCTATTCTCTCAAAAGTACACAACATAAGTTAAAAATTTACCTTAAAAAATGGAAAACAACAGCATCGACAACTCGATATGGTAATGCGTATTTTTTATCAAAGAATATTCGAAGAAATATTGAATTGGCTCCAGTGTAATCCATTTCAGCAATTTTTAACAAACATGCTGATGAATGTAACATGGGTATGGAATTACGTGCAACCACTGAACCAACAATAATTGCTTCACGTAATGTACAATTTCCACTCTAAAACACAATAGAAAAAAATGAGAATAAACTAATGATGTTTAACAGCAAAAGCTAAACGTTACATATTTTATAAAAGATAGCAAAAATTAGCTCGTTCAGCAGAACTAGGGACGCTAAAAGAAACAATTATGATTAATTAATTTTGTATTTATTTTACATACAATTGATTTTATTAAGGCAACGGGATGAAATTGCAATCTAAATAAAACACAAGGATACTTTATTTTCTCCAATAAAATTTAGTGGCTAAAAACCATTAGAAATCTAAGAGTAAATATCATGAAAGAAAAAAATATATTTTTAATGTGATTATGAACATTAATGTACTCCTTAAATTGCATCGTAAGATTGCGACATAAATAAAAGCGTCTAAACGTGATAATAGCGTAATACCGTAGAATTGATAAATGCCTACATATAAAAAATTTCAAATTTTTATTAAAACTTTTCTATAAAATTATGATTTAATTTAATACAACAATCTACTATCGATTTATATGAAAAATTAAAGAATCTGTATAAGTTCTCTATCAGTATCACAGTCTTGTAATCTATTACATTTTATTTCAAAAAAATTAATGTTTTATCGCAAATTGTATTTGATCATCATTTGTAAATTGATACGTGATTTTTATAAAGATTTTGCATTTGCAAACATTCAAATTTAGCAAATTTTTTGAAAATAATTGTCGTAATGTCGAAGCGATAAAACAGAATTGGCCAATATAGTAACCAAAAATAATGGATTCTAATTAACAAATAATTTAGCAATAAAACTTACTTCAAGAAGTGGTAACAATATTCCTTTCATAAATGCAGCAGGTTTAAACAAAGCCTTGCGTAATGCTTGATATAAATGAAAATTTAGTCTTTTATATTCAGCTAAATCGTCACGAATTCGGGGTAATAAAACTAAATTATAAAAACGTTGAGCCATTTTTTCTTTTAAATTTGATGCAAATATTCTGGTTGCTTGATACATTGCTGCAGCCGACCATGTAGGTGGATCTAAAAAAAAGTGATACATTTAAACTGAGGAACTTCTGATATTTGACTTTCCTAATTGGTTAATAATCAAATCGATATAGAAATAAAAAAGGTTCCCAAAAAATAAACTTTAACATCAAGCACAATAACTTTTATAATTCGGATATTATTGGTCTTTCCCCCGAAGTTCACATTTGATATATGATTTTAAGTATTGCATACAAATCTTTCAGGGCAGAAATTTTCTAGGAGGCTAAGTAGAAAAGTAATAAAATTGATTATTATTAATAAAATACGCTCAATCCTGCATATCAAAACTATATGATATGTAAGATTTTAGTGTACTACTTTTTAAATGATTCAAAAATTTCGCAATTATATAACTAGCCATGTTTTTTATTAAACGAAATTTTACTATGTAAGTACCTGTTATAAATAATATTTGCTCCCAATTACGTAAATTTGGCACAATTTTAAACGCTTTAGGTATTTTTCCAGAACGATATTTCCGTAATACATCACGTACACCTTCATACATTTGTTTTACTCTTGGGTCTATATCTTGTAATTGCATTGATTGTGCATCAGAAAATTGTGATTGTAGTTCTGTTTGTTTTTCAGTAATTTTTTCCATTATAATATCAGCCAATGTTCGTCGTGGTTGTGGGTTCGAACTCATAAATAATTCCAAAGCTTTTTCATCCTCTTCGTTAATTTCGATATTTTCATAATATGAATCTGGTTCCAAAGTATCTTCCGCTTCGGATACATCATCGTCTGATGAAATAGCTGTTGGATCTGATAGTTTTGTTGTCCTTTGTCGTTTTGCTCCACCATACGCTTCAGCTGGCGTTGGTCCAAATTCATCTTCTAATTCCCGTTTTTGTTTGCGTGCAGCTAATAAGATTTTTTTTGATAATTTTGAATCTACATACTAGAAAAATTGAGGTTTTAGGTTAATATAAAATTTAATGCAAGTTTATTCTAACCTCTTCATCTTCATCCTGACGTTCTCGGATTTTTATTCTATCCTTTGGTTTTACAAATTGCTCATCTTCAATTTGTTGTTCTAATGTTACTTTTGGTGCACTTTTGGTAGATTTTATTTTTTTACCTTTTCCCATTTTTGTGGGGAGATTAGTTTTTGTGTTCTTAACTTAAATAAACACGTGTGATCTATTTACAAATGTCAAAAAAAGAATAACTTCAACAAAACAGACCGTGACGAAAACAATAAGTATTCAGCTCTATTAGTATTATACATCATTTTTATGATATAAGGCTCGTGCATTAACTGTAGAGGCGCCACTTTTGTTGATAAAAGTGCTCTCTAGTGTTTATTAATTGAACTTTGCGAGATGATTCAGAGAGTAAAAAATATAAAATACAAAAATTAATAAATTTAGATTTTTATCCATCATTAATAATAAAATTCGTAGTCAGAATAACATAAAAAGAGAAAAATTATTTACACCACGCCATGTAATAAATGCTACTGAATTTAAAAATGGTAAAAGTATAATAAAATTGTGAATCAAATTAAAATATCGAATGTTTACAAAATTAAAATAATTGTAAGTACTTAATAAAGTGTACTGGCATAAGCGTTTTTTGTACTTGAAACAATTTGAATTTCTCTAAAGAAGAGTATTATTAGTACATTTATATGTTATCAGATGGTGTTTATGAAACTCTATTTACACAAGTCTTATGGAGGCTTTCCAATGAAGAAAAATTTGTACACGTTTGTTCATAAACTTCGGGGGTATACTTGATATAACACCAGCACCTTCAGTCGAAATTGTCCCGTATCCGCTACACAGTCGGATAAAGATGATCTTTTGCAGTCTCAGCATCTTTCTCAACAGGTGTTGTTTCTTCATCGCTTGGTACCACGTAGGAGCTGCGTAAAGTAACTGAGAGTGTATAACGGTTGACAATATTCCTCTTTTAGATGCTCTCGGTCCTTCCAAATTGGGTATGAGGCTCGATAGCGCTCTCATGGTTCTCTCGGCTTTCTTTACAGTCTTGTCTGTGTGTACTCCAAAATTCATTTTGGTGTCCAACAAAACACCCAACTGCCTTAAGACCTTGCTTGGACGGACCTTTTCTCGGGTGGTATAGTCAGTTTTCTTTTCTCCATCCATTTGACTACTCTTTGAACGACATTATTTGCGTAATTTATTAGAGTTTCCTTGATGGTTGCTACCGCGGTCATAGCTTTATCGTCGGCGAAACCCTTTAGGAAGTTTCATTTTCAGTAGGCTGTCATATTGGATATTCAGCAAGGTTGGACCTAGTATAGACCCTTAAGGCACACCACTACTGACTTCTTTCTCTATGACAGTTCCTTCTGCTTCGACTACTATTTTCCGTTCCAACAGATTTGCGCTATTAAACTGATAAGGCCTTCATCAATTTTCCTGTCTATTAATTCATCAAGAATGATCTGTCACGAAGCACTATTGAAAGCATTTTTAACGTCGATAGAGATAACTACGCAAAAGCACCGAGATGCGTTGGTGAAGGCAGCTGATTTTTGTACTATTTCTGTAACTTTTCGAATAGCATCAATAGTTTGTCTACTCTCTCTGAAGCCGAACTGGTTAACTTATGAGAATTAAGTTTTCGTACAGGTTACCTTCGACGTCGAGAAGGCATATAGGCCTATATGAACTAGTGTTTTCTACTGGCTTATCCCTCTTTTTCATTAGAACAAGCTTTACTTTTTTTATTCCTTTGGAAACTCTGATTTTGCAACCAAAGCGTTGTATATTTCTAGTATATATTTTGATTTAGTCTCCGCTTCTTCTTTTATTATTTCAGGAGGAATGTTTTATAGACCCGGAGCCTTGTTCATTTTAAGCTTACATGCTGCCACTTCTTCCGTTCTTCTTCCGTGAAGTTTCTGAAATCGGATCCATCAATGGTGATAAAGCTTACGCCTTCATGTATCGGAAAAAGATGCCATACAACATGCGCCGTTGCTTTCATAGTCAATTGGGATTTAAGTGAGTTTCCAACGAGTCTTTTCTTGACAATGACGTATCCTTTACCCCAAACGTCTCTATCAATGTCGTCAACATTCACAATTTTTCTTTTTTGATGTTTTGAGGCAGCTGCGTAGTAGTTTTTTATAACGAAAGTACTCTTCCTGTAGGACTGTTTTAAGTTCAGTATCTTGTTTTTTGGCAATCCTAGTAAGGTGTCTTCATTTCTTGATGCATTTCTTGCGGAACTCTACAATTTCATCTTTCCATCAATACGTGGGCTTCCGCGTTCTTGTCAGTCGTTTCTTTGACATACATGCATCGCATATTTTGGTTAATGTTCCCGATAATTCTTTAGCCGTTTGTGGGATTTTTGAATATTTTATGAAATCTTGAATGGCTTGGAATTTCTTGTTTTCGTCCATTTTCTTGGTATTCCAACCCCTTACAATTTGCTTCATTTGATGGATCGTTAAATCTTCCCCCACTTCAAAAATTATATAATTATGATCACTAAGAGATTCTATGTCGATTACTTCCCAGTGAACATTTTTTCTTCCAATTCCGTTATTATCTTTTAGAGATTTAATTACAAGTTCATTATGGTTTGTAAACAATTATATTTATTATTAATTATTACACGTTATGTTTATTAACTGTGCTTTCTGGCCATGTTCATTTTTTATTCCTCCTCTACAAGTTCTCTGTGATTCTATTTGCGTCTATATACAGGGCAGCATCGAACTGACTCTGATCATGACAGCGGATAATGGATAGTCTTCAAATATTCGTGGTTAGCTGCGAATAAGTGTTTATTCATATTAACAGGCCGTGGCCTAGGCTAAGAGATGGACACTTAAACCGGGTCTATGTTTGCGATGTCTGATACTCTGTTTCGGAGATGGTAAGTGGTAAAAATAATCGAATGCACGTATATATCTATGTTTGTTCCGCTGTTACTTTCGAACTCGTGTTCCGATTTATATTAAATCTGCTGGATACGTTGATTACATTCAGGAAGTTTACTGCCTGAACCTCATAAGAGTTATTACGAGGCCATCAAGGGCCTCGTAATAACAAATATCCAACAATTATTGTTCTTTCTTCAAACAGTATGATAGTATTCATTTATATTGGAAGATCTAAGCCAGTTGCGATATGGAGGTGTAGCGTCTTCTCGACTAAGGTATGCCGCCCAAGGACGCTACTAGTTCCAATGAACTAAGAGTGCTTTTCACACTGTATCAATATACAATACAATTAGGTTTTTGAAAAAAAAAAAATTATTGATTTTTTTTATGTATTTTAAAACTTTATTATTAATAATATTGATATTTAATGCAAAAAACTTCAAAAAAAATTTTTTTCAATTAATTATAAACAATTAAAAATTGATTAAATTTAACTACGGCGCTGTATATATGCGTAATCCTACGTAACACTGACAGTTGTTAAAGAGGAACAACAATGGTGGATATATAATAAAAATATAAGCACTTTTAATAAAAAGTGAATAATGACAACAAAATTAAATAGATCAAAACACCGTATTTATTATTTTTCTATCAACTGCAATGAGTGAAAACTATTATTATGACGTCACACGTGCTCAGGTTTGTTCGGGAGTTGTCGGCGTGTCTTCGGTACTGGATTCAAAAATTATTTTTTAAAATCTTAAAAAATTAAAAATTGTAGATACAGATAGATACACATATTTTACATATAACTTTTATATACAATGTTTAAAATTTAAAATTATTTGGATTATCATAAATGTCAAAATGACAGTTCTTAAAGAGAAGTTAAAATGGTGGAAACGTAGGAATACCTATCTACTATGGAGGGTAGAGGTAAGGAGAGTCATCTCATATGGTAGAAAATCGAAAAAAGTGTCCAACTATAAGCTGTAATTAACAGTTCAAAAACCTTCCAAAATGGCGCTGGTGTTAAAAAAGGGTATGGTTTGAATGCATTGTTTATTTCTCTAATCTACTCTAATGATATTTGGCGCTTCCATTAAAATTTACCTTGATTCTAATGTGTCGCTACCAGAATTTAATGCATTTTGACGGACACTTTTTCATGTACGCAGATGATTCTCCTTATCTGTACCCTCCATACTATCTATACAATACTCCAGTACATTTAGAACTACTAACATTTAAACACCATAAAAATAAGACATGTAATAGATAGAGTGTATTATAATAATAATGTATAATATTGTATAATAACTATACACATTTTAGCAGTCTATGGAAGAGTCCATTACAGTCCATTACAAATTTAAAAAATCATTAATGTAAAAAAGAACAAAATTTTTCGTTTTTCAATAAGACGTATGCTTAAAAATGTCGAATAGTAACGAACAAAAACATGTACCTGGCGATGGAATTCGATCTATAAAAACAAGTAATATTTTTCGAATTGTTAACTACGAATTATATTCAAAACCAGTAAGTTTTACAGTATTTTTTTTTTTTTTTTATATAACCCAAAAAAATTTAATTCGAATGTTTTAGAATATTGTAATTATGGTGTTAGGTGTATTGGGCTTAGGAGCAAGTTTAGGATATATTGCATATATGCGTCATAAATATGAAGCTATGGGATATTATGTTGCTGTTCAACCTGATGGCAAGCAAACATTTATAAAAAAACATTCTCGATGGGATTAATCTTGTTTTTATTTAAACACATATTTTTCGGATAAGAAAACACACTTAGAAAGTACTATAGAAATTTTTCTTGAGGCATTGCTAGCAATATAAGTTGATTTAGTATGGATTTTGGGACAGTAACCCGATCTGTGTTCTAAAAAGTTCGGACTTTTCATTTATTTATTTAAAGGTACTGTGAAAATTGTTTTTAAATGTATTATAATTATTAAAATACATAAAAATTAAATCAAAAATTTAGTTTACTCGATTACAATAATACCATTAGTACATTTATTTTAGGAATACTACCAAGGAACAAGCTACTTGTACAAAAAACTAATCAAAGCTAATTAATTTTATTGTTAGATATATAAAGCAATTAATGCAATCTCTTACGATCACCGATCCACCTTCGTAAATTTTCTTGTCGATCTTCATAATAACAAATATACTTTCGTACTTAATCCTCAAGAAGCTTTTCGAAGTTAAATGATGTGTATTATGAGTGGTTCGTATTATGGTCCGGAAAACATCAAAAAGGGCAATTCATGTGAATCGAACAACGAAAAAAAGATAGATTTTAAATTTGTTCATATTAGTACTAGTTGTACTTCTAGATGTTTGGAAGGTGCACAAAATACAAATATAAATAAATGCCAAACAAAGCGTGCAACAGATATCGTCTTTATAATTTTTTTATCTACTAAACTAATATAAATCTCATTTTTAAACTTTTATGATAAAATTGTTTTAGTTTCATTTTTCAACTAAAATATCCAAAATAAAAATGACCGAAGTTATTCAAATTATTATTTGAACTTTTACTTACGGTTTTGAGTAAAAAAAATAATTTTAATTTGAAATTTCAATTAAAAAAATAAATAAATTTTCTATCTAATTTTAAATCATGTTTAATATTTTATTACAAATTGGCTTAGCAAGAAAAACATCTTTTAAAAAATTACTTCATCGATTTAAGGTTCATACCTGACAACAAAGTGTCATACGGAATAAATTGTATACACCATCATAACAGAAATATTATTAAGCCTAATATAAACAAATTTCAAAATCTCACTTATTTTTTATGTCAATTTCACATACATTGCCCCAGAACTTAATTTTAAATAGTTATTTTCATTAAATTTGAAAATGTATTTTTGTTAAAAATTAAATGTTATACTAATAGTAAAATTTTTAATAAATTATTTCTTTTAACAAAATAGTTCATTTTCAATATCTACAAATTATAAAAGTTCATATAAACTAACAGTGATGATATGACCTAACAGTGTTCATTATTTAGGTACTCGATATATGCTTGGGTATAAATTTTCGAATTATCTTTAATCATTAGCAATCATAAAATACTCTAAATAAAGAGCTCGTGCGAGATTTGAGTTAAGTTCTTTCTGTAACTAAGTTTTTTTCGTGATTAATCGAGGTATTAGAAGTGCAGAAACCGCGTTCTGGCAGGAATCAGCTTTTACGCGTTTAAAAGGGGCGAGACTCGAGTTTGGTTAAAACGATAAAAATTAAAAAACAAAAGTTTCAACTAAAAGTTGTAGGTCATAAAATTTAACATAAAAAAAGGTTCGTCCGCTGCCTTTTTTGTTTATTATTAATAAATAATGGAGCGTGTACGTCTAAAAATTATATACATTTGTATATTTCAAACTCTTACCGTTTTAAAAATTCATATCTTTAAAAATATTAACTTTATCGTTAAAAGTCATAGGACTTTTGTTCTTTCTATTTCACGATTCATTATTTAACGAACTTACAGCCTTCAGAAAGAACCTTACTCAAATATCAAAGGCTCTTAGTCTAAAATATGCAGTTCATTAAATATAAACACATATTTCTTAATAATATATATTGTAATTATGTGTTTATTAGTTAAATCTGAACTGAAATTGTGGCGAATCTAAACAGTACAACAAAAATTTTCAAAAGTTGCTTTTTATATATCAAAATAAACATTGTTCTTCTATCTTTAACGGTGTAAAAGTTGAGCCCATTGATCCAATTTGCTCATTCACGAATTTAAACTTATTTTTTAAATATGGAATACGGCACCAACATTTCAGCTTGCTTTTCGTTTTTAAGTTATCGTTATGAATGGATTAAGTGATTCTATAAAAATATCTTTACCAAAATTTTGTTTCTTTTTCACTATTTACTAGCGTTACAAACTTAAGATTAATTAAAATTAATATACCCATTAAATCACTTACCAAGACAAGTGAATAAAGAGGAGATGGAGAAAAATAATAATTCAAATATAATTATTTAGGTATTTATTCGAATATTTTGGATATAAATTGATGTATAAATGCTTCGAATAGGAAATTTTTTTTATAAATATAATTAATCATATTCAAAAATTTTATATAAATGCTCATGAAACCAACAAAAAATTTTAAATAAAATTCACTTAAAGTGAGCTAAGAAATGTTTATATAAATAATACTTTAGAATTTTATTAATATTTTTAATCAAATCAAAAAACATAATGCGTCTTAAATTTTAGCATTATCATTTGAATCACCTGAAGAAACATCTGGAAATGATCGAACACTATCATGTATAGCTTCAGCTACGTATTTAACATTTTCTTTAGTAATGCCGCACATATTTATTCGACCACTATTTAATAAATAAACTCGATGTTTTTTTACCATATTTTCTACTTGTCGTTCTAAAATTGAGAAAAAAATAAATTAGTTTTCATACACCCTGTATTTCAGGATTTTGACACTAGAATAGACCTCAACAACAGAAACTGCCAATTTAGGTATGTCTATCTATTTTTTGTCAAAAATCAAGAATTTTTTAATTAAAATAACCGTAAAATTAGAACAAATATATTTAAAACTCTCTCAGCCTTTTAAACTACTAAATATAAAAAAAACCGGCCAAGTGCAAGTTGGAAGGGTTCCGTACTATTAGATCTACCCCCCCCCCTTTAAATATTTATTTTATTCTGTTTTTTGGTATTTGATATTACAGCGGCAACAAAAATACATCCGTGGAAGTTTCAACTGTCTAACTGTCACAGTTTATGAGATACAGCCTTATGACAGACAGACAGATAGCGGAATCTTTGTAATAGGATCTCGTGTTATCCTTTGGGTACGGAACACTAATGAGTACGAAATGAATAGACACAATTTTTACAGTACCTAAATTATTAAACAAAGGAAATCCCTCAAATTTTGTGTTGAGCACGTAATTTCGTGTAAAGAATACTCTAATAAAAACTACGATTAAATTACGAATTTCTGTATAGGATTTTAATTTCAGATTCATTCCTATTCAAAATTAAAATAGATTTTAATCGAAATTTGAATTGGTTTTAATTGAAATTTGAATATTTTTTTTTTTTATAATTGTTAATGAGAACTCTACGTTTTTTTGCCCCAATTTCCTAGATCAAATTATTTTGTATTTTTATAAATAGGTATGATTCTCTGAGGAGATGTTACTCGTTGCTAATTTGGTGGCGGTTTGCACAGCCAATTCATACTGGTGATGACTACATTGTATTCGAAATACGTATTTATAAAAATACAAAATAATTTGATCTAGGGAATTGGGGCAAAAAATCGAAATTTGAATAGGTTTTAAAGAAATAGAAAATTGTTAGCTTGGATGCCCATAAGCATATCATATCATTTGTAAATACTCATCTAAAAGTTTGTAATTGGCTTCATTATGGTTAGTTTAAAAAATTTTTCCGTCTATAAAATTTTTGATTGTTGCCACAAACTTCAAATTGACGGATATCCATTTTGTGGACTTTTAGCCCATGTAAAAATCATTTTGTCATCTGATAAAACGGAATGTTTTTTTGTCTAAAAACTTAATGTTTTTCACAAAAAAAGGATGTTCGTCAACTTGGAGCATGTGGTACAATCAAAAATTTTACCGCCTCCGAGACAGAATATGACAATTTTCAGAATTTTCGTAGAGGAAAAGTTATTACAATAATCATTATTAAGCAATATACAATGTTTTAAAAGAGTATTTATAAAAATGATATATAATACATCGAAACTAACATGCATTAGTACATGGTATAGAGTCTATTACATTTACTGTTATACTATAGACTATAGAGCAATAAATGTAATTAAATTTAAGATACCATAAATAAACCAATTTTGGTCTTGAGAAATATTTTTATTTAGTAAGACTATTATTCTAAATTCGTTTAAGTGCTTACATAAAATATTTCACTTTCATATTCTGAAGTGGTAATATAAATAAAACTCAAATAATTGAAGGAATATTGTGATTTCCCGTTGATTTTTTGGCAGTGCATTATTAAGTAAGCACAATATATCTACAGGAATTTTCTATTAAATTAAAGAAAGAAATCAACTATAATACTTACTCGAAAGTCCAGTAAAAGAAAACATTCCAATTTGTGTCAATATGTGATCCCAATTACCAGGTGTTCCTAAGGCTTTTAAGTTAGTATTTAACAATATACGCATCTCCTTAATTCTAGTCGACATAATTTCAATACACTTCTTCCATTTTTTATTTAAGTGAGCATCATTTAAAACTGTAGCTACAATTCGAGCACCATGATTAGGTGGATTTGAATAACAACCTCGAACAATCAATGTAAGCTGAGACTTAATTTGTTGCACATTTGAATTATCATTGGTTACAACTGTTAAATTTCCAACTCTTTCATCTGTAAAAGAAGTAAAATTCACACATTAAATTAGCGTATTTTATGTTAGAATAAAATACTTTTAAATAATAATGTTAGAATACAATTTTTTCAATACTAAACATAAAAATTGAAAACGAAAATAAAAAAATCGGCTACTAATGCCATAAAACTACATTATCCTTACGTGTTTATTATTTTAATATTGAAAAGTTTTGAATTGTTGTAAATCAATACGATAAGACGATGTTTCATACAAAAAAGCTGGTTTTATAAATACAAGGATAAATAATGATTTTTTTTAAATAATTAAAGTTTTGCATTTGTTTTTTGTTAATGAATTCAAAAATTATGAATACCACCGACATTTTTAGAAATAAAAAAAAAAATAAAAAAATGAGCATTTTACTCAGAATTTTCTAATTCACTGTACCTTTAATATGTGAATGAAAAATATTAAGAAGCAAGTGTAGTAGTGGTCTTTATTTTTTGTTTAGCTGAGATAACTTAATAAAATTAAAAGCTCTCACAGGCACAGTACCAAATTTATTCAATATGATACTTACTGTATAATCCAAAGTTTTTAGCAAAAGATTGTGCACAGAATATTTCAAAACCCCTCGAAACAAAATAGCGCACCGCCCATGCATCTTTATCAACATCTCCAGATGCAAATCCTTGATATGCTGAATCAAAGAACGGGAACAGTTGTCGTTCCTGACACACATCAGCTATTTGCTTCCATTGTTCTTGAGTTGGATCACACCCAGTTGGATTATGTGCTATAGCATGAAGTATTATAACAGAATTCGGTGGAGCATTTTTTAAGTCTTCTAGAAATCCTTTAATATCTAAACAACGACCACTTTCATCCCAATATCTGTACGTCCTAGCTGATTCGAAACCAGCATTTAAGAATAATAATCGGTGATTTTCTAAGAAAAAGATAAATAAAGTATAAAAATTCTCGTAAGTAATCCAGGCAGTAAAAAAAATTGTAATTTTTTATCGTCCTGTTAGAAAGTTATATCAGTTTTCATTTAAAACTACTATAATTTTCTCAAAATTCTTATGGAGATATTGAATTAAAATTGTATACCATTTTTATTGTTAAGAAATTTTGTGATTTCTTTAAAAAAAAAAAACAGTAACTACATCACAAAAGCATTTTGTTAATCGTAATTTACGCAATTTATTATGCGTAATGTATTTAGTCAACCCATTTTATATGTTTGACATTATACATAATACGATCCGTAGTTAATACCAAGCATCTGCTGTGTAGTTTGTAGCACCACTTCCGTAGCGTATGGCCCGAGTTCGATTCTCCAATAATGTTTTCAATTCGTCTCTGTGAAGCTAGTAGAACCATTTTGGGAAAATCAAATTAAACCTATTGAAAATTTAGTTCACATTTTGTACTAATTTTTATCAAAAAACAAAAAAAAAAACCTATACCACTTCACGTTACGGAAAAATCCATAGCGTTGCTAGCTTCCTATGAACCTGGAAAGCTAAAAACTAATTTTAAAATAAAAAACAAGTTAAAAGAGCTGAATGTGTACCAACAAAAATATCCATCCAAAATGAAAAGAATTTAGAAAACGGTTGACCCTAATATGTTAAATTTTAAGTACTTAGGTATTTAATTATAGCGGGAAGTTGCACGGATGGCCTTTAGGTTCAACCGCTTTCCAAATTTTTTTAAATTTTAGATGGATTTTGCGGTCACAATTTAACATCGAAAATTAGCAGAACTAAAACTCTTTTAACAAATACACTGCGCGAATATATTCATTTTGTTGTGTAAAAGAATGCATGTTTAATATTTTTTATTGTGACAAGCTCAACTTATTGTTATTAATCTTGTAATAAAATTAAATTGTGTAAAAAGTGGTGCAGTTATTAGAATTTTAGAAAAAGTGGTTGGTGGATGGGGTTAACATAAATATTTCTATTTTTTTTTTTTTTGGTACAAATTCAGCTCTTTTAACTTTTATTTTTAAATTCGTTTTAGCTTTCCAGGTTTATAGGAAGCTGTAGCGCCGTAGATTTTTCCGTAAAGTGAAGTGGTAAGTTTTTTAGTTTTTAGGGATACAAATTAGTACAAAATAGTTACTAAATTTTGCAATATGTTCTGTTAGCTTCAAAGGGGTACTCAATTCTAATAGTTTTTATATGTTGATTGATATAGCCAACAAATTTGGCGGTTTAACCCTCCTATGTGCAACTAAATTTATTAACAACTAAATGATAAAATCAACTTTATAAATCTTGCCTCTCACAAGTTTAGAAAAAAAAACCATTGGACCTTCAAATAGTAGATATAAAATCAAAAATTTAGTATATTTAAACTCTTATATTAAAAATCCGAATGATTATGATATTGAAAGAATAATTGACTTTTTAAATGATATTATAATCCAGGAGGAGCAGAAAACATGGAACATACGGTCCAAATGACCTACAGCGACAGTTACGGTTTGTTTATAAGTCTTTGGTGCTATATGATTTGTAATAAAATATCATTTCATCAAACATCATTTTTCATCCGAAAAAGAATTTCCTTGAATTACAAGAAAATTTAATTGCATTTGAGCAAGAAAATAGTGGAAGTGATGATAATGAAATTTTTGAAATAGCAAATAATTCAAAAATTGAAAATAAAAAGTCCAAAGAAATCGAAGTAATGAGATGCATGTTCTTCGAACGTGATGAGAAAACTACTAAAAAGAGAGAAACAAAACATCAATCCATTAAAATTTTAAAAACATCACCAATTCCCTATAGAACGGCAATGGATTATATGAAAAATATTTTTTAATTCGAAAAATCTAATAAAATATCAAGCCTGTGTTTTAATGAAGGCATTCATAGGGTTCAATGGTTTATAAACTTATGTCCACAAGGTGTGTATTTGAGGTTTAATGAAATCGCTAGCAGTAACTTATTTACTCTTGTTTTATTAGAAAACATCAAAACTAGCGAGAAGTGAGGTTTCGAAACCATTGATATTGAACGTTTTATCATTATCAAATTAAGGTGTATATTTGCGGTCTAAACCACTCAGAGGGTAATGAAATGGCCAGGATTAATTTTTTTACTCCTGCTTTAGCAATTAACATCAAAACTAGCGAAAAGCAAGATTTATAAATAGTTGAGTTTATCATTTAATTGTTATTGAATTAAAGTGTACATTAGAAGGTTAAACCGCTCGGAGCTTAATGAAGTCGCTAGGAGTAATTTATTTATTCTTGTTTCAGCGAAAAACATCAAAACTAGTGAGAAGAAAGATTTATAAATAGTTGATTTTATCATTTAATTTTTATTGAAATAAGGTGTACATTAGAGGGTTAAACCGCTCGGAGCCCAATGAAATCACTATGATTAACTTTTGTACTCTCATTTTGGCGATAAACATCAAAACAAGCGAGAAGCAAGTATTCGAAACCATTGATAAAGAAAATTTTATTGTTATCGAATTAATTATTATTATCGGTCTGTTTCAATTTTTTAGATTTTTCGCAATGTTGATCAAAATCCTTGCTTTTTGCAGAAGTACAATTATTTTTTTAACAATATAATATCGATACCATTGATATTGAAAATTTTATTGTTATCGAATTAATTATTATTATCGTTCTGTTTCAATTTTTCAGATTTTTCGCAGTGTTGATCAAATCCTTGCTTTTTGCAGAGGTACACTTATTTTTTAACAATAGAATATCAATATGATTTCCATTGATATTTCAATGATATTTAAAATAGACGTAGTATTAATATAAAAAAATAGTTTGAAAATGATAAAACATTGTTTTAATAACAATATAAGAATAAAAATTATCTATTGTTTTTAATTTTCGATATTTTTAATATATTTAGGGGAATAGACTTGGCTCCTAGCTGCCAGCTTGTGATTCATCACATAAACACGATAATTTCTAAAAAAGTGCCCATAACTCGAAAAATAAGCGCAAACCCGAAAATTGGTATTTTTCATTTTCGTCTTATTTTGGATTGTTTTACCAAAATTAACCAAATCGAGGCGTCACGGATATCGTAATCTCCCCACTGACTGTGATTTTGAAACTGGCTTTTATATATTTCTTTTATCGTTTTATGTGTCGTAATTTCCCCCGGTTTATCAATAGCTTTTGTCCTGACATAAAGACGTGTGCTTTTCAACATCTGTTGAGTTACATAACATGTAATATACATTGTATTTTTCAACACAAATAACTCAAAAAATACTAACCCAAGTATTATGAAATTTGGCATGCACAATATTGACATGAAAACCTAGTGCTTGTTGAAGATTTTTCCCGAAAAAAAAACCTAGTGCTTGTTGTATAAATAAGTATTGGTATTATTTTTATTAATTTTTATATTACTATCAACAAATTTTTTTAATTTAGTTTTTAAAGTTATAGAAATTAAAAATGCACTGAATTTTATTATAATATACCATACCTATTTAAACAACAACTACGCCACTAAACTTAATTTTAACAAAAGTTGCTATGCCTTATTCAATAAGAAATTCGAAAACACTATTGAAATTGAATCGGAATAAATATGGTATTTTTATTTCTATTTTATAAAACTTTTATCAAAAATTTGAAACTAGCAGCTCCCTTGAGCAGTAGACTTCACTACCGGTGTTACCCTATTCTTATGAAGAAGTAAATTTTCGCCACACCTCTTTATCGTAAGTGGTTTATAAGTTTATACAAATGAGAATAACAAATATTTTTGAAAATTTTATTACTAAGCCTCTGAATATTATAAACGTGTTAGCAAATTTCATAAAAATCGGACGATGCTTTCGAATGTTATAGTGGAACAAACATAGATAAATAGATACATCTTATAAACGAATTGCAAAATTGTCTTGGTATACCATAGTCCTCAGACCTCACTTACGTTTGGTCTATTAAAAATAAAAATTTTAGCTATGTGTTGTTTTAATATTTACTTCTTAAAAGAATGTGGAAAATACATTATACTGCTTTCGTTGTTTTTTCTCTTTGGCTAATAATCTAATTAAAGTCAATACGATAAAGAGTAGAGCGTTTTTCAGAATTTTTTCGCTACAATAAGATACACATTTGAAGAACTACACTGTGTATTAGTGTAAATCTTTTAAGTAGTCTTTTAGCAAAAAAAATAAAAACATTTATTTACGATAGCGATTATTTTAATCAAACAGCCATGGTACATACAAAAACACATAATAGCTTAAATAATGTTAACTTTTTGAACTTAACCTTAATAGTTTACAAAATATTTGTTGAAAATCTGACGTCATTTGAATAATACTGGATGATTGATGAATAAAATAATACATGTTAATTAATATTCTCAATATTATCTATACCTTCTTAGTTATATGCAGTTAGGTTAGGACTTTTAACAATTATTTGGATCTCTATATTCACATTTGTTTGAGTTAGCGAACGAATTCATACACAAAAGATACACAATTCCTCGAGTAGATACAAAATTAAGCGTAATGCAGTAGAACTGTGCTACGATAAAATCTAAGTAAATGTTACAAATTTGCAAATTTAATCAATTCAGTTTTGAACTGACTAAGAATTTAAGTTACGGGGTTTTTAGTGATTCGTATTTAACTTGTTCAGGTTTGAGAATTATGCACGGTTAGAAGAGCAAGTTTATATGATGATATCACATATATGTTTTACTTAGAATTCAATGCTCAAACTGTTTGTTTACCTAATAAAGGATTTATATATTATGTAGTTAAGGTTTTGTGCTCTAAGACGAGGAAGGGAACACAAAATTAATCTATGTAGGTGTATTATAATTTCATTTTTGTATTCATATAGATGATACAAAAAATCTTAAAGTAGATTTTTCCGTCTTAATTTCAATCGATTACATTGTTTCTAAAGAAAACTTATAGCAGTTTTCATCAATAAAGTTAATAAATAATATCGGATTATATTGGTCGTATCTATTCAACTTAAACAGAATGTCTACTAATCTGGCAGAAATCTGGTATAGTCTGGGAATTTCGATATACAGGAAAATTCATGGACTAATCAGTAAAATCGCAAATTATGCAAATAATCAGGAAATTTTCAATTTTTTCTTGATTTTCAACAAAGAATTTAATTTTTTTAATATTCGTAATAATTAATAATGATTTCTTGATCTCGTAATATTCGATAATGATTCTCACTTATGAATAAGTCACTGTTAAGACTTAGAAGAAGCGACCAAAATTTCAACAATTACGGCTCACTTTTTAGAATTTTCTTAGAATATTGCTACAAATACCATAATTTAAGCCGTACACAAATTTTTATATGGGTGTTGTGTTTTATATGGATGAATGATGTTATGTACTTATTGGGTCCCCAGATATAAATTTAATATACTTTTATATGCTAGATATAAAAATAAATATTTCCAATCCCATAAACTCGTACACATGAGAGAAAATTTTCCAAATTCGGATTTCTTTACATATTCATGTTTAAGAAGTCTCTCTGAATCATATCAGTTTGCTGTGAAACATGTTTTTAAAATTTTTTTACATAAAATTTTAGTTTTATTGACCATATTTTTTATTCTAGGAAATATTTCTTGTCAATTGTTAGTTATTATTAAGATTGCTGGAAATCATTTTAAAAATAAATCGAATGATAATAGTTCATATTTAAAAAATGGCCTCGTTAAGGTCAACATGAGATCTGGAAAACCTGGAAAAGTCAGGGAATTTTGTTCTTGTAATATAGAGTACGCCCGCCCTGTTAAAATAAACCTGTTTTGACACTATTTTTTGGCAATGGATGATTTCTATGGCTACAATAAGAAATTCATAATAAAGCACCGGGAAACAAATGAGGAAACCATGCAGGAACCACATTATATTTACTGAGCTATTTAAAATCTTTGAATGCACTGTAAATTTGTTAATCACCAATCATACTTTTATACAGTATGTTAATCTTTGATTTACATACTGTATAAAATTATTATTATTTACAAGTATTCATTCGAATGTGATTGCACGTAATTTAAAAAATTTTATTTGCAGTTGTTGACTAAAATAAATCATCCTATACCCAAAATTTTTAACTATTATGAATACTTTTTTTAACTTAAATAAATTATTTACAAATTATTTTGATAAGGGCAATAATAACTTAAGTTCTCACATGACTTAAGTACAGATAAGGCATTTTATCATCGAATTAAAAAAAAATTTTGAAAGAATTAAATTGTCTACAAGACACTTCTATACTATCTCTCTTTTCTGGTAAGTACACTTCAATTCAAAATAAATGATGCAATTTGAAATATATTGTTTACCTACATCGAGTCTTTCATACATACACGATGAAAGTTTTCTCTTATCTCGAAATAAAAATTATAGTACCTGGTACTTTTTTTTTATTTTACAAAAGTAAATTAATTTTTTGTAAGAGGTATCTTGTATTTCAGTATTTTCAATCTTGAGTAGAATTTTATATGTGTTGATGTCATAAGTGTTCAATAATGTACGTGAATATGATTTATTTGACAAATGGATGATGTGAATTTTGTTTATATAATCGAATCATAAGATAATCGTATATATATAAGATCGAATCATAAGATGAGTCAATCGATAAAAAATGATCTGTCGAATGCAACAGATTAAACTTTATTTCAGTGAAAAAACATAGGTATATTGTTCCAAAGAATGAACAACAAGCTTTGTTAGAAACGTCTAGTAAAAATAAAAGTATTTCCAGATCTCCGGTTTTCAGAAAATTTATTGTGACAACAAATTTTATGACCATTATTTTGTTTTTCAAAATGATAAAAATGAACATTACAACAAAAATGCTGTATTTTCAAAATATATTCTGATAAAAAGGTCCTATTCAATTTCTATAGGATTGAATAGAACTTTTTTATCAGGATAATCCCGACTAGCAAATTTTAATAATATTTTAGAAACTTAATTTTAATTTTAGAAAATGAATATCTTTTTTTATTTTTGAAATGCTGAATGAAAGATCCCTGATAATCAATTTCTATAGAAAATAAGACATTTTTTATTAGGGACATCCCGTTTTACAGAGTTGGATAAATTTTAGTTTGCTTATTTGTTGTTTATTTTTTTTTTTAATATATTAGGAAAATAATAAATATTCATGAATTTTAAGATTTTTAAAAACTCTATTTCGAGCTCGTGAAGATGATACACATAATTTTAAACAAATAAAACGTAGATAGTGAAAGTGAATGAGTATAAACAGTTCTCACGAAAAGAATTCTATTGAATTTGTTTTGATAAAAAAGTATCTGCTCTGATAAAAAAGTCCTATACAATCATATAGAAATCAAATAGGAATGAATAGGATGATTAAGTAGAAAATGAAATACCTACTCAATCCTATTCAAAATTTTGAATAGGAAATTATTTTTTATTCAATCCTATTCAGAATTTTAAATAGGAAATGATTTCCTATTCAATTTTAATCAAATTTTTAATAGAATTTCATCAATCATAGGAAATTAAATCATTTTTTCAATGAAATTACTTATTCAATCCTATTGATTTCATATTCAAGTTTTTCTATAGAATTGAATCGGACTTTTTATTACGGCGTTCAGTGAAGACCCAATTATAGTAATTACAGTAATCTTAAAAAAAATTCATTCACATTTTCGAAACTTTTCCTCAAATAAAATTTTTTTTTAATGTAAACAGATTTGATTCAAAAAATCAAATAAAATATTGTATAAAAATCAAAAAGTATCAAATTAAATAGAATCAAAAAAATTTATTAAAAAAATAACATACCCCAAGTAGGATTTGAATAATAAAATACTGTATATTTGCAAACTTTCGCTAGAAAATCAGCACCAACTCGTAAGGCACCAGTTCCTGATAACGTTTGAATTCCAAAAGCCTGTATGGTACATATTTAAAAAATATCTTCAAGTTATAATAATTAATTTAACATACCCTCTGTTCATTTATTGCAACACTATCTTCTCCTAACAACAAAGACGTGGCAGCTTTCGAAAAAGACTCCATACCCAATATGGGTAAATACTCATGATTTAAGGTAACATCGTTCGCCATCATTTGCTCAGTTTCCCTAACCACCGGCAATACCCATGGTTTACCCTCCTCAGTTTTGTATGCTAAAGTTTATAATTTTATTAATTTGATGAAAAAAATATATAATGAAATATTTTCACTTACTTCCTGCTCCTAAATTTACTTTATTTGGATGTGGATCATCTGCAAATGCTTTCATTAAAGCAAATACTTCAATTGGTGGTCCAAGAGGGACATCAGCGAAACGGCTTGCCATTTTTTAAACAATTATTTAAGGCACTTCCTAACTCAACAGTGGTATACAGTAATCTGATCTATATGTAAATTAAAATGCCCTTGATATAAAAAATCACTCGACTTTCGACTAAAGTTATCAAATACAATAAATAATTTAATTTTAGATACGAATGTTATTATTACTGTTGTTTATTAAACGAATTAAATTTTCTAAAACAGCTTAGTTTGATGCAGTGTTTTTTCTCAATTCGATATCCAACAATGTGACCTTTTGACTTTCATAGGATTATAGGAGATATAATTCGTGATCGGTGTTCAAATTCAAATAATGATGAAATTATAGACTACTGCACGATCTTGTAATAATTTAGCTGTCATAAAATTTTTAAAGATACAAAATTGCAATAATTATTAATTTTGTTTGTACAGTTTTGATCAAATTATCAAAAAGTAGTGTTTATTTTGGCTTACATATCAAATTATATTGCATACTTATTAAATATTATGCAAACATTCAATTAAAAATTTGTTATTTAAAAGCCATGTTTCAAAACATATTCACCACGCTGGCCAGAAAGATATGATTAATCAATATTGTATATTAGTAATGTTAAATATCATATTTTGTTGACGTCATATCGCTTTGGCCAGCATACTGACATAAGCTTTGAAACAAACATGATGTAAACAAAATGACATAACTGTTTGTCGAATATTATGATTTGTTTTGGACATTTATTTTACACACCATACATAAAATATGGTCGACACCAAATAATCAAACTTAAGTTCTGTTTAAGACGTTCGTACGTTTTTAAGTTTTTTTGATCACAAAATTTGATATTACTATAAACATTATTTACATTAAGCCCCGTACAATGTAAAAATTTATCATGAGATATGGATTTTTTGATAGGGATTATGACAACATCTGATGGTGTATGCGTACATACGATGCTATCTGAGTATCATTAGAATTTCTTATAAGAACTCTCTAAGTATGCGAGAGATTCCAGTCAATGATTTTTTAAAGGCTTCGTGGAACTGAATAATCCGGCGCTGAAAACAAGTTCTGAATTCCTGGTCACTCTGACATAAAAGCGGATGAGGTAGTGGATTCACTTGCACGTTAGGCGTTTGTCCTACACATCTTTCACGTATGAACCTGTTATTCGTATAGCAAGATATTTCGTGATATCCTGTATTAAGGAGTAGATTCAACAAACACATCTTTATTACTGGGACTTCATAGATAGCATGCGACAAGCTACGTTGTGTATAACCATAGCTAAATCATTTAACTTTTCCTGGTTGAAATCGACCTCTACCCTGAACAGATGAGACGAATAGTAGGTCTTCTTAGACGACAGTGTTGGTTGAACTGTCATCTCTATAACTTGGGAATCTCAGATGATCCTACTTGTAGGTCGTGTCTGGTGAACGATTAATTCTCTTTTATGTAATTTTTACCTATAGAAATCTTCAGGGTATTAGATATAGAATGTTTGGATCTTAAACTTTAGATCCACATATCATGGGAACAATTCTAACGGAGAAACTGTACGATTTTTACGTGACTAGTGGGCTTGATAAAACCTTGTAGCTTCATCTTCTTTTGATAGTTCTTTTACTACACTTTGAGTTAGGAAGCATTTTAGCCCTCTCGTGATGAATTTTTCAAAGAAAGCTACGGAATAACAATAAGTTTAGGTCCAAGAGACTCAACTGCAGTTTCTTTCTTATTTTATTATAATTATTATTATTCTTATTACAATCGTCTTATTATAATTATTAATGATACCGATTAATGATACATTTGGATTCTTGTTTTTCGACTTACTAGTGTTTGAAAATTACTTAAATTTTCCTAGTTTATTTTAGGTTGTTGGCGTATAACTTTTTCGGGGAACCACTTTTTCTGATCTAACCGACTTTGGTATAGATTTTCAAGAATGTAAATCTACTTAACTTAGACCTGTGACACAGAAATATCCAATAAACTGTATAAAAAATCCAGAGTCAAGAATGAATCATCTGTAATAAAGATAATCTCTATTGCTAGATACATTTCATTTCTTTTTATTTGCACAAATAAATTTAAAAATAATTATCTAATGTAATGAAATTTGACATCTTCAATCTTGACATGAAAACGGGCAGCTTGTCAAGATTATATATGCTAAATTCCATACCATATTGAACTTTTATTTTAGTTATTTGTGCTCAAAAATAGAAAGAAATAAAATCTATAATGCATTACAAATTATATAGATTTTTTATTTTTCCTTCCCCCTTCCGTTTAAGTAATTCACGTTTTAAGAGTTGGGTACGAAACTTGAAAATGTTCAGATTAATTAAAAGTTCAGGTTAGCCATTTTATTTAATAATTTACAACAGAATCAATGCATTATTTTATGAAATCATATGTAAGTCATTTGATAATTTTAATTATTTTCGTTAATAATTCTTTTTTTTTTTTGTTTTAATTATTTTCGTTAATAATTCATTTATTTTTTTGTTCTATGGCACGCTTTTGATAAAGGATTTTTATGCTATTTTTATGACATCAAGACTGTATTTATTGACATTCTAGATGCATTTTGAATAAAAAACATCTAAAGTTCAAAAGCGCCACTATCATACATTCACAATGCAGTTACGAATATAACTTTATGAATTTTATAAACTATATAATAATTTGACCATAGAATATACTACCTAATGGTTGAGGAGCCCAAGCGGGGATTTTTGGATTTACTCGGCGCGTCAGATTAAGATATCTCCCATATACCTTACCCAATTATTTATTCCCTGCTTTACCTCTTGTTAAGAACCTCCACCAAATCTTATCTTTCTATATGATGCCGCGCGTATATGGTAGCCAATCAAAATAACAAAAAAAATCGGTAGTTGGATTTAATCGAGCGCGTCAGATTAAGATGGTACGTGCTGAAAAGTGAACATTTTACTAATCTGACGATTTGAGCGTGGCGCAGGTGGCGTATATTTTTTTGCAGGTTTGAGATGCTATTATTCGCTTTTGTCACGCTCAATTCGTCAGACTTTTAAAATGTATACTTTTCATCACGAAATCAACCTATCATATTTTAATCTGACGCGCTCGATTAAATCTATCGATTTTTTTTACTATCCGGATCAGTTACCTTATACGTGGCAAAAATCCCCGCTTGGGCTCCTCCAGCATTATTTGACACTTAGCAACTTTCACCACAATTTTTTGTAATTCTGCTGGAAATTTTTGTGACATTTGAGCATATATTATAATAATACATTTTTGATGCTATAATTGTTTAACAAATATTGAAATATACTTAAAAAATATATAAATATATGCGAGTAAGTTTTTATAAAAATTAATTGCAATAAATTGGATTTATTATTTGCAACATCTGTCTTAAAAAGTCACATGACTCAGAAGAGTAATTATAAATGTTTATTATATTTTACAGTAAAACTACAATGACAACTGTTCCATTAATATTAAACGAGGAAGACTGTGAACGAGGTGGAAAATTAGATTCTGATAATGAGGATAGTATTGAAAATGATTTTAGATATAGAAACAATGTTTTGAATGCAACAAAAGAGGTTCGAATTGCTTTTATACGAAAAGTCTATGGATTATTAAGTACACAAATTCTATTAACTGTTTTTGTATCTGCGGTTATTGTTACTTCTTCAAATGCTAAATTGTTTGTACAACAAAAGTGAGTGATGAATGCTTTGTTTTTTTCTCTTGTATTATAAGAGGTAGTGATACTAAACCATGTTCCTGATTATTTATAGACGAAATAATGTCTATAAAAAACTAACGGCTCGATTACGATATCCGTGGCGCCTCGATTTTTTTATGGATTTTGGTAAAATAAGACGAAAATGAATACTAATTTTCGAGTTTTTGTCTATTCGTTATCCATGGGTAGTTTAATCACAAGTTGAATGTAGGGGCAAAAAACCAACCCGACCCGTGCAAACTATACCCAACAAATCCATGGATTAATAATAGTCGAAAATGGCGTTCATGTATTTTTAATAGTTGTATTAAATCTACAAATGTTGATTTTTTTTCAACGAATTAAATTTCGGTTATTTGTGCTCGAATTGTGTTTAAATTATGGCCATTTAACAAAAAATAATAATTAAATCTTGTAAAATGTTTTAAATTGTGGTATTTATGTGACATAAACATGATAATTTACCTAAAAAAACAGTATCGATAACTCGAAAATAAGCGAAAACTCGAAAATTGATATTCTTCATTTTCGTCTTATTTTAGCTTGTTTTATCATAATTAATCGTCAAATCGAATTAAGCGCCACGGATATCATAATCTCCCCATACAAATAGACATTTCTTATGAAAGAGGGCTTAGTGTCATGCCTTTTATTGTATAAATGTTTAGTTATTTTGGAAAAAAATATCCATCTTATTGTTTTTAGTGATTGGTTATTAACACTTGGACTTATTGGAAATATTGTCATATTGATTCCACTCATTGTGTGTCGAAAAGAATTTCCAACAAATTTGATTCTTTTAGCTGTTTTTGTAAGTTTTCATTCATGCAAATCACAATGTAAATTTGTTCTAAATGTTTCAGTTAAAATCTCTATATTTTAATTTCTAGACTATTATTGAAGCGTATACAATTGGAACAATTGTTACATATTTTAATCAATTGGTTGTGCTTGAAGCATTAATTATTACATTAGTAATATTTGGTGGAATTACAATTTACACATTACAATCTAAACGAGATTTTTCATTCCTTGGTTTTGGGTGAGTACTATTCTAAACAATTTTCAGTCTTTAACTTATTCGGTACTGACGGTACTCGAGAGTATCGACTTATTTAACCTCTGTAGACCGATAATTAAAAATATTCAAAAAACACATATTTCTCAAGTTAATTAAGCCTTAATTAGAACTAACCAGTATATTTATTTCCAAATTAATTTGCCATAAATGAAATAGGAATGAAAGAATGCAACGTGCAAGCACCAGGATGTTAAAAAAATACACTAACTAGAGAAAATTAATTGTTATTGCGTTTGACTCGGCCAAAAAAATACAATTATTGTTTCAAAAATATGAATATTCTTGTGACATTCCTTTTTCTAGTTACTTTTCACTAGGAAATAACTTTTACATTACTGGGCATGTAAGATTGTTTAAATACGACTCTTAAAATATTCTTCGTACTTTATATTACCGTTTCTATTATGGAATTTATTTGTAAAATAGGTTCATGTTTCATCAAAATTAGTTTTTTTTTTCAGATGATTTGTGATTAAAATTAACTTAATTGCATTTTAATGATAACGTTTTTGACAACGAGTAGTTTATTTGTTGAATATTCGTATACATATGTTCACTTTTATCTGGTTATTAAAAGCAATCCAAATTGAAATTATATATCCCTAATCTTTGTGAATATATAATTCTTTTCATTTTCTAAAATAACGAATGAACTCCATCCATAAAAATTATTAAACGTAAAGTAAATTTTACATCAAATTTGGTGGTACTGACAAAGGGCTAAACCACCTCCGTATCGAATGGATTAAAATACTTTTTATAGCCGTTTTTCGATATAATTTTCAGCTTCTCTAATATATTAAAATAACTTGATTATATAAATTTACTTCAAGGCAAGTCAATTTAAATTTCTTAAATAAAATGAAAGTATTTTACAGGATTTTAAATTAAGTTGAATAAATTTTGTCACAATTTGTACACTATGATATTAAGTAGATGTTAGTACAAGATGGGAGGTATATGTCTTGCAAATAGACCTTTATCACTGGCCCATTACACTATGATTCTCTTCGGCCCTTTTTTAACGCTTTGACCCATAGTAAACCAGTATTATTGATGAAACGGCACCCAAAATTTCTATCACAACACAAAATTTGACGCAACGTCTGTATCTATTAATTTTTTACATAAATTAGATTTTTTTTGTAAGATGTAAGATGTACCGTATTTTATAAATGAAATGTACCGTATTTTATAAATGAAATTTTATCAGTAAAAATTTTACAAAATAACACTCTAGATCTGACCATCTGAATTATTATTTTGTTTTATTAATTAAGAAAAAGTTTACTATTATTTATTTAATATGAAATTTAATAATCTATTTTTGCAGATTGTTTGCTGGTTTGTGCGCACTGTTTGTTGGTGGTATTTTACAAATATTTATTCAATCGTCAGCTCTAGAACTATTATTTTCATGTGCAGGTGCTTTTTTATTTAGCTTGTTTATTCTATATGATACCCATATGATGATGGAGAAATTATCTGCTGAAGAATATGTTTTAGCGACAATTAACTTATATTTGGATATTATCAATTTGTTTTTGAACATATTACGTGTTTTACAAGCTACACGTCAATAATCTTAAAAAAATAACCTCACAAAATGTTTCCATTTCTTAGATTTATTTTCGTACTTTGTGGATTTAAGCTAAGCAAATTACTAAATTAAACACAACTTTTAGAAAATTTTTGTGTACCCTGTGTGAATTTTCAGCCTCAGAAATATACTTTCAAAATTTAATTTTTTCTTTGTAATGCAGTTTTAGATTACTGATCATGAAAAACACAAATTTTACTATTATATTCTTAAACTATTAGTTTTGTTTTGAAACTGAATACTAGAAGCATATTGAATTTCACCGTTTGGTATCCGCTAACCACCCTTTCTTTCGATTTTGTAGTTATCGAATTATTAAACAGACGCAAGAACATCTCACAATTACAAGCGATGAAATTAAATTGTAATATTTCATATGACACAGGGTATACAATTTTGAAACAAATGTAAAATGAAAAAATTTGACTTAATATAAAGAAAATATTTTGAATGATTATGATATTTTGAATGATTCTTTAAATTATGAACAAAATTGGATAATGTTCATTGTAAATTAATAAATCTATCACTTTTTATTGAAAACTATTTTAGTCAAACATTAAATGGGTGTTTAGTAGAACTCAATTATGAGTATTTGTTACCATAAAATATATAGGTGGTGCTATAGGAAGATTTTTACGAAGTTGTGTCTTTTGGTAAGTAATATAACTATATTAGTTCACTGTTATTTAATTGAAGTATTTATAATTACAGTTTTGCTGTTATTTATAAGTACAATTGATTGTTCTATGTTAAATTCTGTTACACCTAGCATTCAGAGCATTTTCAGCAAATAAAATTCGACTTAACTTACAGCAAATTAAATATAATTAATAATTTTAAAACATTCCAAAAAGTTAAAATGAAATCACATGCGTATATTATATAGACCGCCAATGCAATATCTCGAAGTTCATTAATCAGTAGCGGATTTAGGTTTGAAGACGCCCTAGACCGGAGACGATATGGCGCCCTTTTTCTTTTGTAACAGTATATATATTAATACATGAGGCTTGCCACCGGTCAAATAACGCCGGACGGACAGTCCCGTGTCAGCCAGGACGGAAACATTGACCGAAAATCTAAATTCGTAAATAAATAATATGCTAGCATTAAAAAAAAGATTCTTAAAATCTTTTTGTTTTATTTTAACAAAGAAATTCTAACCTCAAAATGGTACTTTGTTTCGATAGCAACAGCGAAATAAAATAAACTTTAACAGCTTAAAGAAAACCCAAATTTTAGTCATTTTGGCGCCGCTCAAAATTCACCGCCCTATGCCCGGGCCTAAGCCTAAATCCGCTACTGTCATTAATGAAATATCAGTTGATACTTTACTGTGGCTCGTAGATATTTGATTATTATTAAATTACTGTAACATGATATTGTGTGACACAATATCATTTATAAAAATATTTTATTTGGCAATTAAAAATTAAATTTTTAGAATGAGGTAATCTATGATCACAAATATTAGTTATAAATTTTGGCAAACTTTTCCCAGCTTTGAAAAATAATTATTGTGGTTTTTCATACATCAAACTCCATGTAATTTGAAAACGGCCTGTTATTCAAAAGTATATCAAAGATGGCAAAATATTAAAAAAAAAAAAAATTTATAGTGATAAATTGTTCAGTAACATCAAAATATCACACTGAATTATTATAACATTAAAAGATTTTTTGAAAAAAATTATTACATTTTAATATAGAATTATTACTGTATATAAAATAATAAAAAAAATCTGTTAACTAGTCAATTTAATTTATATATATTTTTGTCGCACATTATGAGCCACTAATATTGACTTCAGAACGAGCCATAGTGTGATGGATGGCCTACTAAACGAGGATCATTATTCACAAGTTAGTCTAATTGAGGTCTGTGAATAAAATGGAATTAAATAAATTATTTGTTGTACCTTATAAAGTATTTTAAAACTCAAATACAATATTATTATGCAATAAATTATAATTGTTATACTTTAATCGTAATAAATTATATTGAAATTTTATTATTGATTTTTATTTAATATTTATTTTTTGTTTTTTAGAGATAAATTTAGAATTTGTCGTCCTGATGTATGTATCTCTAAACATATTAGTATATCTGAAGTATCATCCAATAAGAAAAGAATGTAATATTCTTTTGTATGCCGTTATCTAATTGATTGTTAACATCAGCCTTTAGTATAAACAAGCTCATTATATAAAACCAACATTTTTTTATTTGATACATATTAATAGCATTATTGACCAAGGTTCAACAATTTACGGCGATTGAGTTGTCCCGCCACGTCAAGATTGCTTTACGAACTTCAGCATGTGGGCATATTTTAAAAATATCTATTTATATATATATCTCGCTCTAACTTTAAGTACAAATGCCTTTTGGGCAGATGTATCCAAAAAGCATTTAAACTTCAAGTTAGAGAAACATGACTAGACGTAACGAGTTTTTTCATTTTAAAGTAGAAATTTCTTATAAATTATAAAGGCAAATGTTTTGTCAATGAACAGTTTACTGGGTAACACTAATGGCATAAAACTGTTATAAAATTAAGTACTTTTTCTAGAAAAACATGGTTTAAAAAAAGACAAGGGTTAAGCTATCCAAGCTTAAGCATGAACCTGAAAACACGATGTCTCATTTACATCGTGTTTTCAGGTTTATATTTGGACCACCGACAAAATATCTGCCTTCACAAGAGCGAATTCCCATTTGACCATCACTGTATTTTTTTTTTGGGTAAATCCGTTTATTGTTCCTGAGATAAAATTTATTTTCGACTACGTTTGGAAATGTTTTTATAATGTTGGGTATACTTGACTTACATTTATCGATTCGAAAAATTTTTGAAACATCTCTCTTAGATAAACTGCCCTCCTTAATTAAAATAAACACTTTTTGAGGCTTTTTAGTACGGTTTCATTTTTGGTATGTAAATTCTAGGTATTTTATCTATTAATCTATATGCAGGTTCTTATTTACCTCCAAAATCGTGTCAATTTGTCCCAGTGCTGTTTCACATTAACCCCAACAGCCGTCTTAAATTTACCCCATGCAATAAGATGATACACACTCTTCACCAATTTATACTATACTTGTTGAATGTAGATTAGATGTTATCTGATTAATTTTAAAAGATTTCATTGCGTAAAATACGATATGTTGTAACGACATAAAATATTAAACTTATAAAACAAAACTAACCTTAAAGAGTACTAATATCAATTAGTTATTTAGAACCCCCTAGATATTAGCTGTAATATAAAATGCATGATTTTCTCATTTTTATCTAAAATGTATTGTGTCTCATTTTTATACCACTAGACCCTACGCTAATAAAATAGTCCGTTAAATCCAAAAAATTATTTCCAATTAATTTCTATTAAAATCTCATCGAATTTTGAATTTCCTATAAAACTTAAAAATTTCGATTCAGTTTCAATATAATTTAATTCGACTTTTTTATTAGGGGGAGTTATCTAGCTCGGTTAAATTAAAATGATGGCCCAAAGAGGGAGGAGCGGCTAAGTTGCAGCTCCATAGCGATTAAAACCGAAAGAAAAATGAAACACTGGATTTGGTAAAATCACGAAAAAAAAAAGTTGTGTTCATTAGAGGTTTATAAGAAAAGGTCTTAAAATACCTATTTGACAGACATCAAAACTGAAACATATAAAATTCCAACTTGTATTTTTATGTTCGCAAGTTCAAAGTGGTTGGTAAACTACTAGAGTTAATTACGCAAAAAAATCGTCGTTCTTAATTACATGTTTTCTCATTGTTGTCGGTCTACTAACTAATTTTTGATTTTGCTGCAAACAAATCCAAATACACTTGTTTTTGTCTATTATATAACAAACCCAATTGTAGTTCTTTTAGAGTTTAACATATGAAAAGGTAGGAATTATGTGTATTAATTCATACAGCCAATGTATTAATCGAATACGTTTAAGTTAAATACTAAAATTTTAACCCATTTAATTTGCGTGCTTCCACGAGGTGAAGATGCCTTCCCTTGCTAAAGGGTGAAAGTTGTAACATTAAAAATAACCGATAATGAAACAAATTTAAAGGAATGATTTTTTCGAAAAATCAATACATTTTTAGTTGCCCGTTTCATTAAAAAGGTCGAAAACATGCATGCTTGCTCTAAAACATTGCATAAAATTAAGCTTATATAAAAACAAGGCGAAAAATTTGTGTTTTATTTCCGACGATGCAATATAAACCGAATTATAGTCTGTTGAAAGTGATGCTTAGTTCGAAAAAAATTGAAATAAAATTATTTAAACACGAATCAAGACGAACAATTTTTCTAAATTTTATTATAATTAAAATTCAGAAATTATATTGAGTTAGAACTAAATACCACAAATTTGTTAAGAAAATGAGAAAATTATTTTTAATGAAAATATAATTTTTTTCCTTAACATTTTAAGTAAGCCAAACTTTCAAAATGTATTACTGATAGATAAAATGAACCGTACATACGTTACATAAAAAAAAAACATCATTGGTTAAAAAATGATTTTTTCAGTAAAAAATAAAATAAACAATTTTATTATCATTATAACTCCGTTAGTTTTTTAGATAACTACTAAAATGTATTATTGATAGATAAAATGAACCGTGCATACGTTACATAACAAAAACATCATTGGTTAAAAAATGATTTTTTCCGTAAAAAATTAAATAAACAATTTTATTATCATTATAACTCCGTTAGTTTTTGAGATAACGACTTCAACAAAAAACAATATGAAGGTCTTTTACGTAATTTATCAAATATTCTATTAGTTTTCATCGGATTATTGTTCGTTTTTATGTTATTCAATATTAAATCGTACTACTTACTTTTCTGTAAGGTAGTTTGCACTTTCAATTGCCAATAATTCAGTTAAAATTGTACTTACAGAAATGTAAAACAAATATTCCTTATCATTTATTTATAAGCTTTATTGTTGTATGTACTATTTTCAATAAAATGCAAGTTTTTCGATTTGTTCGTCATAAATATTTACTTTTCAGAAAAACTATACAGAACATTTTTTTCTTGAAATTTGTTGCTTTAACGATTCTTGTGGTTATTTTGAATGTTTTAAATTTCTTCACTCACATGGAGTGACGTGTGGTACTAGAAAGGAATTTAGCGTTTTCAGTATAATTCAGAAAGTTTGACATCAATACATTCATTATGATTAAATTCCTAGATAAAAACATCTATGTACTGCAATCATAACAATCCTAATATTTGAACTGCACTAAACATTTTTTGATGGAATCATAAAATGGGTAGCATTAAAAAAACTTGAATTTTTAGAAAAACAAAGCTTTTATCATTCAACAGTGCTACAAGAGGTATTATTCATAACATTAATTTTTGTAATAATCTTTTTTCTTGGCATTTTGGTTGCCCTTAAATATGGATTATCAATGTCAGGATTTCCGGTATTATTAATCTCTGGCTGTGATTGAGGTTTAGGTTGTGTATTACTTGCAGGACTAGTTTCATTTTCTTTGGAACCATCAATATTTTCATCATTTTCATTTTCGTTATTACTTACATCTGATTGATTTGTTTCTGATTTACTTCGCTTACGATTTTCCGTTGGGTTATCATCTGCTTCTATTGTTTGCTGATTCGCAGGATCATCACGTGGATCGTATTCTAAATCTTCTGGGTCAAATATTTGATCTTGTGGTAATAACGCACTAATATACGGAGGATATAATCTTTTACATGCAATTAATGGATATATATTAGCTTCCTCTGATTGAAATAAATTATTTGTAGGTCCCGTACGTGCCAGAAACTTTGTTAAGGCACGTTCCATGTCTCTTTTTTGTGTAGCAGCTTTCTCTCGAATTGCTTCGTATTCTGTGACTGGTTGTTTGTGAGTCTAAATGCGAAAAAATGTAACTAACTGAAAATATCAACTAACCTGAATATACATTAATTTTAATATTTTCTAAACAAAAATAATTTGTAAATCGTTTAAAAATTTTATTCTATTTTTTTTAACTTAATAATTTAAAAAGTTTTTTATTTCTTATTAGTTCTGACATTAACAAGCGGAGGGTTCGATCTTGGAATTTTATTTTGGGATGAAAATGTGTTTAATTAATGTACTCCTATAGGGTGCCCTCCCCTTTCAATAATAGCGTGCAGCACTCAATCGTTTCGGAGAAAATGACATTTTAAATTTTGTTTCAACTTTACATACTTAGAACGTTGCATGTTATTATTGAATGAGGCGATCCCTGTAGGAGTACGATAATTTAACTCAACCTCATCTCAAAATAGAAACTCAAGATCGTGCCCTCCTCTTGTAATCTTACTTCTAAACATCAAGGTAACTTCCATTGAAACGTTTTATGTTGAAATAAAATATTCCAATTTGATGCGAACAATTTTGGTTTGAAACATTGTATTTTAAATCTCTAATCAAATCGTGCAAACTAATTAAGAAAAATTAAAATATAAGGTCCTTTATGAGAATAAACAAATAATAACCCGAAAATTGTCTAATTGAATCAATGATGAGCATGTTAATACATTCTGCATTTGCATGAAACTTTAAAAACGTGCCAAAAAATGAAAAGTTTTCAAAATTTCGGAGAATTTTAATATGATAGATAGTTTTTCAACAAAGTTTCTAAAATATGATTCATTGGATTATCCTCCCCCCTTGATGAAAGTTTCTCAGAGAAATGTTTCAAATAAAAGTTTTAGAACTTAAGATGTTCTAAAATGTGAATGTACTAAGTTTGAAGAAGATCGAAGGAACCTTTTTCAAGAAAAACGAAAAAACACTGAAAATCACTAGAATAAAGTGGAAATCCCGGTAGTCCGATTTTAATAAAAAGCTTCGCGGCATTACTAAAGGTAATATAAAGACAGATTACCAAGTTTGGCGAATTTAGGACAACGAATTCGATACGATATCACTGTCACACACCAATTTCTGAAAACCATTTTTTTGAAATCACATATTTTCGGTGTAAACTCGAAATCGAAATTTTGGCATAGCTTCAATACTTCCTTTACTTCAAATAGTAAAAGAAAGTAATAATAATGAAATATATACAGCTCATAAAGACTTAATAAACGGAATTTCAAATATTGCACTCTCGATTTTTATTAGTTTCCGACATCATAATACTAACAGTTATCCTTTTAAAAGAAGACTTTTGACGAATAGAATAAATTATTATCTAACAATTGTAAATAAATACTTTACCGGTGTACGAATATACGCATGAGGATGTGGAAAATCCGGAAAATAGTGTGGCACATGATTCGGATGTGGTTGTTTGACACCAGCTTGAAGCATACTCATTTGTTTTTGTGGTTGCCATACTTGGGGAGAAGGTAATACAGATCTATTTGGACGCTTAGCAAATTTTTCTATTCCATTTGTACTTATTCCTTGAAATTACACAATTTTTAGTTTAGTTTAACTTATAAAAAAAAAGTAAATATCTTACCCATATCAATAAGTGCTAATTGAACATCGCCTATAAGTGGTTCCGTACGACCAGTTAGCTCACAATACGTTCTAGCTAGCTCACCAGTTTCTGTTATAACTAACAAAAAACTCATATTAAAATTATTTTTAAAATATTAATTTAATTCTATACATACAGCACTGTAACATTTCTGTCAATGTTTCTAAAGCCATTTTTTCACACGAATCGAAACCTATTTCGTTTAGCAAAGTTCCAACACTATTCGATAAGACTTTGCGTCTTATACTTGCCGATGGTTGCTCCATTTTCGAGAATGTAGTTTACTTAATTTTTAATCCGACATGAAATTGACAAATGACATTTGGTATTTGTAAACAACTGTATCACACAATTTTGGTAGCAGTTATCGTTTAGTTTGGTAGAATTCCAATACACGGGTTAACACATTTTGACACAGAGCGGTTTTTGTGTACGCAAAAGTGTAATTTTTCTAGGGTTGTGCAGAAACAAATAAAACATATACGGTATTTAATATAAATTAGAATTTAATTCGGTAAATGTACATAAAAATTCAATTATACTCTATATAATAAATCATTGTTCACAAATAATGTCAAAATACACAATGAATCACCTGTATTGTATATATTTACTGTCATTCAAATTTACTACACAAGAAAATTTTCTCTTGTAATCGTTCCCAAATAATCTAATTACATCAAAATGTTTACTATAACGTATGACTCAAATGGATCAATCATTTAATACTAAATTTGTTTATAGCCACATATACACCTCACTCACATACAAATGTTTACAATGCTGTAGTGACGCATCCACTATCCAATATGACTACTAGCAACCGAGCTTGCTTGTTACTTAACTAACAATAAACAACAATAAAACAAGCACTGACGTCAACACGATTGCCTAGCTACACAACTAAACTCCAACTGACTGGTATCGTTATCTCCTTGCTTATATATACATTTTTCAATAAAGCGTCTATTACAACCGTTTACACTTTAAAACCACAAAAAGTAATTTCATAATACTACGGGCTGTATATTTTATACTCGATATATATAAAATATGTCAGAGTATTAATTTAAGTCTAAAGTTGTATTACTAGAAAATATTGCAACTACAAACAAAATTTTGGTATAGGGCTTCATAGAATCACTTTGCTAGCCTATTTACACATCTCCACCCGTCCGTACGCCATAAAAATAAGTCAAAAGCGAAAAGAGTCAGCGAACTGAAATTTTGGTGACATATTCTCTCCATTTAAAAAATGAGCTTAAGTTCGTGAATGAACAAAATTGGTCCATTGACACTGAGGGATCCATGACCCAACTTTAATATCATAAATGATACAAAATTTTTTATTTTTTTTAAAACAATATGTTTGAAACAATTTTAGGTCAAATTTAGCTAATAAAACATTTATAATTAATTATAATATAATACAAATATTATTATTATGTAACTATAAGGTCAAAGTATTGAGAATATTTAATGATTAAAAATAGTTCAAACATTGATACTCAATCATATGTCGAATATCTAAATAATGAACTCTGTTAGCTGTTATTTTCACTTGTTTAAATACTTATTTTAAAAGTACAGTACTAGCTTTAGAATTTTGTTTATTTATAGTCTTATGTTAAAATGAAAACAGGTGTTTTGTAAATTTTTTCTGATTTGTTTGCGAAAAATTATATATTTTGTTAAAATAAATATTAATTTAGTAATTTTATTTTCAGCTAACCGATTCGAAAACTACCAATTTTTCTTATTTCAAAATTATATACGTGTCAGACTTGTTCTTATTAACCCCTGCCGTCTAAAGCCTCATTCCCCGCGCAGTGTAACTTAGCCAAACCTCTTTCGTTTCCGTTCGCATATCAATTCTCCTTAAAGTAATTAAGACGAAGAATCTTGAAAAATTTTTTGTTTTAGTAATTTAATTTTCTAGACTCCCAAAAAAATTTCTTAAACATATATTTTGTATGTGGCCGTGAATAATTAATAATTTGATATGACAATGGATCAAAAATTTAATATAAATCTAAGATAAATCATATGATTTTATTGATCGAAAATTGATCTATTCAACATTTAGATTTTGTCTTTAGTATATTAACAGATTTATTTATTATAAACATTACTAATTCTACATAAATATTACTTTATCGTGATATAATTTAAATCTGTAAGCTTTAAGCTGGATGACCTTGTATATGATTTAAAAACTTTTTCTGTGCGTTCTAATATTCTCACTAATTAATAATCATAGGTAGGAGTATATTAATTGATAAAACCAATCGTAATGTGTATAAATTAATTTACAATTATAAAATAACCACTTTTGTTTAAAAAATTCTATACAAATTGTAAAATGACAAACCAAAAATTAATTTAATTACACTTTAGGAAATGTCTACTTATGAAATAGGTATTAATGGGAAATGTCAAACTTGAGACATAAGTAAATGTCAAAATAAATAATTTTATGATAGGTGTGATATTTTGAAATTTTATACATATGTACTAATTGTGAAATGTAAGTAAATTATTTATAATTATATTTAATTTTTATACGACATTTTAAATTTTTTATCAAAATTGTAAATAGCGAAATATATTGGATTGAATTCGAAAGTTATTCCAAATATTTGCAATACGTTCATTATGATTAAAATGAATTCAGTATTATAAAATATGTTTTGATCTATAAAAAGGTAATTTGAATGCTTATATAAACCTAGCTTAAGATTTGTGGGATTTTTGTGAAAAGAAAATCAAAATTCAAATCCAAGTAAAGAAATATTTGCATATGATATATGGTCATTTTCTTCGTTTCAACTAAAATTGCCCGATTGTCCAAATAAAATAACACAGCAAATAATTATTTACCTTGTCCCTGATTTCATGACACTTTCATACTCCTTTGAGTATCTGGGGAGCCGAGTATCTTATCCGGAATGTACAGACTCTGTCCCGAATAGTTTAAGAAACTACTTAACTGTGTTATTACACTTGTGTTATATGTTCTGAAAAAATTAAAATGCAGAAGTATATGGCTAGCTGATTACTAAACGCCTGTAATCATAATTTTATATTTTCCAAAATAAATTCTGAACACAAACATTAATAATTTTTGAAAGTGAAAGTTTGAATCAACAAGATACAAAAAATTGCGGAAGCGCTCTGAAGTTTTTTAATGACTTTTTTCTTGCAAACTATAGAAAAGAATCTATTATCAGTAATTATAAAAAAAATTAGTTGAATAAAACTTTCACCACAGTAAGTTGGGAAGGGATATCTATGATCATTTTTTCAGAATTCCGATCGGATAATATTTTCTAGACCATGATATTAATATAAACTATGAATCAATTTTAAGGTTCTTACTTAGATTCATATCAATTGAATTTAAAAAAAGATATCGTGTATGAAACAATAAAGTCGTCGGATAAATGGAATTTTTTCTATTTTTAATTTTACAACCTTCTTTAAAACGAAAATCTTTAAATTATGGCGAAAGGTTAAAATTAATTTTCCCTAAAATAATAGTTTATAAGTAAATTTTTGAAGATTTTTTGTTAATTAGGTGATGGAGAAATTTACTGTAGATATTGATAAAGTATTAGATGATTTTGAATTTAATGAGGATCGTGCTTCTGAAATTCCATCCACATCATGTCTAAATCAAGGTAACAACAGTAATTCAACAATTTTGCATAATGTTCAATATACGTTACCACCATCGTACGAAGAAACAATGACATGTTACGAAACACAAAATGATACTTCTTACTATCAAAAATCATCACAAAAATCTGATAATTTGTATCCAAAAAACACAAATTGTTACTCAACTGAATCATTTTCGAATCTAGACCGATATAAACCAGTTCACGACCCCCCTTCATATGACAGCTTACAATATTCAACATACAATAATCACGGATCACATTTTAATAATAAATCCGATAATTTTATATTAAAAAATGATGAACTTTATACAGATTCGACATTGAATCCACAACCAGTCGAAACATTCTCAACAGAGATGCTAAAAATTCGTTTATTTCAAGATGAAAGTCATAAAAACGATAAAAATTTATACCCAACAGTATCGAGCAGCTCAAATAATGAATATCAGAAAAGTAATTTCCTGAAAAAGAATTCTGTTAGTAATGTATTTAATAGTTTACAAGAATATATTAATACGGATGTTGTTGATGTTATGCCAGAACCGATTAAGAATAATCTGACTTACTCATTACTACCGAAAATTGAAAATGGTCAAATGAATCCTAGTAACACAGATCAAATTGAAAATTCCGTATCATCCCAACCTTTAAAAAATAACAATGATTTATTGAATTCGACTACATCATCTTCAACAAATCAAGAAGAGATATATAAAACTAACACTGGTTTACTTGATTCAATAACGCCATCTTCAGTTAATCACGAGGAGATTATTGAAAATAATGCTGATTTGTTAGACTCAATAATATCATCTTCAACTAGTCATCAAGAATTTGTTCTAAATAATATAGATTTATTAGATTCAATAACACCATCTCCATCTAATCATCAGGATATAAATAACACTGATTTATTAGAGTCAGTTACGAAAAACCAAGAGACTGTTGAAAATAATTTATTGGATTCAATAAATTACACAATTAACAATCACAATCAACAAAAAATCGTCGAAAATGAAGAATCTTTATTAGTTTCAATAAAATCATCAAACAATCACGAAAATATTGTTCAAACTTTAATAGATTCAACAATTTCATCTTCAATAGATCCCCAGAAGGTCGTTGAAAATAAGTGCGATTTATCAGCGGATCATTCAGAAGTTGTTGAAATTATTTCTGAAAAACAAGATAAGAAAGTTATAGAAAATAGCCATGTAAATATACAACAGGAAGAAACTTTTGTGCCAAAAGGTAAAATTTAAACACAAGAAAAAAGTAAAATATACTTCTATCTTCTTAAATTCACAAATCGATTGTAAATAACAAATGCTTGTACGATATTTAATTTTGCTAAAACAAGTAAATGAAATAATTATATAATATTAGTTTATGATATTGTATTGTCATTTTAATCTAAAATATAATGTTAAAAATTTCAAGTCACTAGCTCATCTAGAAGTTTGTTCAAAATCAATTGCAAAATTCTTCCTGAATAGACACACAAAATCAAGTTATTATAAAAACGTGTAAAATAAAATAAATAATTGCTGTTTTTAATTTAATTTTACTACCGAAATGGCTGATTTGCTTAAAATGATGTCACATATAGCTATCTATATTTTCATTAGCTCTTTATCTAAAAGCGTGCAGATGAAAGATAATTATTGAGTAAAAACTGCATTTGTCAATTTTTTAGTTTCAAAATAATATAATTTTTATATCAAAGTTATTTATTTACAAGAGAATACAGCTTAATGTCTATTCTTAGAATTTTGTAAATACTGAGTGGTTCATTAATAGACCCGACTATATATCTTTTTGACTGAAACGTTATGGAAAAAGAAAAAAAGGGTATTTAATATTTTTTATTATAGTTTAAAATAATTAGGTTTTTTTGTAAAAAAAAAAAAAAAACTAAAAAAAAAAATAAAATAAATTTAACATTACTAAAATTATAAATTAATATATTGGAATTAATATGAAAACTTACAAAATAATTTTGTAAACTATGTACCATAACTTGCTCATTTTTTGGATAATTTTAAATTTTGCGGCACCATTGAATTCAGCGTAAAAATTATTTAAAATGAGGATAAGTAAGGAACAGGGTGCTAATTTTGAAGCTGCATTGGTCCTGAACCATCCTCTAAGTATTTTTTTACAAAAATGAATCACTGTCTTAAACTAGACTAAAAAATATTAAAGGCATATTTTTCCTTTTTCATAACGTTTCCTTTCTCATAAAGATATTCGCCCGGGCCTGTTAAAAAACCACTCTGTATATAATTTATATAATTCTAAGAATAAACATTAAGATGCATTCTCTTTTGAATATTATTCCTACCGACAAACAGCACATTTAAAAGTAATTTGATTATGGCTACTATGGCTGGCTACTATAAACTCTTATTTATCATTAATATATTCGAATAACAAATTAATCATAAACTCTTATTTATCATTAATGAATTTGGAACTTTTTAACGCAATGCATTGTCTCGATTTACATGGGCGTAAATTGAAATAATCGAGCGTGTTAGTAATTTTTTAGTTTATTCAACAGATTTTTGACCCTAATAGCTAAAAACATTTGTGGTAATATTCGACACCTGCAATGGAATTTGTAAAAGTTATAAAAATATTTTAGTATACTTTTGAGATATAATTTGCAGCAATTTAAAAGTCAAATTATGCAAATGATTTCACAAAGTTTATTATTATACCAATTAAAAAATAATTATAGAGCATAATTATTCAGCATAATATTAATTATTTTTACTTATGTTTACAGAAGAAGCAAAGAACGAAATTGAAGAAGGTAAAATAGTTGAAGAATTTGTGAAAACTGTGGAAGATGTTATAATGAAGCCAATTGGTTTTGATAGCATAACAGTCGAAGTTAGTGATGCTGAAATTGAGGATTATTTAAAGGACATAGAAGAACATCAAGAAGAAGAAATTATTGAAGTAACAGAAAAACCGGTCACTGGAAAAATTGAAGAGCTTCCAGACTTAATTACCTCAGATAATTCAAATCGAGTTACAGAAAGTGTAAACAACGATATTGGACAAATTGTTAGAGATCTTGTTGATCAAGTCGAACTAATTTCAGAAACTGAAAATGTTGAAGAAAGAACACCCACAGAAAATAATGTTACTTTGGAACAAACTGAAAATGAAGCGAATGAAGCAAAAGCAAATGAAAAATTACAACTCCAGGTAGAAGAAACTGTTGAATCTCTTGAAAGTAAACAAATTAAAGAAATAAAAACCGAGGAAAATGTTGAAGAAAAAGCGAAAGACAATTTTCCATCAGAATGTGCAATATCGCCTGATATACTTTGTGAAGAAGCTACACAAAAACCACCAAAGTTATCCATTATTTGTCGACCAAATTCGTTAGATATTGTATCAAGTATTGATGACGAATCAGAGAAAGCTCTCGGTCCACCTGGAGAAACCCCAATGAGTAAAACAAATTTAATTATGATTGACAAAGGAGCATCGTCAAGTGATGAATTCATTGAAAAAAGTAAAAAAACGGAAGTGGTAGAAAATACAAGTGATTTTTCACCAAGTACCTCAGAAGTGTCATCAGTTGAAAATCAAGAAGATGGTGTTATTTTCGATGAATCGTCTCCATCAGCTCAACAAACAGTAATTGAATATGATAATCATAGTACATTAGGAAAACGTTCTCCATATTGGATACCCGATACAGATACAAATAACTGCATGCATTGTGGATTTAAATTTACCGTAATTAAACGAAGACATCATTGTCGAGCATGTGGTATGGTGAGTGACATTTTATTCTCTCTGTAAATTTAACTAATACAAACAGACTACCGATAAATAAAATATTGTTACCTCCTTTGATAAGCTATTAACATTTTGTAAATAGGGTTGCAATTGAATTTATTGAAAAGTTAGAGTTGTAGTTATTGTATTTACCCTACGTTTATAATATTATAAATTTTATAATTTCTTTTAGGTCCTATGTTCAAAATGTTGTAATATGAAAGCCAAATTAGAATATTTGGGAAATATTGTATCCAGAGTATGTGTACAGTGTTATGAAATTTTAAATAAAGGTATGTTTTAGCTATTAAATGAAAACTATAAATGTTTTAAATAAAATTTCAAATTCGCCTGGCCATTATAAGTATAAATAGAATAATCATAATTATTTTTCTGACTTATTCTTGTGTTTCGAAAATACTAGTAGTTCTACGAACTGTAGACCTCACTCAGAAGAAAATACAAAATACGTACACAAAACTTAGAAGATGTTTCACACAACCCAAAACATGATCTTAGTTAGACAAATTAGATATTGTGTCTAAAAATTAAATGTTATATGTAATAAATAAAAAGAAAAATAGTAAATAAATATATATAGTACAGCCTAGTGGTGACAGAACTTGTTTTAGAATCATATAGTTCTGCATTCGAAACCGGTAAATTTTTTAAAAATTTATTTCGAAAAAAGTTATTTTTTCCGAGGGGAACAATGAAAGTTTTCCAAAAACTATACAGTAAATTTCCTGAGTGTGATCAATGCTTCTACTAAATTTGGTAAAAATCGATTAAAGTTACAGCCGAACAAACATAGATAAATGTATAGATACAGACAAACGAAATACAACATCGTCCAGTAATACTATAGATATCACTTCGTTAAAGATTATTAATAATTGATTTTAAATGTTTTAAAATTCCGAATATTAACTAAGAACAATCGTAAATTTCAACGAAAACTGTTGACTTGTCAAAGCAAAATAACAAAACTTAGTATTTCTATAGAGGTGGCTAATCTGGAATTCTCTTTGAAAGAGTTTGATCGCTTTCATTGCTGATTTTATGACATTTGCTTGGAAAAAGCACCGAATTAGTGTCGAGTAACATCTCTCCGAGGTAATTATCCTAATAATATTGATCACATTGTAGTCGAAATACGCATTTATTGTATAAAAATTAATCCAGCTACTGAAATTTTAAAGATACATTTGTTAAATATAAATTCTTATTTAACATATTTATGAAATTGAATTTACCATTCTTCATTCGATTTAGAATGCATTAAGCCTTGTTCACATTTATCAAGTAATTTACTCCAGTTTAGTACTAAACACTTATAGACCAGGGTAGAATCCTTTAAAAATGTTAAAAAGGAAAAAAAAATAAAATAAACGGAAACGGAAGACAATATAAAAAAAATGAAAGAAAAAATAATTTACGGGCGATCTGTAGTTGGGAAGTAGGAGGGGTGAATTTTGAAAGGTAAAACTCGGATTTTCTCGATTTCCGGCAAAACTACAAGTTCTATAGAGAAAGGTTAAACAGTAAAGTTGTAGGTAATAAAAGATCTATATATAAATAATTAAACTGGTGGCGTTAGTTTAAAAAAAAGGCTAACCTTTAATAGACCTAGCTTATATTTACGTTACACACCCAGTATAATTTTATCAGCTTGTCTAACTAAACAGTAAAGTTGAAGGTAATAAAAGATCTATATATAAATAATTAAAAAACTGGTGGCGTTAGTTTAAAAAAAAGGCTAACCTTTAATAGACCTAGCTTATATTTACGTTACACACCCAGTATAATTTTATCAGCTTGTCTAACAAAATAATCCGTTAAACTGCCTAACAATTAAAAAAAACCGTTAAACTGTCTAACAATTAAAAAATCCGTTGCTGTTAAAAATATTTTTTAATAATGATACAATCAGTTATCCCGAACTTTATATTCACTTGCTCTCACCTAAAACTGTCAAGTTAACTTCAATAGACTCTATATTTACGTAGCACAGCCAGTATAATTGCATAAGTAATAAACAATAATACTATTTAACAATTTAAAAAAACCGTTACAGTTGAAAATATTTTTATTTGAAAATAAAACGAAGTTATTTTAAATGTGTATAAAACATTTAATGTTTAGATACAAACAGTAATAATCAGGATACATCCAGTGATTCAGCAAATAACTCACCAGCTCATTTCGTAAATCAAGGTGGTGGACAGCCTAATCCAAATAACCCTATGGAATATTGTTCAACAGTACCACCATTAAAACAACTTGAAAATCAACGGCCACGCTCACCACCAACAGTTATGGTGCCTGTTGGCGTATTAAAACGTCAAGGCTCAAATAAAGGACGCAGTGAAAAAACTGTTATGTTCTCGGATGGTATACGACCAGGATGTGATCTAACAGAATTAGATAATAATTGGGAATCTCGACCAATACGACGTCAAAATAAACGTGTATCAACTCCACCAGGTTTGTTTTCCAAAAATCAAATTTAACTAAAGGGGAAGAAATTGAGGAACATCACAGTGGTAGACATATTATACCACCGTGAATAAGAATGATTTATATATAAGTTTGTCATGGCGGATCTTCATTAGAATATTTAAACTGAAAGGAGTAAACCATATTAGTTCCATTAAAAGTTTAAAGTCTTATATTATTGAAATTATAGAAGAAGTGAAAACATAACACAGATATTTTAGAATAATAAAATATTAATATTATTATTTTATAATAATATATTCAAGTGAGCAAAATATGTCGGAGTACGACAATAGTTTTTTCCGTTATTTAATTTCCGTTTCGTTTCTATTCAGTTAACATTTTCTATAAGAATACATGCTATAATGGTTCTTTAATTTTAGTAGTTAAATTGTTTGTTTAAAAAATAAAACGTGAACTGTCACATAATAATCAATAAACAATTTCTGATATTAAATTTCAAATTCGCCCCAATGTGCAGATCAAGTTTTGTATTATAGATACGTGTCTCGACTATAAAGTAGTCATCATCATATACTTATATCGTTTCTTGAAATGTTCTTCGTTCGTAATTTGGTGATATTTTTTTTTATTTTAGCGACTAGTTTTTTATATCTCAAGAGTAATTTTAATACTCGAAAAAAAAAATTTAATTAACTAATTTAAATTTATGATGAATACTTTGTATTTGAAATAAAAATTTATAATACCAAAATTAATCTACGCATTAGGGCGAATTTGAAATTTTATTTTCAATAATTCTGACTAAGAATCTTCGATAATTTAACACTTTTTGTTATATGTTCAAATACGTAATTCCTGTATTTAATAGAATTGAGGTGATATATCACAGACTTTAAAATTATCTTTAACTTTGCTTAGACTAAAATTTATATTCGAATACATTCCGAGAGATTAAATTGGATGCCATGTGTCAACTATTTAAACAATTTTATTTTTAGGACAATTAACAAAAGTGAATAAAAATTTACCATTTTTCGATGAAAATACACTAAGTTACATTCCATCAAATGATTGTTTACCACCAACAGTTAACTTTTCAAAACCAGAAAATACTTATACAGAATGTTCCAATAATGAAAGTGTTGTTGAAATGTTACGTAATGAAATTTTAGTATTTGCAATACAACGAAATTTAAATGTTTATGTTAAAATTGTCAATTGTAAGTATATTTCAATTATTTCTGGTAAAATTAACTAATACTGGATAATGACTTTTAGAAGCGTGAGAAATCGATTTTTTAATAAAAATATTATAAATAATTAATTTATAAATATAAGTAGAGTTTTTCATGATTTATTTACACAAAGAAAAAGGATTAAGGAAGGCCCGTCTTTAGTAATAGAAAAATAAATTAGCAGATAATTATCCGAATGTCTAGTATGTTATAGTTAACGAAACATATTATATAAAACAAAAATTTGGGTACCTTGACAATCAATTAAGAGAAATCATTATAAATTAATATAATTAATCTCTTAATTGATCGGCAAGGTACCCAAATTTTTGTTTTATATAAAATATAAGACATAATTTTTATAACTGTAATATATAAAAAATTCGGTTCATTATCTACGAATTTATTTTTTCTATTACATTTGTCATTTCATTGAGCTAATTATAAATACAAATCAAAATTGGGGAAATTCGATTAATTAAATGAAAACAATTTTTGAGTTGAAAAATCGATTTACTTTTATTTAAAAAATCGACTTTAATACAAACGAAAATAGTCGATTTTTCAACTCAAAAATTGTTTTCATTTAATTAATCGAATTTTCTTATTTTGATTTGCATTTATAATTGCTCTTAATTTTTATCTTAATTTTTCTTTTAATTTTTCAAACTTTTAGTTAGTACTTTAGTATAATCAAAAACAATTGAATGAGAAAAGGAAAGAAATTTGTACTATATCACTTAATGACTAATTTACAAACATGTTTTACCATTTAAAGAAAGAAAAAAGGAGTTACCTCAGGGTCTAGAATATTAAAAACAAAGCTAGGTCCAAATTTATAGTTTATATTGAAATAATCTCATTATCACTGTTATATTTTTTAAATTTTGAAAATTTAAAAGACGCGTAAAATTACCCAGTATCTTTGTGCAATACATGGTCCATTTACTAAAATTTATGAAATCGTTCTCCAATACTTTTAGTTCAAATAGAGCTTACTCCCAGGTATCTTGTAAAATAATGAAACTACCACGATAAAACTATTTCACTAATCTCTCATTTAAACGTTTGAATAAACTAAAACGGAATAATATATTATCTATAGCTAGTCTCTTTGAATCCACATATTTATAATTAATTTTTTTGTAAATTTTTAGTGGATTGTTGTGTAAATAAACAAGTATGGTGTTTTACAACCAAAGGTTTAAGTTCAGTTGGGCAAGATGAAATTGTTATATTATTAGAAGTTTTGGAAAAAGAAAATCGAGTACCCAAAGATGTCTTTTTACATTTAAATAATATTTACCTGGATGCATCTAAAGGTTTGTAATCTTGCAACATTGAATTTTACTTTCGGTTTATAGGAAAATATAATTCACAGGTCACGTAGTTCGAAGAAAACTAATTAATAAGTGACATTAGAACTGACGCTTGTGTTAAATATTGAATGCGATTGTTATTTTATATATCGCTCGCGTTAATTATTGGATGGAATTAATTATAGTCCAGGATCCATGGACTATTTTTTCGAATAATTTAGATAATTATCTTGACATTTAACAAAAACAAACCCAGTTAGTAATAAATTTTGGAGAATCATCAAATCAACATCTTTTATCCCTGCTACCCCTATTACCACAATCGAGTTTTCGTACAGGAAGGGCATCTGATCAAAATAAAGCTACTCACGGAAAATTAGCTTGATAGTGATTAATTACAAAAATGGTCCATGGATCCTGTACTATTAGAAATATTTACGATAATTTAAATGCCTATATCGGAATCTTAAAAACGAATATGAGTATCCTTACCAGTTTAAAGCCGTTTTATCGTATTGATGAATAAAAATCATCATATTTGGTTGAAATAAATAATATGTGATTATCACTTACTTTAAATAGCTCTAAAACGTTATCATCTTTATGTAAATTTATCTGATAAATGTTTTTCTCAGTTGGATAATTTTTTAGATAATATTATTCTTCCATCTTAAAATGCTTTATTCCTTCAATTTATTTACAGATTTATAAACTAAATTCATTTAAAATTGTAGTTTTAACATAAACAATTTGGTTTCTAATATAGTGCATTTGTTGAGACTCGAAAATTTTAATTATTATCAAAATTATTTAATAACTATAACTATATATATATATTAACTACGAATATTTAATACATATTTTATTTATTAGGAAACACAATCACAGAAATGGGATTTTCAATTGAAAATAAAGCAAATTTTCTTGAATCGAAAAATCATGCTGGTTTTTTATATGTTCGGCCTACATATCAATGTCTTCAAAATATTATACTTCCAAGTGCACCTTACTTATTTGGAATTCTAATCCATAGGTAAATTAATTTTTTTAAATTTAGTTGTGCTTCCAGATGGTCACATATTTTAATTAATTTTCCTCTTTAGATGGGAGACACCTTGGGTAAAAATATTTCCATTACGTTTACTACTTAGACTTGGTGCAGAATATCGATATTACCCATGTCCAATAATTTCTACACGGAATCGTGAATCATTATTTGTGGAGATAGGTCATACAATTATTAATTTGTTAGCTGTGAGTATTATAAATTGGAAGTTTGTGATCATATGCGAAAACTTTAAAGTTCAATTGTTATTTTGTTTAGAATTTCTGATCAGAAAATCTGATGTAACTAAATAACATGTATTTTATACAGACCCCGCACATGGTAAGATTTTCGGATCAGAAAATTTTATGCGCGTACATATAATGCTGTATAAACTAGCTTCAGAATTTCTGATCAGATTTCTGTTAGCCAAAAAAAGTAATTAATTATTTTAAAGTAACCGTTATTTATAGTCGTTTATATTACGAACGTCATTGTGACTATTGTGAGTGGTTTAAAAATTTTATTTCATTTTATTTAAATTATAATATTTAATTTACTCTTATTTACTATAAAATGGAAGAAATTGAACATTTAATAAATGAATAAAGCGATTAACAATAAGTCATCTTCATCCATTTTAATATTCCCGCAAAAAGTATAAAATAAATATTCAAAGTTCATTGAATACGCTACAAGAACATAGATCGGACTGACACGAATCCGATCATATCCGATGAGATATACACGCGCAAATGGATTTTCTGATCAGAATTTCTTATAGGACTGTCCGATAGTGTGCGTTGACCATCAGATTTTCTGATTAGAAAATCTGATGGCGTGCGCCCGCTCTTATTTATAATAATAAATAAATCTATATACCTGGCATAAATATAACAGTAGGAGAGAGTGAGGGAATAAGGAACACTTAAGGAAAATTAGAAATTGTTCATAATCGCTGCCCAAATTAGGCATTAAATAGTATATTGGCCACACAAATTATAAATTTCAGGACGTGGCATATATTTTAAGTAATATTTTTATCGTGAATTTTACATTTGATTATTTGATGCTATTATAAATTTCTTTTCTAGATTAAAAATTTGCGAATTAAAAATTTATAACTCATATTTTATGAAAATTTTTCTCATTTAATAAATCTGAGGTTTTATATATTTTCTTAAAGTCCAATGAAATTTCACTTTAGACACGTGTACTCAGAATAAAAGCTTTTCCGTAAGATATAAAAATAGTTATCTCCACAAATTTGCCATAGGCTTCAGCTTACTCAGCCTACTGGTAAATCCTCCAATATGTCGATAATATATAACATGTTTTTTTCCTACTTTTTAGGATTTTAGAAATTATTCATATACGCTACCCGGTGTAAGAGGACTAATTATTCACATGGAAGAAAAAAAAACGTCTGTTCTTATTCCAAAAAATCGATATGATCAGGTAATTTTTGTATACTAGTATATTGTTAAATTTAAAATTATCGTATATAATTTGTATGTATTTTTTTCGTAGGTAATGCGAGCGATGAATAATTCAAGTGATCATATTTTGGCTTTTGCTGGTAATTTTAGTACAGAGGCTGATAGTCATTTAGTTTGTATACAAGATACAAGTGGTTCGAATGATAATAGTTATTCAACACATGCGATTAATATACAAAATAAACCGCGTAAAGGTATGTGATTATTTCTTACACCCTGTATCTAAAATCTTTTCCAAGAGCTCCTTATTTTTTTCCTAAATTTTATTTGACCTTTATGATAGCGTATAAGTGAGTTTAGATTCGTGAATTACCAAAATTGGTCGATTGGGTACCATGGATCCATGACCCAACTTTTAAACCAGAAGAGATAAAAGAAGAAGAAAAATTTAAATACTAAAAATGTTCATTCCATCAAAACATACATTTTTGTATGAACATTTTTTTTGTGAACTGATTAAACACGCCATAATTTCAACTCAAATTCAGATAATAAACATATACATAATTATGATACATATTATTATGTAACAAATTGTTTTAATTACTTGAATTACATATTTACTGTATTAGTCTAATTTTGATGTTTCATAATGCCCATTTTTTTTTCATTATTATTATTGATATGGGTAGCGTTTGATAAAACATTCATATGAATTTAAAACACTCTATAACTGTTTATGGAAAACATATACATTGTATAGTAATCTAATCCAACAATGCATCATCCATTTTATTATACACTCGATAATTTATCTAAAAACTTACAAATTTACCAAGGGTTTAGGCAGGGTTGTCATTTATCGGTTCTATCATTCTCACTCTATATAAACAATTTGCATGAGTGTATGGAAGAGATTAATACAGTGTCACTATATAAAAGGGCAAGAAATTAAAATATTGTTGTATGCGGATGACCTAGTGATATTATCTAGTGCGATTGGTGGTATGAGATGAGTATTGAATAGACTTGAAGACTATTATGATAAATGGAAACTAGAAGTAAATTCAAATAAAATGATTGATGTTAGTAATGATTGCAAATCATCTGTCAAAGAAGTATGGAAGTAAAAAATTATTGAAATCGAAAATATAAAAAAATTTCAATACTTAGGAGTTACTTTAAGCTCTAATGGAAAATGGATTGATCATGAACAGAGCATGCACAATAAAGCAAATGGAGTACTAGCGTGTAGAGAAGTGTGCGGCAATATATCTATAAACATCCCAACTTTACAATTAAAGTCACTCTTGATATGTTCAAAACTTTGGCACAACCTGTTCTCACCTTCGGCTGTGAGATTTACATAGAAAATAATTATTCTAAAGAGAATCTCCGTAGCCTAAACGCTACATGTTATAATTTTTACAAAGAACTCTTGTATACAGTAAATCGATTTCTAATTCAGCTATAAATTTATTAATGGGAGTGAAATTGATTGATAATTCCTGCCTACAGAGAGCCATAACATTTTATCATCAACTAAGAAAGGCGATAAAATTATCCAACCGCTATGTTTGAATGAAAATTGGAATGAACGTTTTGTTGGCAGGCTGAGTGTAATAAATTTAACTGATTTAAGTGATGATTGTAACAAACTTTATGTCAAAAAAATTAGAAGAACACTTATTGGTTTTAACATTAAATGGTATTAGGTCTAATAATAGTCTCAGTTTGTTCAACTATACCATTATCAAAACGGTGCGAAGTATTTAAGTATAGTAGATAGGTATGAAAGGTATATTATAGGAAAGTTTCGTTTGTATAATTTCAAATGGGAATCTAGAGTAATTGATAAAGTAAGGGTATGCTTACATAATGCCGAAGATATACTTAATATATCTAACTCAACAATTTTAAAAGATGTAGTTTTCAAATAAATGGTCGAATAAATAAATAATAATAATACACTCGAAAAAAATTACTAATTTGTCCAAAAATATTGATTCAAGAAACTAATTTATGTATTGTTTTACAGTAACTGGTGCAAGTTTTATAATATTAAATGGTGCTCTAAAAACAAGTAGTGGTTTAACAGCTAAATCCAGTGTAATTGAAGATGGTCTAATGATACAAATATTGCCAGATCAAATGGTTAAGCTACGTGATAGCTTACGTAATATGAAAAATTTTGAAATTAGTTGTGGATGTGTAAATTCTGAGACTGATGAATATGTTAATATAATTTGGACTGATAATGATGTCAATTTTAATATTGGGTAATGAAATAAAATCATGATTTCTAATCAATGTACCCACTTACTTTATACATTATTTCTAATTCCATTCTATGTCAAATTTTTAGTGTAAAATCACCTATTGATAACCAAGCAATGGATGGTGTTCCATCGATTCGAGTACATAATGGTGTGGATCATATTGGAAGTTCTAAGTTGATTCGTTGGACTGAAGTCTTCATTTTACAGGTTAGTATTCTAAATATGATATTGAAATAAGAAATAAGAATTAAGAACTGCATATAATGATAAAAATCTAACTTAGTGGTAATACTTCTTTGCTAAAAATGGATCGGGATTTATTTAATAAAATACTATTTTCTTTCTATCACATTGTAGCTTCAAAAAGCATAACTCTTTTGAAAGTATGAATACACTTATTTACACTTGTGGTATTAAATTTGTAAATATTCGCATATTACTTTTCATATAAACCATATTCCAATCGATATTGAGGCGAATATTTTATTAAATCTTTTTTTGATAATTTTTGACAACTAATTGGTTAAAATATACACATTTACACATCTTTACGCAGCTGCGTTTAGTAAGTGTGAATCGTTCACATATATGCTACCTATGGGCTACTGTAAATGATAAGTCAATCTGTATAACATTTAAAATAATTATTAATATTGAATATAAATAAGTAGCTTTTCTAATTAAAATCAAAAATTTTTTTTCATTTAATATGTAATCTGCAATAAAAATTTCACTGTCAAAATATTTTAATCTATTTTAAAAGAGCATTTCAAATTTTTTGAATAAAAATTGTTTTGATTTGAATTTTACAGAATGGCGATGAAAATCCCAAAACTCAAGATCCAGTTGATATATCAAAATTATCAGAGAATATATCACGTTCAACATGTGAAGCATTAGTAAAATATTTAGATCTATTAGCGACAAATAATTTTACAAAAGTTGGTATACGTGTTACATTACATAGTGAAAATGTTTCATATGAAGCTGGTAGTAATGGTATAAAATTTGCACCGATATATATGAATTCGTTAGATAATGCATTAATACCTGTTTTACATAATATTACATCTAAAAATATTGGTAATATTGGTAATGATCCAATTATATTGGAATTAATATTTCATATATTAAATTCATAGCATTTATTTCTTTATTGGAAACATGCAATTTATAAGTGAAAAACTTAAAAAATTTTTGAAATCATCACATTATTAGTTCATGTTTAGATTAACTCAATATTGTCCGAGCGTCCGAATTCTAACTGCAAGAAATCGCATGCAAGCAATATTAAAACTGGCATAATTTATTCTAAAACTTTATTGGATCTGATCTATCACGATTTTCAAACTATAAGCAGGCAGTTGACCACAATGTACCCACAAAATTTTATTTTCTTTTTAATAAGTTTAAACGAAAATAATGATTTCAAGCGCGATTAGAGATTCTCTTCTACGTAAAATTTCTGAATTATTTAAATAATTAGATATAACTTTGTGCTCATATGTGAAAGAGATGCAGAAGAAATAATCTCCATGAAGTTGATCATTTAGTACATTATTGAGATTTTGCCAGTTTTTGTATAAACTGTCTGTTTGCAAGATGTGAGTCTACTATAATTTGTGATGGATTAATTCTTTTTAATTTAAATGAAATAATATAATTTATAAATAACAAATATTTTTAAATAATGCAATATAGATCGTACTAATTAATTTGATATTTTACATTTGTTTAGTCTAAACATACCAAATTATCTAAAACAATTTTTTATTTTATTATATCCGTTAATTTTTTTAAATTATATTTTGAGTCAGCAAGGTTATAAAATATAATATTGTAAATTTATGAATTATTAATAATCAATCATATTAAAAATAATAAAAGGTTGAAAAATATTAAAGGTAGTAAAAGCGTCTATATTATATGTTTACAATGTTAATTATGTCATTATCGCTATTGAATAAGAGATGGAGAAAACAAAAAACTTACAAGATGGCACACAAACACAAGGATGAAATAATTTAACCTCCTATTCTGGACTAAGAGATCTTGGATTGATACTGCAGTATCTGAATTTAAATGGCTACTTTAAACCAGTTTTCGCATGTTTTTTGGGACTAGAATAGAACATATGTATTTGATAAAAAATCGCAATTGTTAAGTGTAAAGCAAAAATTATATTAAGCAAGTGATAATCTAAACCTTTAATATTTTTCAAACTTAATGTACAGAGTATCATCAAAGACTTTTCTAACGCTCTACCACATACAGTATATTTAGAAATATTCCACTTTAGTTAACTTCATTATAAAGTTAATCCTCACATTATGTGATTCTGTTAAAATTATTATTGCTGATATTGTTTTATCGGTAAACATGTAAGAGATAGAGAAGGCTACTCATTGCTGCGTAAATTATTTGCTTCCAGTGGTAGGGAAATTTAAGAGTGGAGGGCAGTTTAATTACTAAAACCTTACACATTCTATGTTTATGAATTGATATTATATTTTTATATGCGAATTTTTGTTAAATAAGAAACCAGTTCGTAAATTAAGAAAGTGTACCATTTAATCGGCGAAAGTGTACTAAAGTAAGGTCATAAATTCATTTTCATTCATGTAATTAAGTTTATTTTGACTTGACTATGGTTGGAAGAGCGCAGTAAAGACTTTTTAGAGATACTCTAATCCCAAAAAAAAATTAATATACATAAAATAACAAACTCTATAGTCTTATTATAAAATCTAAGAACTTCTTTTAATATTTTATAAATCTACGTTACTAAAATGAATACATTTATTTATTTGAATATATTGACAATTTTGCTCCATCCACTCAAAGCTACTTATTCCAAAGTGGCGAATGATGATTGGTAGAATTTGATTCTCATTTCGCCTAGTTGCTTGTGACTTTGATGTGAATTCATTATAATAGGCTTATGCTACTGTGAAGTCTTCACAAATCTACATTAAATATAAAATAATAACATAATATAATAAATATCAAACAAGTTCGAATGATTTCAATAGAATATTGACTCACTGTCGTTATTCAAAGTATAACCAACGGAGACTTCTCCATGGCATAAACATAACATCAATTATATACATATATATATAACACTTATATCTGTTATATTCACAACAATCGGTAATATTAACGTTGCAAGTAACTAGTATTGTGAAGGAGCTTATTTCTAAAACAACCCAAAAACCCTACCCAATTATTAATAAATACATAAATTTGTAAAATGGTATAATAAAAATATACTATTCAACTAAATTGTTAAACTTATCATTTTAGTAACATTTTTTATTATTTTAATTTTATCGGGTTAAAGTACAAGTGAATTTTACGAATGAACAAATTTATTGAAATTTTCTTGAAATGGATGATTTAAATCTAAAATTTATTATAAAACATAATCGTTTGAATTCCAATTTGTGATGAACATGACATTAAAAAATTTACATAAAGCTTACCTACTATTCGATATACTTAACAAATATATTAATTGAAAATTATAATTTTAAATAGTGCAATAGTTAAAAATTATTCAAAATTCGTATCAATTCGCTTTACATTGGATACTCGATATATTAAAAAAACACCAGTGATTTGTTTAATTTAATTTTCGAATTAGGCTGCAATCAAAATTTTTTTAATGAAACATTTATTTATTTATTTGAAATTGATTTGACTAATTTTCGATATTATATATTGTCTTTGTAAAATATTTATCAAATTTGTATCTATTTGCACAAAAAATCGAAAAAAAATTTCAAAAGTTATTTAAACGTTGAAATTGTTGTTGATGAAAAATAGATAAATGAACAGTTAGATGATATTATTATGTGTTATGATTGGCTGATTGAGAGTTCAAATATATAATAAGTGCGGCTTTATGTTACACTGCAATACTGTGAAAAATTACTCTGTTGTCAAAATAATCTATGCTAGCTCTCAAATGCCGAATACAAGATGGGGTTAAGAGGAATTAGTAGACAAAAATGAGGCCTCAAGAAAAAAGACAATCTCTAATGTACTATAATGTATTTTAAATTGTATTTTTTTCTATTTTCGCGAAGAACTAATAATCACCAATAATATTTAATAAAAAATAATCACCAAATATTATAAAATTTGATATACACAATCTTGGCATGAAAACGGAGTGCGTATCAAATTTCATAACATTTGGATGGTTATTATAATACATTATGCATTGTGTTTATTGCAGGTCTCATGTTTTGTGTCAATTCTTAATTATATATTAACGAAGTTTTTACTTTTCCCTCTCGACTGGATAGTAGATAAAAAACTATTTTTCGTGTAACGACTGCTAATTGCTTTTTAAGAACGTAAAAAATTATTTGTTACACGTGACTCATGGTTATGGTGTGATTAAATATTCGTTTTATTGCATTTAAAATCGTTAGAAATTACTATTTTTGGGTACGGATAAAGTAAATTACTTGAACGTAAGAATAATTTTTGAATTTTTTCGTCGTTAGAATGTAAATAGATATGGCATAATTTTAAATTTTAATAAACTATTTTTAAACATTAGTGTTTACATGATGAATCATTTGGTTACAGAATCTTATGTTTTTTGTTAAAAATTTGTTATATTTCATTGTAATTAATCTTTTATTATAAGGACATTAATTGTAAATAAATTTTATTATTTGAATATAAAATAATGTATTTATCGTTATTCCATTTATTCCATGGCTATACGAGTATCAAAAATGAAGTCCGTTGATTCAATTCACTTATGCTTTATCGTATAATAACGATTAAAAAAAAAAATGAAGTCATAAATCTAGTATAATTTTAAGTCAGTAAGTTCTATATACCGTTGTTGAGAAAATACAGAGGAAGGCAAAAAGTCTACAAATTTTCTGATAGCATTTCTGCTAAGACAAGTGAGTACATGAAACAAAACCTGTCTAAATTTCAATAAGTTGCACCCGCTGTTCGAAAATTCAAATTAAATCATTAAGATGTGTATTTTGATTGTATTTATTTTAAGAATGGATCACTATGAAAAGAATGGCTATTCAACTCTATACTTCTGGCATTTAAAACCTTCTGATAAAAAAATAACACAAATTCGGTCATCATCGTCTAAGCTGAAATTGAAATTTTTTTTCTAAAAATTATTAAATGTGCGAATATGCAGCTTGGCGTTTATTTGTAAATTAGTAAATAATATCATACTCCTCCCAACTGTTGGAAAAATACATTTTTACACTCCTCCCATACCAGTCCGTAATACTCGTTTATTTGATACTGAATATCATTTCATTAACTATGCTTCTAATAAACCACTAAACAGAATAATGAAACTAGCTAATCAAATACCGCTCATTGATTTGTTCAACATTTTTTCTAATTTCAAAAAGTAAATCATTTGATATACACAATCTTGGCATGAAAACGGAGTGCGTATCAAATTTCATAACATTTGGATGGTTATTATAATACATTATGCATTGTGTTTATTGCAGGTCTCATGTTTTGTGTCAATTCTTCTTAATTATATATTAACGAAGTTTTTACTTTTCCCTCTCGACTGGATAGTAGATAAAAATTATTTTTCGTATAACGACTGCTAATTGCTTTTTAAGAACTTCAAAAATTATTTGTTACACGTGGCACATGGTTGTGGTGTGATTAAATATTCGGCTAAACGAGTATCAAAAATGAAGCACGTTGAATCAATTCACTTATGCTTTATCGTATAATAACGATTAATATCAAAGATGAAGTCATAAATCTAGTATAATTCTAAGTCAGTAAGTCCTATGTACACTTCTTGAAAAAATATAAAGGAACGCAAAAAGACTAAAAATTTTCTGATAGCATTTCTGCTAAGACAAGTGAGTTCATAAAACAGAACCTGTCTAAATTTTTGTCTAGCTCTTCAACTCTATACTTCTGGCATTTAAAACCTTCTGATGAAAAAATAATATATTTCGGTCACCATCGGCTAAAATGTGCGAATATTGTGCAATTCCAACAATATATACATCCACGGTCTTATATATAGGTGTAGACACCATGTATAAAAAAGTGTACCCTTAAGTGTATCACAAATTTGCTGCACATGTAGGAAATCGTACAAAAAAATCATTAGTAAAGAGGATTAGATTAGCTATGTGGAAGGAGCAAAAAAATTTCTTTTGTACAGCGGCCTTTTGTACTTGAATTTAATCTATTGCTCCTCTTTTAAATTAGAATTTATCCAAGTGTTCTATAAACTTAAAGACACCCCTTAAAGGTACTTCATTAATTCCAGAAGCTGTCGTGTTCATACAGAATGAGAAGCCGGAATCCATGGTTTCTTCCGTTCCATAACAAAATTTACAGAGATCTCAGATCATTTTCTGTGATATTGATTTAGTACAAATATTTAAGTTTACTGTGGTCAATGATCAGGCCAGTGAGTACCCAAAACTGATTTTTTCCCAGTTGCAAACCTAGTTAATTGTGTTCGGTATGTCGATAAACGCTTCTAGACCATTTAATGGGGTATTTGCATCCTTTTTGGTTAATTCCATTTCCATCGAGCCAGAATGTTCAGACACCCTTCAAATAGTGACTTTGTAATATTTGCTTAGATTGTTTACTGACTATTCTATTTTAGCATTTATTTCAGGTGAGATTAACAATTGTGAACGACCAAGGGCAGACATTGACGTCACTCTTGGAATATGGAGGCATATTTCCCTCATCTTACTCCAGCCTTTGTTTTGGATCCACCTACAGGAATATATTCTGGCCTAAGCGGGAGCTCGTTTTGTTATCAGGGGGGCCTAGGATTATTTGTTGAATATTTTAACTTCATTGATGGTTTGTGACTAATCAAAGGTTGCTTTGAGGCTTTTTGAAAAACAACCTTAGCTGCAATGTGTATGTGTAGTATTGTTATGTTTCGTGTCATCTTTATAAATCCCATAATTGTACTGTATACTGGTTTTTATACTTTAGACAATTTATATGACAATTTATTGGTCTCACAATGGTATAGGCAAATGTAATGTACTTTCAATATCTCGCTCCCGGACGTCTCATGAAAATATACTTATAAAATTAACAATTTTCCATTAAAATTAGTTAACCAAATCAAAGATTTAAGCATTATAGTCAATTCAAAACTTAATTGTAAACCTTTCGAAGAAATGTTAAAACGAGCCTATAAAATATTATATTCACGGATTAAAGCATTTTATTTTGATAATAGAGAAAATGATCAAAAGTGTATATTTGTGCTTAAACAGGATATAATCGAGCAAAGTGTAGCATAATACAATAGTAAAATGTAACAGTTAAAATTTAACAACAAAGAATTAAATAATTGAGAACACATTTAAAAAATAATAATTATTAAAGAAACAGACAAGTGTCAAATATCGTAGTTTTGAAAGAAGAAAATAGCACTATAGCACAAATCACAGATCACTTCACTATTATGGGTGGTGGGAATGAGTGATACAGATGTGATCATGGTACTGTCTCTGTCAGGTTAGATGTTCAATATAAATGCCTCATGACTAACGAATTATACCTGATGCCATCAACCTAGCCATGGTCTGTGTATATTTCTGAGCTATTCCCAAGAACTTTTTAACCCTATAGCCCTGTGCTAGCCAAGCTCCGAGTGAACCAAAGACAAATGTATCCAGTGAGACCCTATAGCCCTTCAATATTAACTCAGCACCAAGTGTGTTATATTTTTCGAGCTTTTACTGATTTTTACTTCTTTTCTAGTTTCGACCAGAACCACCAGATCAGGACGAAGAACACCTGTCTATTGATGTTTAAGAGAGGATCCGGGGGTAAACATGCTACAATAGCAAGTAACCGTTCCCACGCTGCTGAATGGATACAATTATTTAGTACGTGTGGTAGTGTCTCATTAACATAGCCACAGCGTCGACACCGTTTATCCCAGTTACTGAATGGGCGTATGCTATCAAGAGGAAGAACGTGGAGCCGGGCACGGTGAATAAATCGGTAGTCACAAAATCGAGAATACCTACCATTCAACACAAAGTGGTTGCTCGCTTCATTAAGAGATGTATATGAATACGCCTTTCTCTAGTTGTGTTTTCCTAGTAGCCTAGAAGTTGAAGAGCTTCACCCTGCAAGTGATACGATCGGCGATTATCTCTCCCAAAGTAAGAGGCCTCCAGTTTGACAACGCATCATGGTTATCCTTTTTATATAAGAGAACGGTGCGGGAGTCAATCCAAGCCAGTGGTGTTTTTTTCTTTCATTAAGGTTAGATTTACGCTACTGATCCTTATAAACAAATATTCCTTGTTCATAGACTTTTTTGTGTCGACCTTGCAGAATGGTTAGCTACCTGGATCATTCAGCTTTTAATGGCCTTTTTTATTTATTTGATAAAGTTTCTGAAACTTCGCCGCGCCCGCAGGGTTGAAATGTTCGCGGCGAGGGTGATTTCTAATAGGACGAGACCTATTTTGGAATCGTTGCGCTGATGGTGGTGATCTTATAGCCATTTGGTGTGCCTCTCGCAAAATCTAACGTCATTGCAGCATTCCTCGTCATAGCTACAGCTACCTTTTTCCCAACTGACAGAGTCATTTAAAAGCGGATTTGGTTATCAGTCAATTAACTTCCTGCCAAGTCATTGAATGATTTTTTTGTTGGTAACTCATCACCATTGGTTCCAGTAGCTATCATGGTAGTCCTGGTTTCATTGGCAACAAAGTCCGCTTTGAGTTCGAGTAGTAGTAATTGCAAATGGATGGCTATCTGGCGTAATATTGATGACCATTATTCAGTCAAAGTGACGATCGAGTTTGGCTGAATGTTTGGGATAGTGATTATGATAGTTTAAAGTTCATGCTCACCAACGTATTTGATAGCGGTGGGTCGTAAGCGGTATCCGCAGGTACATCGCGCTACAACCTTACCGTTGCTCTTTAAAAATTAAGCTGATAAAACATTTTATTTTAATAATCTTCAAAGATACAAAAGTTTAAAAAATGTAAGCATATAAAAAAAATCGAACATAGTATAGTATAGAAAAAATAATATAAACTATGGTTAAAAATATTAAAATAAAAAATAAATAATAATAAACTACACATTTAAAATCACATAAAAGGATAAAAGAAATATATAAAAGCCAGTTTCAAAATCACAGTCAGCGGGGAGATTACGATATCCGTAGCGCCTCGATTTGACGTCATAGTACTGTCAACATAATCTAACTTCATGTTATATTTTTAAATCAAAAATTCATGATAAAATGGCGTTCATTAACCAATAAATGTGATTAAAATAAAAGTGTTTAATTAAATTAAACAAATTGAAATTTCGGTTATTAGTGATTAAATTTTATTAATTTAACAACAAATAGTAATTAAACCTGTTGAAATGTTTTAAATTGTGGTTTTATGCAGTAAACGGGTGAAAATAAAGTAATATTTTTGAAAAAAATTCGATAACTCGTTAAATAGGCGAAAACTAGAAAATTGTTTTGCCAAAATTCATAAAAAATTCAAAGCGCTACGGATATCGTAATCGAGCCCAGTCAGTATCACTAATATTCGTAATATCACTCACACAGAAATTGATAAAAAAAGCACTATCACGGAAACTAAACCCTATGGTTGGGAGGGATGACTTGGAGCAAGTGGGTTATATTTTTAACATTTGATGCCGAAAAACTTAAAATACATACGGGGCACCCTCAAATGGAATGCATATGTTGACGATTGATTTTACTTCACGGTAACCACGAGCAAGACAATCTTGAACGGTGTTGTGTCACCGTTGCCACGCTGCTGAATGGATACTACAATGATTTATTACGTATGGTAGTCTCTTTGACATAGCCACAGCGTCGTCACTGTTTATCACAGTTACCGAATGGGCGTGTGTCATTTAGAGGAACAACGTCGAGCTGGACTCGGTGAATAAATCGGTAGTCACCAAATCGAGTGCAACTACCATTCAACAGAAAGTGGTTGCTCGCTTCCCTAAGTAAAGTACATGAGTAAGCTATTCCCAAGTCGGGATTTCCTAGTAGTCAAAAAAGATTCCTAGTAGCTTGCCCGATGTACTGAACGTAGTATACTATCATGGTTCACGTCGTGCAGTCTCTGGTATGATTATTAGCCGAGAAGGGATATACTTTTTGGTCCAGCTTATTTTAGAATATGGCGATATTATTTGGTTTTCCATAAATAGCACTACGATTAATAGAATAGATAGCCTTTATAAACTATTTTTGCAAATATTAGCTTTTCTCCTTTCGCTTTGGTACACCCCCAGATAAAACTAATTATGAGATTATGTTTTCAATTTCAAATTAATTATTTGTCTTTCAGAAAAAGCGACGCTCTCAGCCTGGCGTTTCTGTATAAATTAGTAAATAATTACGTACCTGTCCGTAATACTAATTAGGATAATGAAACTTGGAAATCAAATACCGGTCATTGATTTGTTCAACATTTTTTCTAATTTCAAAAAGTAAATGATGACTTAAAAGTCACATTATTTATTTATTGAGTAGAATATATCAAAATTAGAATTAAAATTGATTCATTAGAATTAAAAATTTACTAACTACAATTTAAGTTATTTTTATATACGAATTATTGTAACCACTAAGTTATTTTTTTATTGTTAAATATTATAAACTGAACCACGAGAACTTTTACGGAGATAATAGTCGTTTGTCATTTGCCTATTAACTTCAAAATGACATTAAGAGGCTTGATGACCTAGAACAGGGATTATTTTTGCATTTGTATTCAAAATAAAAGTGCTTTTTTTTTATTTACCTATCATTTTTTAATTAATTTCTTTGAGATATTATTCCCATTTTTTTAACTTGATATAAAAAATTGATTTTTTGTATATAAAATAAATTAATAATACATTTATATTTCTTCATAAAAATCTGTATTTTATATGTGTACTAGCAGAACCGCCCACGCGTTGCTATGGCTATTATTTTTGTTATATTACATTGTAGTAAACAATTTAAGAGGAACGGTAGTAGAACATCAGTCACGGGGACCAACATGCTTTTTACATAGATACCAGTTGTAAAAAAATATGGCGACCTCCATGGCAGATTTTCTACTACCGTAACCCCTTAGTAAAATGAACTTATTATCTGGGAACGAATTCGGAAATGTTAAAGCTTGCATAAAAATCGACTGAATTGGGATTTGAACGGGAAGGACTTTGAACACGATTGATTTAAATTTTCTTACAGTTGATATTAAGCAAAAATCAATACAAAAGAATTAATTTTAAAATTTATTATTATTTTTATGTGACACTTAAATTATATGAATGAGGTAGGTAGGGCAGATAGTCTTAAATCTTTAATAATAATATTTATTATTTTGAATTATAAATACTTTTAATTTCAATTTAATTTAGCACTAATCGGTGTACAATATTTTTGGTTAACCTGTCTTTAGCTAACACAAATAGATTCGACGGTTTCCCTACACGTGAACATGCAACATATAGTTGCCCATGAGAAAAACATGGATTTTCTAAATCCAAACCACAAATGGACATTGTTTGGCCTTGAGACTTATTTATAGACATGGCAAAAGCTAAACGAATTGGAAACTGTGGCCTTCTAAAGGGTATGGTAGAATCTGACGGTATCATTGGAATACGTGGCAGCAGGACCACTTCTCCTTTAAAGGTCGTCGGTTATATTGATGAATTGTAGCTTATTAATTAAAGCGTTAGTACTTTTAACTTAACACCAGTGTTGCCGATGGCTCAAGTTAAAATTACGCACTCCATAAAGTTCCATTACCCGTTTTTACCCGGCACACTGAAAGGTAGTGTTACCAACTGCTAAAAGCGCGTTAAATTGAAAACTAAATATTAAATCTTGAAGTATTTAAAATAAAAAGTACACAATAATTAATTATTAATAAAATTTAGTAAATTATTTCCAAGTTGTGAAACACTCTTTATGTTCCGGTAATGCGCAAGTTAAATTTATGAGAGCAAGTGGGAAAATGTGAATTTAAATTATACATACAAAATATTTATTCAACGTTTTAACAAAATGTAATTTTAATAAAAAACCATTACCCAACTTTACCGGTCCAATTGCTAGCTCATTTACCCATTCAACGTCGAACTACCCGAAAAATGGGTAATTAACCGGACATTGAGTGTTGCTTAACACATTTATTGGATACTCAATCAAATCAACTAACTACTTTATACAGTGCCATCTATTCGATACTTACTAAATCAGGGCAACTGACTTGAACTGATTATACCGCTATCTGTTAGAATCTTGCCGAACTATGTATCTTTGTTAGATTTAACTACCATCTGTTAAAATATTATCGAACTATATCTGTTTGTCATAAAAAACAATTAATTCGCAATAAATTAAAATTGCAATCTCAAATTAAGAAATAAACTATCCTATCTCTTAAGTTGGAGCATAGCACTCATTTAAAAAAAAAAACGTTCGAATTGGTTCAGTGGAAGTGAGAGCCTATTACCACGTCTCGTATCGTAGAAGGTCAGTATGCGCATAGCTACCATCGGACAATCACCTTCGAGGTGTCAAACCCTCGTGCGCTGAGAATCCCGGGTGACTCACGACTGAATACGTGGAGCCCACGATTTTTTGACCTGTTGATGTTCGAAGAGATGTTGCAAGTCGTCAACGTGCCGGAAGGTACCTCCAATACAAAGGTCATGCACTTGATGGCGATCCTGACTAGAGCGTGCGACGCATCGATGACGAGGCTAGCAAACAACTGCAGACGACCAGCATATTGGTGGAACGATGCGATCGCGGATCTCCGAAGAAAATGCCTTCGCTCCAGAAGACGACCTCAGAGAGCTCTAGGTCGAACGTCCTGCCCTGTTCTGAGGGCTCGATATGCCGAGGCTCGCAGAAACCTAAGCAAGGCCATCAAGGAGATTAAACTGCAGTGTGTGAAGTCACTGCTACGTATAGTCGATCAAGACACCTAGGGACGACCGTAACAGTTGACCATGGCCAAGTTGCGAGGACGAGGCTCCGGGATGCCAGCGAACCCGGAGTTTCTGGAGAGGATAGTGAGGACCCTGTTTTCCCAACAATCAGTGGATCATACGGCTATGGTTATTCCGGCTGAAACCGACGTCCAGGGGGTGTTACCAGTGACAAACGAAGAGCTAACAGAAGACTATCCAGAAGATCAGAGACACAAATATCTCTGAAAGCCGCCATCAGAAAGAGACCAGAAATCTTTCTCTCTGTCTACAACGCCTGCATCGTAGAAGGTAACTTCCCGCACTACTGGAAGCGACAACACTTGGTCCTATTGCCAAAGGGCGACAAACCACTGGATGAGCCTTCATCTTATCGCCCAATTTGCCTCATTGACACGGTCAGCAAAGAATTGGAACGGATCGTAGCCAACCGCTTAGCGGTCTTTAGTGATAGTAACCAGGGAGTAACCAGTTCGGTTTCCGCAAAACCAGGTTTACAGTCAATGCCGTGGAAAAAGTCGTTGGTATCGCCAGGGAGGCGATCGCCGGAAGAGGTTGAACAACAGGCGCAAAGAAATACTGCGCAATTATGACTCTCAACGTCAAAAATGCGTTCAACTCAGCAATGTTTAGTTGCATCGTGAACGCTTTTCGATTAATGCAGGTTCTAGAATACCTGCTGACGATCATTAGCAGTTATTTCTCGAACCGTGTCCTTTCATATGACACGGTTGGGAATACGGTCGTACAAAACTCCTGTTGAATACCATGAACGACGCCGTGCTGAACCTGACGATGCCTGATGTACATCAGTGGGATTTGCCGACGACGTGGCAGTGGTAGTATTCGGCAAGTATTTGGAAGAGGTCACATTCAATGCAAACAGAGCAGTGTCCTGCATTCGCCAGTGGCTGATATTCGTTGGGCTGCAACTGGTCGACCACAAGACAGAAGTCGAATTGCGACCTGGTTCAACAGAAAAATGGAGAAGTGGACTTCTATGTCACACAGTTGCTGACCGGAAATGGCAACTTCCGAGCCTACCTCTGCAGCTTCAGTTTGGACTTCGATCCACTATATCTAAGTTGTTCACACGAAGAGGAAACTGCGGAGCACTTTCTTCTCGTGGCCCCGTTTCGCTATAGAGAGAGCGGAGCTAAATGCAGTTGTCCATTGCCATGGTACGCAAGACTTCCATGACTTCCCGGCCAGTGCAGTTTTATGCATTTCCCCCTCTTGATTAATATATATATATATATATATATATATATATATATATATATATATATATATATATATATATATATATATATATATATATATATATATATATATATATATATATATATATATATATATATATATATATATATATATATATATATATATATATATATATATATATATATATATATATTTGAAAGGGGGGAATCTTTTTACGGATTCCAGGCATATCGCCTGGATATGTGAAGGCTCGACGCAGCATCATCTAAAACTCAACGCTAGCCCCCATACTCACAAAACCCTAAACCCCTTTTCTTCTATCCTCGTATCTCTCACGGAAACTGCCGTCAGGCATTACTTCGTGAGGGGAGGATCTAGCTATTGCTCTTCCTTCTGGTGGCTGAGGAGTTATCTTCCTTCCTTCTATCTTCTGTAATTTGATCTTCCTGTTTCGATGGAACGCAAGTCTGTGAGGCCTACTGTTGCAAACGTGTTGGTAGCGTTCCAGGCAGCCTCTGATGACAACATTGCTTCGACTAGTGAGTCTGGTTGCATTCTCTGGTTCAGGGTCCTTTCCAACTCTTCACGCTGTGAATCGAAACGAGGACATACAAAGAAGACGTTCTCCGCATCTTCTGCAACTCCTGGGCAGGCTGGGCATTCCGGAGAATCATCGTGCTTAAAGCGGTGTAGATACTATCGAAAACAGCCGTGTCTTGACAACATCTGTGTAAGATAACAATTGACCTCGCCGTGATTCCGGTTAAGCCAAGTGTCGATCCGAGGTATGAGGCGGTGCGTCCACCAACCCTTGCTAGACTAACCCTCACATGTTCCACCTGGTATTTGAAGTTGAGCCTGGCATCAAGCATCACTCCCAAATAATGTATAAATGGTTGTGATTCTATTTCGTGCTCTCCAACATTTAACTTGATGGTTTTAATTTTCTTCCTGCTGGTGATCAGCACTGCTTCGGTTTTATGTTTAGCCAGTTGCAAGTTCACCGTATTCATCCACATGATAATCCTTCCAATTGTGATGTCGAAAGCCAGGTTTATCTCGTGATGTTTCGCGACGATCACTACTGCTACATCAGCAACATATGCAACAAGTTTAACTTCCGCTGGAAATGCTATTCTCAAGAGGCCATTGTACATGATGTTCCACAGTAAATGACCTAAGACTGAACCTTGAGGTACTCCTCCGGTGATTTCGTACTCCTCTGAGCCGTTTTTCGTATCGTATTTAAGGACTCTGTCCGTGAAATAGCTCGCTACCATTTTGCGGAGATATTCTAACACGTTCATTACTTCAAGGGCTTGCATGATGCAGTCCCATTTGGCGGAGTTGAAAGTGCTCTTAATGTGCAGAGTAGCCATTGAGCAATATTTCTTCTTGGCACTCTCCCATCTAGTTCCGGCGATTGCATCCTTAGCTGTACTTACAACCAAGTCGATTGCATCAAGTGTTGATCTTCCTTTCCAGAATCCGTAGTGATTGTCTGCCAGGAGTGGATCGACCACTGCTTCCATTCTCTGATGCATTATTCGCTCCAGTATCTTACCCGCCATGTCCAATATGCAGAGCGGGCGGTAAGATGATGGCTCATCCGGTGACTTCTTTCCCTTTGGAAGTAGTACCAGCCTTTGCTGTTTCCACCTTTTAGGAAGGATCCCTTCTTTGAGATAAATCGTAGGTCTCTGAGAATAACGCTGGCACTGTCTAAGCTGTTTTAAGAGCAATATTTGGGGTTCCATCCAATCCCAGTGCCTTGTTATTCCCTACTCCGTTTCATGCCTCCATTAGTTCATTTTGGGTGACAGTTGGATGGTCTTCTGATTCAGGCTGTTATAGCTGATAGGTGACTTCACGCTGTCGAGGAAACAGTGTGGAGACAATCTTCTGAAGGAGCTGCGGGCACGTAGGTGACGGCATTGGCTGGATTGTCAGGTGGGTCATAACCACCTTGTACGGTCTGTCCCATGGGTCCTTCTCTACTTCCTCGACGAGTTCTCTCCAACAGCGTCTTTTGCTATCTTTGATGGGTTTATTCAATTTTCGTCGAGCTTCTTTGTACTCTTCTACCAGCTCTGCAAAATTAGATCAACGAAAGCTGCGCTGAGATATTCTTCGTCTTCTAAGACACTCCGTACGAAGAGCGCTAATATGTTCCACCAGTGCACCGTTGATCTTCGATTTATACCGTTTCCGAGGCATACAGGCGTCGCAAGCTTGGGTAACTCTCTGCATTAGCTCTTTTGTCTTCTCTTCAGCACTCCCTTTGATAGTCGGGTCACTATCTAAGGCTACTACCAGAATTGCTGGGTCCAAAGCTTTTACTTTCCATCCAACTGCGTTAGATCGTTTGATTGCTCTTCGAGGGTTGTGGCCAGACGAGATTTCCCACAGTATTGCGCTTTTTTCGTTGGCTGTATAGGTGTTTATTACTTCCCAAGAAAAACTTCCTCTAGGTAGGCTGCTGACGAATGTAAGATCCTCTATTGAGCTTGCCTCTCTTTTTGAATATGTCGGGGTCTTACCGGTGTTAAGGAGGACAACATCTAGTGTAGTCACGCTTCCAGTACTGCTTTTTCTCGTGCATTGGTGAACTTACTGCCCCAGTCTACTGCCAAGGAAATCCACGAATTGCTCAGTAGAAAGACTAGGTGGCGCATAGCAACTGTAGAAACGAATAGCGTCCACCGTTACTGCCACAAATCCAACTTCTTTATTATTCACTGCATCCTGGAAAGGAAATTTCCACAAGACCAGATGACAGCATTGGTGGTGCTGTCCAATTCTCAGGATTGGGTATTCAAGTGTTTGTATGGCTCTACTAGTAGGACTAGGTCTACCTCGCGCGTGGTCTGCAAAAGCAGATCATGATCTCTTCTGGCACTTTGCAGATCACTTTGGCCTCCTCCTTGAGGATGTCTGCGATGGTCTTTTGCAGGCCTTGGCTTTTGTCAGCGCACTTCCGCGAAATCGTAATCAACAAGTCCCCGCTACTGGTCTTGTTGATTTACTCCACCGTCGTGCGAACCTGTTCATCAGAAACGTCCTGCTTTATGCGACGCAGAATCACGGCATATTTCGTTTTCTCGGCTGGGCAAATTATCAGTACTTCGGGTCTATCTATTTGCGTGGCTTTTTTCGCTTAGGCTCCGGCCTGGGCACCTTCGATGGCTGTTTTGGGAGCTGCTCTTTGGCTTGCTTGCTCTTCTCCTTCCTTGACTGGACCTTTTGCCAAACCACCGCCTCTATTTTTTCGGCGTTCTGTTGCGATACATTTTTCGAAGGACTTGGTTTCAAGTCCTTCTTCTTCGTCACTCGACTATTTGTTGTATCTGGAGAGTTTCGGTTCTTTCTTTTCCCAGACTTGAGACCATTTTCTATTTTGTCTCCAGAGACTCATCATCACCTTCGACTCCGGTGTCCTTCGTCAATTTCAACAGAAGTTGGACTGCTTTTCTCTGGTGTAACGCGGGAAGTGGGTCGTCGCGAGGACTGCCATTCCTCATCCAGTGTTTTGAACCTTTGAAAGGCGTTAAGAACACCGGTCGTTCTGGTCTTTATCTGCCTGTGGATGTTGAGTTTCGTCTGATTGGCGGGATAATTGAATTAATATACTGTTTTCAAGACAAGTATTTGAGGTCACAATCATACTTTTCAAATGAATATGATTGGAAATATGGTTCTTCGATATGGTTGGAAAATAAGTAAAGAGTTAATTTATGAAATTTTTCGTATATACAAACATCACAGAAAACCGACGGTAACATATATATTAACTCATCAAAACAAAAATATATTCAAAAAATCGTTATCAGAAAGGTTGCGTATTTTTCTGGGCGAAGATTTCAATGACAAAGATTATTTCAATTATACAAATATTAATGATTCATTTGGAGATAATATTGTATATTCAAATTATGAAACTTTAAATGTTTTTTGAAATTTAAATGTTGTATGTGAAGTTGACGCAGAATACAATTTTTTACTAAAATTGTGTATAACAAATCAAATAAATATAAAAAAAATAGGGTGTGACTGTGTTATGGACATGGACGTTTGTTGTACGTGAATACGTCTCGTAAATGGTAATACTAGATGAGAACTAATCGGATCTAAAGCAGGTAGCCCGTGTTGCTTAGGTGAATATAAAAATCCGTTATAACTTGGGCACTTTGCCCGAGTCTAGTTTTAAGTCAGCCACTGGTTCTTCAGGGAAAGTATTATTAAGCAGTGGTAATTGTTTTTCATTTGTTGGCGTCAATGAGCGTAGAAACAATAGACGATCACACACATCACACTTGTGTCCGAATAGATTATTGATAAATGCCTTAGTGAAACGTGCACTAGCTGCTGTCCAAAGCGTCTTCATAAACGACGATCGTACACAATCGATGCCATTCAATGTCGATGTAGAAGCAATTTCATTACCTATCTGCATAATTTCAAACGTTCCTGCTGCAGATGTACTCGCACCGTCGTTGACCCCCGCGAGCCAAGTGTTGCAGTCCCTACATATCGTAATAAATTATTTGATTCGTTAGCTACCCAGTGGTATGATTGAAATTTGGGCGGGGATGATAGATATGTAGTGTTTTGGTTGACTAGTTTTAGAATCTTGTATTTTATACGTTGAATATTATTATATTAAATGAAATGAAACAACTTGAAATATTTTAATATTCTTTTATTATAATAAATATATGTAGACGTAATAAATATAAGTTGCGTGGCTTAAAATGCACTCTGAATGGCTGCTTATGGACGATTGTCCTTCGTGAGATGTTGTACATGAAATGTACGTTCTGTGCAATTCGTGAATCGTTTGCACGAAGTTTATCGATGTGTCGACGAACTGGTCAACCAATGAAATCACGTTTAAGAGTCGACGCTTTGGATGGTGGTGCCACCTGACCTTATATTTTTGATTATAAGGGCCAGTTGCCACTACAGATATATACCTACATCACGAAACTGTATCCTCCGATTTTGTTATCATTCGTTCCATTGAATTGCGTCCGTCCTTATGAAAGCAATTTTAAAGACGTGTTCACGTAAACAATCATCAAAAACGATTAACAATTCAATAAAATAAAAAAAAAAATGGAAAAAAAATTATATTTTGAGAAAAATTGAAATGAAAATTTTATTTGCCATCTTCATACATAATATTTAAATTGTTTATAATAAATCAAATAATTATCAACAAATAATAAAATTACATCAACAATCATCAACAGACTATCAACAATCCAATAAAATCAAAACAATTTGGTAAATAAAATTTTGTTCGAACTTCGCAGAGCCTATTAAATGACGGTATAAGATAATATATAATATAAGATCTTATATATTATCTTATGACGGTATAATCAATTATATGCCATCTTGCGTTCTTTTTTGCATTCCGTGGTTCTATAAGAGATAAAGATTACTACTAGCCTACTTTATTTTTAACACTTATGCTTACACATATTGTATTTTATGATAGTAGTATTTTTAGGTACATAGTTTTTAAAAAATAAAACACTAGATGACGCAAAACCGCATATCAAAAATATATTAACTATATCTATGTGCCTACAGCTGTCTAGTTGCTATAATCTATGATTTATGTTGTTATGACTTAAATTTGATTTTCATTAGATTTATTCATTACTAAAATATCGACATACATGAATAGAAGAATATTATTAACGAGTGATAGTAATAGTTTAGAAAAAAAGATTGGTTTAAACTTGTTTTAATAAAATTATTTTAAAAAATGGCTGTTGATACTGTTTGTGCGGTAAAATAAATAATTTTGATGAGACTATGGTTTTTGGAATATTAATATTCAATTTATTTTTGAAGGATTGGGGCTGGCCCGAAATGGAAGAAGTTTTACAATGTCCAATTTGTTTTGAATTACCATGCGGTCCTGTATTAATGTGTGTGAAGGGACATCATATTTGTTCATCATGTCGAATAAAAGTTTGTCATTGTCCATTATGTAAAGCAGCTTTTGCAAGTACACGGAATTTTGCGGTTGAAGAACTATTAGCTAATATATCTGTGATAAAAGTATAATTTTCTAATGATATAAATAAAACAATTTATTAAGATTTTCATGTTTTATTTTACAGAATATAATGACTCTATCAAATATAGCCATAAAAACACCATGTGGTAAAACAAATAATGCCCAAAATAACACACCAAAACAAATTTCAACACGACAGTTAACCAGAGTTTCACCACCAGTTCAATCTCGTGGTGAATTTCCGTGTGTGTTTTGTAATAAAACTTTACCAGTTTCGCGTATTTTGATTCATCTTCGATATGCACATGAAAATGATCTTTTGGAGGTAAATATTACAACAGCAAAACTCATATAAAAATAAAACCCATGAAGTATTTAATAAAATGTTTAACAGGCTTATTTTTCGGTTAATCAAAACTGTGTTTTACGATAAAAAAAATCTCGTTGTTTTTCTTTTATCAGAGATAGCTCTATAAAAATTTAACAATTAGAATTTTATTAATTTTGTAATTTTTCAGGTGCCATCTGAAAATCAACGTGCCAATTTTCAAGTCCAATTTAAATATCAAGCACGATCAAGTGTTGATTATAGAACAATTCAGCATCGTGCAGTAAAAATAGATAAATTAGGGCTTTTTTATATAAGTTATGGAATTATGAATAATACACAAAATGTCTTTTTGAGAATGGTTGCTCGGACCAAAGATGCCCAAAAATATATTTATTCTTTAAAAGTACATGATGTAATGCATTCAGCTAAAGTAAGTGGCATTTTTATACCCGACGTATTGTAGTCAAAATTTTGTAACGCACACAAATATTGAAGACACTTAAAGAATTTTGGTAAATTTGTTCAAAGTCACTTCATTAGTCCATTTGCGTTTGCCCCTACGCCCGTCTGTTCTTTATCAAGATCTTTATTATGTATGTCTTGAGTGTACTGCATGAGTGTATTTATTGAATTCTAATGATTAAACATTGAAAAACTCAACCACATGGCGAGTGCCTAAACAATTAACGCTGTTAGTTGTTATTTTCACTTATTTTAAATATAATTGTAATATATTGTAAATATAATGAATTTGATAGAAAAAAGCGCTTGCTAGCGTTGAGAAACGAACTATACAGTTGCCGACAAGGATACGTTTGCTAACTTCAATATTCATATTGATATTTTTTCATAATATATGATGAATACTTCACCAACATATATGGCTTAGATTTTCATTTAAAGTCATTAAGTTAAATATTCGGATTAAGTTGAGTAGCAGGTAGGACCCAATAGTAAATTAAAAACCGAAAGAAAATAAGGCATTAAATTTTCATTTAAATTCAACCATTCATGACTCAATCGTTTTAATACATTACTAATTTAATTTTTTGTAGTTGGGTTTTTTAATTTTTTTAATTATTTTCTAGACTTTTTAGTGTCTCAGTACACTCTTATAAAAAAATACATTGGTTTAAAAAATTTTCAATCAATTTATTATTCGTAATTAAATTTAAATATATAACTTATGTGTATTTTATATAGATACTCTACTCGATAGATTTGGTAAATGTTTCTTTATTCATGTATTACTATTTCGCACTACTATTTAACATACTCCATTTTGTTTTTCTTTTTTCAATTACATATATAAGGACACTTAAGACAGTTTTTAAGACGGATATAACAATACCTTAACTGTCGAAATCTACCCATTTGTTTGGAATATACGATGTAATAAAGAAATTTGTAAACATACATTTACGCGGAAAACATAATCTTCCTTAGCAGCCGGTAAAAAAATTGTGAATTGTGTTAAAATTTGTTTTCTACAACTTTTCGATTGTAAATCACAACGCCTTGTAGAAATACCCTGTTGCATGACTCAATTTGTCTTTAAAATTAATTGTGTATACGTTGTTAGATATTATAGAAATTGCTTTTGGTTTTCATCGTATTTCTTGCCGAAGACAAATTTTTAATTTCTAGATTCGTAGAGCATTTTGCGGGCAAGCTGTAGTTTTGATTTGATTTCGAATAAAATTTTTTTGTTACAGGCTGTATGCTGTCGCGAACCGCTGAATCAATTGGTTGGTAAAAATGATTGTTTAATTTTTCATTCGAATGGTGTTGTTTTACGAAATAGATGCATAGCCGTAAATGTAACAGTTTGCCGTGATTCTTCTGAAGATTAATAATATTACTACAATAAGTACTATATTTTTAGTTTTAAAATTTTATATAGTAATGATGCCAATCATATTTAAAAAATTGAAATGTTAATAAAAAAATATTCTGGAATGTTCAGTTCATCGAAAATATCAAACATAAAATCGGCAAAATTAATGGTTTTAAATATTTAAAAATTTGTTTGACGATAATTACGCTTTATATTTTCGATGAGTCGATACTTTTCTGCTCTTTAAGATTGGTCTAATTTTTCAAAACTTTGAGAATTCATAAATTCAAATTGCCAAATTTTATATATATATAACTGTTATTCATATTGTATATGTTCAATTAGTTACTCTTAAATAAATAATTTTTTTTTTTTAAATAATTATTTTCATATTTATTATTATCATTTTGCTTACTTTTAGGATTTAGAACGTTAAGAAACAAAAACTATGACAAATGGGAGAACTGATAGTTGCAAACATTGTCTCAAAACACTAAAGTTATTGTTGATAGTTTTTGTTCATGGATTATTTCAATTTAAAAATATTTAAATAAAATATTTTGACTATATAAAGACGTATTAAAATGAAAAAAATAAAATTTTATTGACGGTCTCTAGAAATTTTTACAAAAGAGATAAATAAAATCGAAGTATTGGTTGTGGAATTACTAAATTTCTTCACATTTGATAAACGTTTGTTTGCAAATTAGATAAAAATCTTCTGGAAAAAAATTAAAACCCAAAATACTTAAAAAATCCATAAATATTTGTATTTACATATGGTAGTCGTAATTTATACACCAATAAAATTATAAATCTTAAAATACAACGAACAAACTTTTATAAACTTTTTAAAGTTTAAATGTTTATTTTAAGAAAAAAACATCAAAGTTTAATATTCTTTAGCATAAACTAAATTACTTTTTTTAACTAGTAGTAAAACGAATTGTAGTTTTTCCATTTCAGATTCGAGCTTTCACCGGAAAAGTTTTTGAAGTGAAGTAAGTTGTAATTATTATTGTTCCGGTAAGACTTTGGTTAAAATCGGCCAGCGGATATCTTCTTTTTCTAAAAATGACTCCAACAATTTGTTCTTTGTACTCAAAGTTGGTATATTTACAAAAAAATTATAAGCTCAACAATTTATGAAACATTTTTCTGGAAAATTTCTAATATAGGAGGATCAGAATTAAATAGCTACAGAGATTTGTTTCAAACTTGCCACATTCGTTAATCATTTTCAATTCTAGAACTATGGTTTGAAACATTTCTCTGGGAAAATTCAAACAATGGGATTTCACCTTAAAAGACTTCATGCAGTGCTAATTTTTTGTATAATTAGTTTTTTATATCGTTTTGTATTTTTACGCACACACACAAAATTCAATATTTCCAAAAAATACATATTTTTAAAAGAAAGTTCTGTGAAGCGTCACAACAGATTTTTTTCTAAAAGGTTTTTCGAATTAATAGTAAAGTAATTAGAGTACCTAGTGTAATTTATTTGCCTATTGTTTATATATAAAAATTTAGGTCTTGCGTTTATTAAGTGTTATCAGAAAACATCGAGGGCCATTTTATAAATATAATAGTATTGTGTAATTAATTGTAATAAAAAATATTTGTGTTTATAATTGATAACGGTTGGTAGCCAACGTTTTGCGAAACCTACGCGGCTTATAGTATCAAATCTTATATAGTTTTTAATAGCATGCGACAATAGCTAATACTACATATAAGATGATAGTGTAATTATAACATAGAAACTTTTAGTCATGTCTAGAGTCTATTTTTGAAGAATTTGGTACAAATTAAAATGTAGAAATTGTTCTTCAATAAAATACATAGAGAAAACATATAAAATTCCCATAATACTTGGGCATCACCCTTTGAGCATTCCTTTATCGGATTTTATGAATTTTCTTTGTGAAAATCCCTTGATCATGTTTAGCAAGGAGGAATCGGTAGAGCGGAAACTGTCTATAAACTACAATGTATTTTTGTGTATTTAAGTTCCTGCGACATCTATTTTCTCGGAATCAAATACTTTTCAACTGGTAATCTCTATTTCTGTTAAAATAATTAATCCTCTAATATTTGGAAAATGAAACTAAAATAAACGCGGTTATTTTAAGTTCATAATTTCTAATTTTATAATAGTTTTAAAGTTTATAATTAATTTTGAAGTTTCAAAAATTGTTAAATATATTCTATTTACTATATAAGAATTAAGAATATAATTTACAGAAGTATTATGTAAAATATAACAAAATGAATTCCACTTATTTTTTTACATTTTCCTGTATTTAAATTATCATTCATATTTTAAACAAATCAGTAAGACTGAATTTATAAATTATCTACCCCTTTCTTGGGAAAAATACTTCAATTGACCATTCAAAAGTATGCAGTAAAACCGTAAAATTCTAGAAATTTCGAAGAATGTAAAAATTAATTTATTCAATCGATCACCTAATGAGCAATGATGATGGTTTCTGGATTGGTGCATTGTTCATATCTACGGGGATATCTACAGCCACCTCGTTCATTTCCCCAAAATAAAGTATGACTTAATTGCTTCATTTTGACGGTTCTTGAATGGGTAATGTACGTGTATATTCCTCAAAATGAATTTCGTTCATTCGAAAATACAATCGGTGAATTTTATTCAATTTGAACTTCCAATTAACTTATATAGCTTCATTATTATATATAATACGAACAGTTTTATAACTTAAAAATAGAAGCCAGAAGGCATTTAAAAAAAAGTTTCTTCTACCATTTCACAATTTTGAGAGCATACAAAATTATATCAAATTAATTAAGTATTTTTTTAAATATGAAATTTTATTACAATTATTCATAATTTTATAAATGTAATGACATTAAAATAATAATGATTGTTACCAAGGAAATTCATTACAAAAGTTTTAAATCATATTATTGGGATAAATGATTCTTAAATAAGATAGGATGGTGGATTAAAAACCAATTTCCATCATTCAGAGTCAAGAGATGGCATAATAAGCTCCATACGCTAAGTTTCCACTCTAGTCGGAAACTTTTTGAATTTTAGTTTTCGAGTTATTGCAATTTCATGACCACTGAAAGCAGCTGAAGCCAGAAATTAAAAAAAAAAAAAAATTTCATGACCATTGCCAAAATTAACCCTAGCAAATTCCAGGATGTTTAATTAAAATATTTAAGGTTTTAAAAGTAATAAAGTGTATGTAATATAAAAATATCCATTTAGCACAAATTCATTGTAAAATGATCCAGAAAATTTCCTTTTATTATGTCTGCAATTCTTGATTTTTTAGTAATTTTAGATACCTACAGTATTTCATTTCTGTATTTCAGCTTAAGAAATTACATGGCTCCATCCTTATAGTACCCCTTTGTCGAATGTTCAGAATTTTCTTTATGGAAATCATTTAGTGACGATTGGTCACTAGATTTCATCTTTTGACCTTTTGAGTTTTCGAATTATAGCCGATTAACAATTTGCCTTAATCCAGCACTTTTGTCGGATTTTACCAGTATTTTTCTTAGAAATCGTTTGGTCAAAAAATTATTATCGACTCATAGTTTGGTCATTAGTAGTTTTCGTGTTTTCCGAAATTTCTAAATTTTGTTTGTATAGTTCAGATTCTGATAATAGGTAGTATTGATAAACAGCACAAATTATTTATTGGTAAGCGATTTATAGTACAAAATACTGCTAAGAGATGGCTGTATAACAATGTGCTGTAAAACTATTCTATTTAAAATCTTTCACTTATGCTATCAATATATTTTCAATATTGATAACTTTAACATTCGGATATTAAAAACATCATAGAAGAGTGTTATAAACTGTTACAAAAAAAAAAATTATTCATTTTTTGGAGAGAACTTAGCATCCACATTTTGGAAAAAAGAAAGTTGTGCTGAATTTTACCCAAAGTGTGATATTTTGCGACACAAAAAAAAAAAATTAAATATTTATAGCGGGATTTTTTATATGTGAAGCTAGCACCCATATTTTAGAATATTAAAAAAAGAAAGTTGTGCTGAAAATTGTGTCCGAAATTAAGTGTCGCATTGAAAAAAATCCAAAACAATCCAGTATCCCAGAAAAATTTCTGATACATGCTATTCTGTGGGCTCGATTACGCTGTGCTGTATTTTTATACAAATTTATTTGAAAATATGGCAGGTATTATTATTATTCGGTGTTTTATTCACTTTACAATATAAATATTCCTCCTTATTGAATTAAATACATATCTAATTTTTTATTTGAAAAATCGTAAGCTTTCAAAAATTAAATATTTTAAAATATCAATTCATACAATAAGAAATATTTATACTGTTAACATTTCTGAGAATTAAACAACTAAAACTACGATACATGTTCCGAATTTTCATGAATTAAGAGGCGAAAATTTAGGACAGTTATCAAAGTTTCCACACCTCAAATGTAACAAAAACTCTAGTGTAAAATATTCTCAAGGTCAATCTTTATTTTTTGTATAATGGGCCTCATATCTTCCGTTTGGTTAACTTTACAACGACTACATGAATATTTCTACATTTTGAATGGTTCTACATTCGTGAAAAACTTGGCAATAAATACCTTTCCAGAAATGCCAGCCTTTAAAATTGTATTGTTTTATAATATAAATAAAAATCTTCGAATTTATAAAAAGTATAAATTCCATAGAAAAAATATTTCTAAAATTAATACCTCCATATACAGCCTTTAATGACATGAATGATCTGGCTCCATATCTTCCGAATGGTGGAAGAAAACCCATCAACAAACTGTGATGGGTTTCATTTCCTTACAAAAAGAAAGGCTTTTATGAATTTATAAATTAATTTTGTTTTAACTGTTAGGCACATCGCACATGAGGTGATTTAGGTGAAATCGGCGAAATCGCCGATATCGGCGATATCGCCGATATCAGCGATATCACAGATATACAGTGTCTTACAGGATGAAATACATCAAGTAATAAATAATATAGATTATAATAGATTATACTTTAAGCCATTTGAAATTCGCATTTCGTCTATATATATATATATATATACAAATATAATATATATATATACAATATATATATATATGATATATATCATATATATATATATATATATATATATATATATATATATATATATATATATATATATATATATATATATACAAATTATATATATATATATATATATATATATAAGGTTAAGTCAGAGTATATTAGTATTTACCCATTTCAGTCTTCCGTTCGTCATCAAGATAACTAAAAAACGACAAGAGACAGCTAGTTGAACTTTTGGTGTCATATTCTGGATCTTGGAGTGACTCTAAGTTCGTAAATTGACAAAATCGGTATAATGGGCTAATTAGATCTATGATCCAACTTAACCATAAAAAAAGATACAAAACAAACACAAAAAACTTGTATGAACATTTTTCGTATATAATAAGAATCTGTTAATTAGCTTAAACTGTGGCGAATATAAACATTCCGAAAAATGTTCATACATTTTTTTCTTTTTAATCAAACATTTACCGTTTTGAATCTTTTTTAATGGTTAAGTTGGGTCATGGATCTAATTATCGCATTATACCGATTTTGCTCATTTTTACCGATTTTGCTAAAAGTTCAACTACCTGTCTCTTGT